>OZ025265.1:13333204-13577681 GCA_964019135.1 Arenicola marina
TACACAGACCCGTTTCCATGATTAGTTAATTCGGCGGACGGACGGAGGAGGGGGTGGCGGGGGGGGTGGGAGCAACCTTTAAGGAATCAAGGCCAGACGCCGTGTCTAATTTGAAGATCAAAGAGACGCAGTTGATCAAGTTAATCGGAACGTGTGTGAATTCTTCAAATAAGGTTCGCGTCCCACAATGGTGTGATCGGTCGAGTGTGGCGTGAACAGTGACTCTCCTCTCTGAATCCTCTCCTCTTTGACGCACTGAGGGGCCGGCTCAATACTCAGTGGGTTAGAGCGCTCGCCTTGAGTGCTCTGGCCACCTGAGAGTCAAACGCCACCTGGATCGATGTTTCGAGCCCTGCTGTGGCCATGTCTGCGTGGTCACAGGATAAAGATGCCATGTCTTTCTTCGTATAGAGTAGAGGGTTACCCCCGCGGACATGGCTCCACTCTACCTTCCTTCTCCCATTGACGCGATATGACCAAAAGTGGTTAAAGCGGTCTTTCTTAACCTTCAATATACCGCTTTAATGTTAATAGTGTTTTTTTATCGACAGCGACGTAGGATTAACTTTTGACTCTCGTTTCTTAAAACCATTTTCATGCAATTTAAGTAACGTCTGAACGTAAAGAGAACGACGTCCCTTTAAACGTTAATGGCATTCACTGGTCACGAGTGGCGAGTGCGTCATAAACTAAATTCGCACCCTTTAACGAAACTCTCGGGCTTCTCTTGGAGCGCGTGGTAGTCTGTACGAAACTAACGCCTATTTATGGCTTTACCTGTCAAGCATATTTCCAACTAACCCGATGCTTCATAACGTTGCCTTCGCCTTCAGCATTCAAATGGTCTCCGTTTACTGCTACCATGAGACCGCTCGTGAAGGAGAATGACCTCCATTGCGTGCAGAGAATAACGAGACATTGAGTGGCGCCTTCATCCTGTGCGCCCTGCAGGGATTGTGCGAGGAAGGGGGTTCAGAGGGAAGAGGGATTGGTGGTTGTAGGGAAGGGGCTGTGAGTTGGAACGGGTAGGGGGCGGGAGCTTGTGGGAAGAGGTGATCTGTGACGAAGGAGGGGTGGGGGGAGTTGATGGTTTCGGGAGGACGAGAGTGGGGTCAAAAGCCAGTTGGTCGTCGGGTGTGGCTAAGTCGGGGTGGGTGGGTGGCGGGAGGGGGGGTCATTGTTCTTGTATTAGGGTGTTCACCATGGTTGGCGATGGTGCAGGTGGTGGGAGGGATTGTGTGGTGGGGATGGGCGATTGGGTGGGGGCGTAGGTGATTCATGGGGTGGAATGGTGTGTTTAATGTGGGCTACCGAGATGGCGAGCGTGGGTGGTTCTGCATTATAGATCCAGCCAAGGTTCAAGGAAGGGTGAGGGACGGACTTTAAGAGGATGAGGGGGGGGGGGGTGGCGAGATCATGGTCAGAGAGATGCATGTGACGCTATGTCAGGGACGGGGGAGTAGAGTGGGTGCTTTACAGGGGGGGGGGGGTGGGGTGTGGATCGGTGATCTGGGGCTGGCAAGAGGGAGAGGGTTGTGTTAGGGGTTGACAGGGTGTGGCAGTAAAGACTCGACTGATGGGGTACTAGAAGTGAGGTTACAGCTGGGGTTGAATGCAAGGTACCAATACGGGATACGGCGCCTAGACAGTGTGGAGAGAAAGGAGGTCCAATACGCCCAGAAAAGACGATAATTGACCATCGAGCCATCCATCCATTTAGCCAGCCAAAACCAGCCAGCCAACCAGCCAGCCAGCCAGCCACCCATCCAGCCAACCAGGCAATCAGCCGGTCAACCAGCCAGACAACCAGCCACCCAGTCAGCCAGCCATCCAGCCAACCAGGCAATCAGCCGGTCAACCAGCCAGACAACCAGCCACCCAGTCAGTCAGCCATCCAGCCAACCAGGCAATCAGCCGGTCAACCAGCCAGCCAACCAGCCAACCAGACAACCAGCCACCCAGTCAGCCAGCCATCCAGCCAACCAGGCAATAAGCCGGTCAACCAGCCAGACAACCAGCCACCCAGTCAGCCAGCCAACCGGCCAACCAGGCAATCAGCCGGTCAACCAGCCAGCCAACCAGCCAACCAGCCAACCAGCCAGCCAGCCAGTCAGCAAGCCAGCCAGCCAGCCAGCCAGCCAACCAGCCAGCCAGTCACCCACCCACCCACCAAGCCAGCCAGCCGGCCAACCAGCCGGCCAACCAGCCGGCCAACCAGCCAACCACCTACCCAGCCAGCCAACCGACCAGCCAACCGGCCAGCCAGACAACCAGCCACCCAGTCAGCCAGCCAGCCAGCCAACCGGCCAACCAGCCAACCAGCCAGCCAGCCAACCAACCAGCTAACCAGCCAGCCAGCCAGCCAGCCAGCCAGCCAACCAGCCAGCCAGCCAACCAACCAGCTAACCAGCCAACCAGCCAGCCAGCCAGTCAGCAAGCCAGCCAGCCAGTCAGCCAGCCAGCCAACCAGCCAGCCAGTCACCCACCCACCCACCAAGCCAGCCAGCCGGCCAACCAGCCGGCCAACCAGCCAACCACCTACCCAGCCAGCCAACCGACCAGCCAACCGGCCAGCCAGACAACCAGCCACCCAGTCAGCCAGCCAGCCAGCCAACCGGCCAACCAGCCAACCAGCCAGCCAGCCAACCAACCAGCTAACCAGCCAGCCAGCCAGCCAGCCAGCCAGCCAGCCAGCCAACCAGCCAGCCAGCCAACCAACCAGCTAACCAGCCAGCCAGCCAGCCAGCCAGCCAGCCAGCCAGCCAGCCAGCCCCCCTATTGTGCGTAAATCAGTGGTAGTGTCGAAAGAGTTGCTTTAAGCTAGCGATTCTTCATGAGGCATGAACGGCACCTACATGATAGTATAACTTTTAGCTCTATACATGGCCTGATGAGCGTCAAGGTCAAATTCCATTGGTGGGGGTTCCTTTAGCCACACGCAGCCATCAATAATTTGTGGTACCTTCTTATTACCGAAGTCCACGACAAAATAAATCTCGGGCGATGACCTCTAATTTCGGTCCGAATGACCTTGGGGGGCAACGGACTGCACATGTGGCCCAGCCAGCTGGAAATTATTAGCCTCTCAGCCTAATGGAATAAAAGGGCAAACAATCAATGACTCTTAGAACAAAGCAACCTTGACCTTGCCCGGTCTTATTGCTGTATGGGACTATACTTATTTTTTGGCCGAGGTACAGTGATAGACATACGTGAGGGATTCGTGCCACCAGCCAATGGCATACACCTAGTGCAAGCAAGGGAGACCCTTGATGACTGCAGAAATGCGTAGTAGCTTGACCTTCAAGCGATCGATTGGGGTCATTTATGACCCCAGCCGTATGTTTATATGCGCCGTTGTGCTATTTTTAATCGGAAATTTTTTTCCTACCAAGAATCTACTTTTCCTACAACGTTTCAATTTTTTTTAACAGGAATTGGCCCAGGGGTGTAGCAAGGATAGTGGAAAGTTTCCATTATAAACATGCAACTTGCCATTATAAATGCATGCAAGTTTCCATTATAAATATATGCAACTTTCCATTATAAATATATGCAACTTTCCATTATAAATATACATATGTTGTTTTAACATTATAGGCTATGATTTTATTGTAATTTTCCACTTGTAATCACTGCAATGTACTGTTTTGCAGTAAACCATGGCTAACAGACCTAGAGTAGCACGATTTACTGCCATAGAGGCCTTGAGGCCGCCCATAGTGCCCAAAGTGATGGTGAAAGCCGCTCAAGCTTGGTCGCTTGAGGGTTAAGGAAGTGAAATCCTGAGTCATGCTGCCAGTCGGACACGCTGCCAGCCCCTTGGGCACAGATCAGACGTCGTTCTAATGCTCGGACCTCGACGCAAATATTGACTGTGTGCGCTTGTGGCCAACGATGTTCATACAGTTATGGTTAAAGCTGCTCATACAGAAATATTTTTCACTATTTGTTTTTATTATTTCGACACATTGTTACTTTTACGTTAATTTAAAATTGTTCTTCAAAAATAGTTTGTCTTCTGTTAATGCAAATTAGCTTTCGTTTACCTCTAAGTTGAAAACCTGTGGTAAATTGATATCACGGGCAAGGCTAAGAGACGCCATTTGGCAGTCTGGCATGCGTGGAATATTTTATATATTATATATGATGTCTTTAGTTTGGGGGGGGGGGGGGAGAGCTCGATAAGTAACGTAAACAATGACGGAAATAGATAAGTTTCATTTGAGAAGATTTAATATCTTTAGTTGGGTCACTTTGCTGCATTGGTAGCTGCACAATATACTACACAAAAGAACTATTTCTTCGTCTTATGGACTGTCATATCATTCCTAAAAACTGTCTTGTTTTGTGAGAAGGGCCATGGCCGTGGGTGGAAAGACGAACCAAACGGAATCCTTCGCCTGTATTGGTGGGGGGGGGGGGGGGCGGGGTCGAGTTGCCAGATCACAAAGAATAAATTTCTTTAATCCCAGGCTCCCGATTCACGGTTATTTAATATTAAAAGTTCCAGTTCACGATTAATGAAAATCCGTGATCACGACGGTCGGCGAATAACCGGTCCCTAGTTCACGAAAAATTATTTTCCTCATTCTCAGTTCTCGAACAAATGAAAGGCCCCATTCCCGAGGAACGGAAATACCCCTTGCGCCCCCCCCCCCTTTAAAAGGATTGTCGCCTGCGGTAGATGTTAGAATATATCGTTGTGAGGACAATCTGTGCAACCTGATCTAAATAAATGACACTGATTCTGATACAAGTGTGATCTATCCCGCCCCCCCACCCCCTAGTCACCCAGTCACGTGTCATGCATCCTGAATTAAAAACGCTCCTTAGAAATATTTTTGAGGTGTTACCGAGAAAGCTGTCTATGTTTATTTCTTTCTTTTCTTCTGAATACTCAAGAGCCTTAATTAAGCTGTCTCGAGTAAACCCCAGGGAGACAATTTTTACGAAACGCGTATAATGTGACGGCAAAACCATTGCTGGATACGGTTACATAACGTCACAAGCCAGTGGCGACAATGTTAAGGTTTAAAAAAATATATATATAATATAAAACACTCAATGATTCTCAGAATGATTCGGCGTCTGGAACGTGCAGGAAAAGGAGCAGGAGAGGACGGGAATATCATTCAGAATCAGACCACGTCATCACCGCTAGCTAATCAAATCACACGGCATTTGGTTTGGCCCGAGGGGTTGCCAAGTCACTGCCTGCTGCTTCGACGCCCGGGAGATCTGATAGAGTCCCGTATAACGCACGCATCGCTTCAGATTCTGCATTGGCGACAGAAATCAGAGGCAGAAATACGATAATAACAACTCTCGTGTGTCCAACGAGGAGGCGTAAATCTACATAGAGCGTGTTTACGACGGACGGAGTGACACCCATCGGGCAAACCTACCCACATTAATGGAACCGAATGGAAATAATAAATGAAGATGGTGGTAAAAAACATGACTAAGAGGGCAGCTGAAGGGACAAGTGTGGGACGGAATCACAATTTGAGATAATTTAGCCTGAGGGAAGTGTCTAAATCCAGGACTGAATGTTCATACGGTGTGGATTCGTAATAGAACGAACGATATTTGGGTCAAATCCAATTGAAGCTGTGTTCCGGGCGTCATAAACGACTCCCAGGCAGTGCCCCAGGCGGCATCCCAGCCGGTACGCGTGGTGGTGTCCCAGGCGGTGTCCCAGGCAGTGTCTCAGGCAGTGTCCCAGGCAGTGTCTCAGGATGGTGGCACAGGTAGTGTCCCAGACGGTGTCCCAGAAGGTGTCCACTGCAGTATCCCAGGCCGTGTTCCAGGCCTCATCACAGGCTGTGTCCCAGGCGGTGCCCCGGGGTATGTCCCAGGCGGTGCCCCAGGCCTCATCCCAGGCGGGGACCCAGGCGGTGTCCGAGGCGAAATGTCCCAGGCGATGTTCCAGGTCTCATCCCAGGCGGTGTCCCAGAAGGTGCCCAATGCAGTATTCCTCGCATTGCCCAGGATGGTGTCCCAGGCAGTGTCCCAGGCGGTGTCCCAGGCAGTGTCCCAGGCGGGGACCCAGGCGGTGTCCGAGGCGAAATGTCCCAGGCGATGTTCCAGGTCTCATCCCAGGCGGTGTCCCAGAAGGTGCCCAATGCAGTATTCCTCGCATTGCCCAGGATGGTGTCCCAGGCAGTGTCCCAGGCGGTGTCCCAGGCAGTGTCCCAGGCAGTGTCCCAGGCATTGCCCAGGATGGTGTCCCAGGCAGTGTCCCAGAAGGTGTCCCAGAAAGTGTCCAGTGCAGTATCCCAGGCATTGCCCAGGATGGTGTCACAGGCAGTGTCCCAGGCGGTGTCCCATGCGGTGTCCCAGGCTGAACCCCAGGCTCAGTCTCAAGCAGTCCCAGACAGGCATAGACTATGTATTGCTCAATGTTATAAATCTTTGCCGAAACGTCATTTCTCGCCTTGCCTCCAGCGTTTCTAACCGGGCGCTCAAATTGTCCCAGATCTTTTTTTACCCGGCAGTCATTGCGCTCCCAAATGATATAATAAACATATTTGTGTGAAAAAAAGCATTCTGCTCATTAGCCTAGCGTACTTTTTTTCCCAAAATTCAAGGTGCAATGCTTGTAAGATTTAATAATCACCAAGTTTTCTAGATGATATTTCAGATCATGTGTGCAATAACTATTAAATAGGGAAAGAGAAAGACTACATTAAGTTAAGGAAAATTTGCTGTTATGTAGGTATTTTGGTAAAATGTGTGAGTAAATGTGACTATTTGGTGTACTCACCAAAGAGCAAAGTCACATAGTCCTGTTGTTTTTCATACAACATGAAGTTATTTATATATTATTATATTAATTATTAAATCATCCAAGACATAAAAAAAAGTAATCATCCTTTAGAAAGGTACCCATGTGGCATTATTTTGTATGAGGACCTTTATGATAATAGTTTAATTACTTATTGAGTTTGACATTTGAGTACGAACATTTTGTCACGCCCCACGAAAAAAAGGGCATGGAAGGGTTAAATGGCGGCACACAATATTGCCTCAAATTTTCAAAATTCGGTATAGTTTTTCAGTAGATTCTCAAACATCCGACAGCGATACCGTTATTCGAATTATCGAAAGTAGATACGGCGACTTTTGAAAAAATTGACACTGAACCCCTTCATATAAAGCGAGTGTCCAACCTAATCTAATGGCGATCTGCACCGAAAGTTTACATCGACTGGTAAAGAGATCAAAATGAAGCCAAACCGTCCCCATCAATGTCGAGCATCGCGCTATTTTGCCGGAGCAAGTGACGTATATTGCGACCTTTCATGTGGCGCCGCCTTACGTTATAACTGGAAGTTATCTCGCGGAGGGAACTCTTCACAGCTGAGGTAGCCTTCATGGGAGACGCGCGAAACAAGAGATCAGAGCCGCGATTTACGGATGATTAAACCATGATCTTTGTGTTTTTACATGGTAAATAACATCTGAACAAATTGATTGTCTCCCTAAAAAGCCTTGATTGCAGTTAGAATCGCAGCTATTTATATTAGCGATGATCACGAGCTCTTGTTTTGCTCACGCAGTGGAGGTCGTTTCCGGTTTGAATATGATTAGACTATCGCCTCTTGATTGGTTATTCACGGACACATCTCCACAATAGGCTGCCGTCTGGTTAAGCGGCAAAATAGTGGATGGCGGTCACTTCTGAATATTATTGTGAGCTGCAGACAGAACGGGAGACACTTGGGCATGATATGAATTGGTATAGCAGCGTGAGCGGGAAGACTGGCGGCTTCATATAATTCTAGGTGTCACGGCAAAAGGATAATAACTAGAAGCGCTTGACATGTTTCATAATAAATTCCTCATATGGCGCCTAGAGCCAGATATTTTGTGACCGTCAACGGGTCACGCTGGTTCCCATGGTGATAGGAGCTTAAGATTCTACACCAGGCTGGGTCATGAGACCAGAGGGACATTTCGCCACCATTGCCAACACTGACGACCGACATTTTATGGCAGGCCACGCCACGCGATACCGAGTGTCCTATTTGTTCCTATTGGAAAAATGCACCCAGCATGCGTAGCCCGACAGTTATTTCACCCACGGCGTGCCATAACCGCTCTCTCCCATTGTATGATCGGTATGGCTGTGCCATGGTGATAACGACCTCGCCGTGACGATGGCGTCAACGCACTATGTCCCATGGTGATGACTCCGGTCGCCTGAAGATGCACCCCCCCCCCCCCTCCCTCCAGCAATTCCCTCTTCCCTACCCTGGACAAGGCATCTACAGCGCCGCAGCCAGACTGTGACGTCACAACGCCATATCTATCTCGACAGGTGGTCACTTTTATCGCAGTTTTATCGGCGCCCCATCGTTGCCTTGACAACCGCCGCCGGCAAACAGTTCCTACATGCAGATGAGACTCCTAAAAGTTGCGCAGCCATCATATGTGACCTACCGAGAAATATCGCTTGCAGGAATTCCCGTAAGTTAAAGGCTTTGGGAAATTAATACGAACTGTCAGACCTAGTCGAAGACTTTCCTTTTTAAGGTTTTAGATTTATTTCCAACTTCTCACAAGAAAAAGCCGGGAATTTGTAATTCCATACTTTTAGTGCATTCCTATTGCGCAATTGTTTGCAATAAATCGTCACAATCATTTCTCGACTGACATTAATTACAATATTTCATGATCTGGATCTTTTATTTGGTGAATGATGCAGCGGCGGATCGTTCTACAACGCTTATCTCTATAGAGAGACAGGTGCCGGCCCGGTAGCACAGTGGCCTAGAGCGCTCGCCTTGAGTGCTCTGGCCACCTGGGAGCCTATTGGATCGGTGGTTCCCGCCCCGCTGTGGCCGTGTCTGTGTGGTCGCAAGATAAAGATTCCACGTCCTTCTTCGCAAAGAGTAAGGGGTTACCCCCGGGGATATGGCTCCACTCTCCCTTCCTTCTCCCGGTGACGCGATATGACCAAAAGTGGTTAAAGCGTCCTGAATATACAACCAACCATATAGAAAGAGTCTCTGTCCCTCTCTTATTGCCCGCCTGGCAACCCCAATCGATTTGGTGTAGGTGTCAATTTATCTCTGGGCCCCCCTGTTAGATCCACCCCTGACCCCCCCTAGCGCGACCCGCCGCAACTTAGACATACAGCGAATAAACATGTGATGAGGTCGGCCGGACCACGGACCCATCCACAAGCATAACTAAATACGCCACAGAATACTGAAAGAGGAAATTTAATTCAGTGGATTATTCCTTTAATTTATATCAGCTATTTTGGCTTCGTGCGTTCGCTATCTGTCCTTCGAGATACTGTTTTCTCACTGTGAGTCTACATAGATTGTATAATAACTGTACAGCATAAGCTGGCTAAATCTAACGTTGAACTGTGGTCGTTTTGTTCCTGTTAGAGAAAACCATTGCTCTAACATTTGGCGGCTGTAAAGATGGAAGATGGATCTGCATGGGTCGACACAACTACAAAACGTTTTTCTTTTGACTTTCGATGCTTACTCATGCTAAAGCCTAGACGTAACGTGAATACTGACAATAATCACCGTGGTATATGTAGCAGCTAGGGTTTCATCAATTCACACCTAAGTTTAAGATCTATTTCCTCTCTATGCACATCCCCGTTAGAGTTCGATATTTAATCACAAGGTGTACAAGGTATCTAAAATAAATAATAAACCTGCATTGATTAATTCCTGTGTGACATTATGAATCCGTTTCACTGCTTATCCCATTCCGGCACAATGCATTACGCTCCCACATAATCAACAAACCTGTTTTGCGCGCCCCCCTCGCACATGCGCGCTCGATCATCCAATCCCATTCAATCCCTTTCAACCAATTATATTAAAGATTGTAGTTTTAACCGCGTTTTCTGTCACATGTATCTGGACCCCCCCCCCTCCCAGTAAGCCTAGGCCACCTTCTTCAATTGTTCACGACATTGGGTCTCCTCCTCCGGTACACGAGGCAGTCTCAACTCAAGTCAAGGGGGGGTGTGGGGTGGGGAGGGCATATTTCGATTTCACATCTTATGAATCGGAAATTCCATCTATTTCTTCAATTTTTTAAATTCAGTTAGACTACTAGATCTTGTTCCAACTTATTTTTTTTGGGGGGGGGGATTCAATTAGACTTGTTTATTGCTCTAGGTGAACGCTCTCTTTATTTTGGCGTTTTTTATGCCTTCCTCATTGAGTACCCAGGATGGTCCGCCGCCAGGAACAACTGCTGGCGGCCCGATGATAAACTCATTACCATGACGACTAGGCAGCTATCGCCCCCACCCCAACCCCCGCACCCATCCCCTCACCCTATGGCTGCCTTAAGTCACGTACCCTAAGGACACCGAAGTCGTTCTAGTGGTAGTCCGCTTTCGCTGGCGCAGTCTTCTCAATTACCCCTAAATCAAGTCACATACGTCCTACCCGGAAGGGAAGGATGATAGAAAACTGGATTCAATGGAAAACAATCCTCATGTTTTTTATCTGATATCCGAGCCAGAGTGGCGTTTACGGTGTATTAAAGGGGGTGGGGGGGGGGTCGTTTTCCCAAGTCACGAAAAGAATAAATTTGTCTATTCCCAGGTCACGATAAATTCAATGGAGAACCCGCATACAATGGAAGGGTCGGGGTCGGATACATGATAGAAAATTGGCCATTTCCTAATTCACGGTTCTTAAAATGAATGAATAAGTGATTGTCATGGATGGATGAATTAACAGAATATATGACCGGGGAATGAAATGTATGTTTATATGCATTTAAAAACCACTAATTAACTTAGGGTCACAGTAGCGCCCCGCAGCGACAATCACTGGCCTACAAAGGGAACCGCCTAACTAACAGCCGGTGGACCGGAGCGGCACAACCGAGAGACAGAAGAAAACAAGCGAAGAAACAAAGCGGACGTGTTGACAACACCTGCTGAGCAGTCGGCCTGAAACCTGACAGCACCCTTGGCCTTGCCCCCCCCCCCCTGAGGTATTTTTGATCCACACTTTGGCTAGGGCATTGTGATCCCCCCCCCCCCCTGAAGCAGTGTAAAACACAACATTGGTTATTAAAACATGTCATTCCCGGTACACGGTGAAATGAAAAACCCATTCCTGAGAAACGAAAACATCCTTTGCCCTCCCCCGCGCCTCCCCCCGCCGCCCTTTTTCCGCTTAAGCTATATAGTCACTCTGCTCCAAGTCAAATGTAACCATCAGAATTATCTTTCATACGCATTCGATGTTGGTTAATTAGAGGCTTTTTTTGGAACTATGTTTTCAAATTTGATCGAGGTTAAAGGCTTGTAGCGCATTGAAATTTGACCTCGTGTTTTTTTGAGATAGTATAGACATATTTTGTTTGTGTTTCTCTTCCATGGTGATCGTACGACAGTGGAAAGTCTATATTTCTCAAATTCTGCATCGAAAATACCAAGTTGAGGTCAATCGTGGGGGTGACGGTTACGTGAGTCAGAGGGGATTTGAGGAACGAGCTTATCTTTGCTGATAGTAGATTATTAAGTACTCATCTCTGAAACTGACATGAAGAAAATGACATGAAACCGAAGAAAATGACATGTTGCTTAGTTTGTCCGACTTTCTTGTCGGACATAACGCACGCTTTTTTCGTCACATGATTGGATAAACGCAACAGTGACGTCAATGAATAATTGACAGCCTGGAGCGGTCTATTCACCCCGGGTCGGTTTGGGCGCTATGACCAGCTTATTTCATGGTTCATAAATACAAATCATCGTCCCTGTCCCTGATTGATGTGATATTGCCAGAGACGGCCTCCGCAACCCAGCCACCACATATGGGGGAGTGGGGGGGGGGGGGGGAGGGAGGGGGGGAGGGGGGCAAGGGTATTTCCCTTCCTCGGGAATGGGCTCTTTATTTCACCGTGAACTATGATTGAAGAAAATAATTCTTTGTGAACTGGGAATGGGGTATTAGCCAACCGTTGTGATGAAGGATTTATTTAGTAATCGTGAACAGATAATTTTAATATTAAATAACCGTGAATCGGAAAATCGCTGCTTTATATCATGTATCCGCCCTTCCTGTGTATCCTGGGAGTTATCCTTTTTAATTCATCGTGAGATGGGACTAAAGACATTTATTCTTCGTGATCTGGGAACACGACCCGCCCCCCACTTGCCCCCCCCCCCCCAAATGTCATGGATAGCGTGCTTTAGGCGTTTGTTGAGGGTCCGTTTCCAGCAATTTTGGAGCTAACGTAAACGAAAAATCCATTACATTTTTAAAAAAATGGGCCAACTTTATGTATGCCACGCGTTAAGACAACAGCTTATGGCCATAATTCAGTGAAGTATCAAGGTAGCGAGCTATGGAACGTGCTCAACAAGGAAACGAAGTCAGCCAAATCTGCCAAGGAATTTAAAACAACGCTGTCAGATAACCTCGGATGTGTTCGTGTGTCACTGTAATTCGTGCACATTATGCAACATAGCTAGTTCAAAGAGATGCAATGGTTGTTATATTTTCATTTTCATATGTAAATATATCTCATCCGCTCATGTCATTTTACCATTGTCGGTCAATAGCACTTGCACCTGCTAATGTGTACTGTTGACTTTTGCATACCGACGTTAAATACAACTCTCTTTTTTTATATCCTTGATGCGTTACAGACGTGAGAAAAGATTGTGGTAATACATTGACACATACACGGCAATTACAGGATACTGACAGGTCGCTGCTTAAACAAAGGTGCTACCATTATGACAGTGTCGCTCTTTATGAGACCTGGGGCGGGGGGGCTAGTAAAAGTGACCTTACCGACTTCTTGGAAGGGTATGACACTTGCTCTAAAAGGTGGACTCGTCGAGCTGCGAGGGGCCGGACATCTGGCGGCATTGCTGTTTTTGTAAGACGGTCGTTGTCACGCTTGGTATCAGTTATTGAGGTAGACTGTAAATATGTTATATGTTTATTACTCCGGAAAGAATTAATGAAGGTGGATAATGGAGATGTTATCATGGTTTGTACTTATCTTTCACCCGATGGCTCGACTTCCTATGATGAAGAGCATAGGTCACGGTATTCTGATACTTGAACACGTTATGCTACAACTTGCAGCACGTCAGCCGAATCACACTTGGTGTATATTAGGTGATTTTAATGCGCGAACGGGTCTGATGAAGGATTATATAACTGAAGATAATCCTGATTTCGTGTTAGATGTAGGGGACTGCTACCCAGCAGATGCATTTGATATCGAACCGAAGTCACAAGATACCGATGAAAATCCCGTTGGTAGAGATCTCATCACTCTATGTAAGACCTATGATATCCATATGTTGAACGGGAGGTCGCCTAACGAAAAGGAAGGGGTATTCACCTGTAGGACACAATAACGGGAGAAGACTGTTGGACTATGTTCTATGTTCGACATCTCTCTTTCATAACCTTTCTCGCCAGTTTACTGTCCTTACCGATGACCTGTCCGATAATTTTCCTCTGAGTTTTAGTATTAAATGCAAAGCTATGATGCAAGGGGAAGACGCCGCATTTTTGAAGGAACGAAAGCGATATAAGTGGCGGGATGACTGTAAAGCTTTCTTTCCACACAAACTTACAGGCTCTGTTGCACAGACCTTAAGTTTGTAGAAAACTTATATGATAATATTGACAGATGGGACATGGACGCCGCAGTTAACGACTTAAACCGACTATACGACTATGCAGCCGGGCATTTAAAGAAGACGTCTGCCCTTACACGACGAGCCGTTTGCCAGTATCCCATTTTTGGGGACGCAGAGGTAGATAACCTGAAAGCTGTGAAGACTAGATCGCTTAATTACTTTCGCAAAACCAGAGAAGACTCCGACCTCCAGAACTAGAAGTTAGCCAAACTTAGATTTGTTAATGTACGCAGGGAGAAAGAAAGAGCCTTTAATGAGGCAAATAAGCAGAAGCAACGAAATAGTATGCACGATAGTCGAATATGCTGGAAAACGGTGAAGAGGTTTAAGGGAGGGATATCTCAATCCCGCAACCCGATAAGCTTTAAAGACTGGGAGGAATATTTTAAGACTCTACTCAATACTGGACAACAGCCAGAAGCAACTTTCCAGGAGAGGGTTGATTCTGAAGTGACTGACCATATCAACTCCTATCTGCAGTGCAAGGTGGGAGGGCCGACGGCTTGCTATGAACACATTGTTGACGACGCTATATCGGTTGACGAGGTGGAAACCGCCATTGCTAATTTGCCCTGTAATAAAGCCTCTGGCCCGGATGGGCTTCCCATTGAGGTACTTAAGCACAGAAGTGAATTCGTAAGCCCGATCTTAGCAGATATTTTTCACCATATTATGAGTAACGGTGACTACCCGCAGCAGTGGGCTGACGCTAATATATTCCCAGTACTGAAGACCGGGCGGTTTGAAAACCCGGGTAATTACAGAGGGATATCTCTACTAGCGGCCACAAGCAAAGTTTATGAAGATCCTAAGCACTAGACTAATTGACTGGGCCGAAGCTAATGATAAGCTATCAGAGTGTCAATCTGGGTTCAGGCAGGGGAAATCAACTATTGATCAAGTGTTTGTCTTGCAGGCAGTCATTTATAAATATTTAGGTAAACCAGGGGGTCGTTTCTATGGCCTATATATAGATTTCAGCAAAGCTTTCGACCAGGTCCCACATAGTCATCTATGGCACAGATTAATATCAGAAGGCCTACATGGAAGAACTCTTAGGGTGCTTATGTCTTTATATGGCAAACTTAGATCGTGTGTTCAGTGTCGCAATCGCTTTTTTTACCTGTACGCTAGGTACTCGACAGGGCTGTCTCCTCAGCCCGCTCCTCTTTATCCTGTTAGTGAATGAGTATTTTGACATGCTGATCCGGAATAACTGTAATGGTATATTTGTAGACAAAAAGTCCCCGAACTTGGTAGCATTTATGTATGCTGACGATCTCTCTAACCTCGCGGACACCGTCGGTAGGCTGCAAGCAACTATACATACCTTAGAGGAATACTGTGAAAGATGGGGCATGGCGGTAAATATGAGCAACACCAAAGTAATTGTGCTTATTAATGGAAGCCCACTGCGAAATAATGAAAGGTGGACTTTATCTGGACAACCTATACAAAGTGTCTCGTTTTATAATTACATGGGAATTATAATGACGGCGAAAATGGTTTGGACTGGACTTTGATACCATGGCCCTACCTATTATTACGTACGGAGCGGAAATCTGGGGACTGGAATGTATCGGCTATATAGAAAATGTACATGTTAATTTTTGTAAATATATACTGGGAGTTAGCAGATCCACTTCAAATGCTGCAGTTATTGGTGAGTTAGGGCGATTGCCGGCACGCTTTCACTGTGTACCTCAACTTATCAAATATTGGGTCAAATTACTGCACATGCCACAAGATAGACTGACCAATGATTGAGAGAGGCAAACAACTTAATATACCCAGAGAAGAAAGATTGTGTCCATATTGTCAGAGATTTTGTATCGACGAAATTAAAACCCAATTCCACTTCATGTTTAAGTGTCAGCTTTATACAGATATCAGGGAGAAATATATCAATAAGAGCTTTTACAAATACCCATCAACAGAAACTTTTATCCCACTTCTGTGCGCAACCGACGAGAAAACTCTATACAGAATCTGTAAGTTTATTATTGCCGCATTTAGTAGGAGGGAACAACATGGGTATTATTGTGGATGAGTTGATTATTGAATTGGATCGTTGTGTTTGTGTTTTTTTTGTGTTGAATGCTTTTGTAATGTGTACCAGGGCTGGAGGCCAGCCAAAGTACGGAATAAACATACAATCGATACCTAAAAAAAAAATTAGGATATGATAAATAAAAGTTTCTTCCATGGAGACATGAAGACCTTTAACCGATTTTTTTACATAGGATATACTGCTCGTTTGTTATATGATATTTTAGCTTGGATTGATAAGAATTTAAGAACCTGGCCGTGACGCCAATAGCCGCATATGAGGTTGGACAGACAGACCGTAAATGTGACGTAGCCATCCGACGTTGAACAATAACACTATATATGACGATGTTTTCGGGCGGAAACATGGATATTTTGCGTGTCTTGTGCATATCCATTAAACCACCAGATGTGAACTTTTGGTGCAGATTGCACTTAGAATGTTTTACAACCGCTTTAAATCACCAGTCATATTGTACCGTGGAACTGCCCTTGTGTGTTCATGCCGTGAGCTGCGGGCCGCCGGAGTACCCCTGTGGGAGTACTTTTTTCTAGGGGCAATCTGGTTGGAGTACATTTTTCTAGGGTACTCTGGTGGGAGTACCTTTTTCTAGGGCACTCCTGTGGCCGGCCTCCACAGGGCCTACCGTCCGATACGCATTAGAACGCAACGGCAGTTTAAAGGACATATGGTTCGGACCTCTTTGAACCATAATTGGAGTGATATAGCTGCAATGTTCGCCCATGCAGACGGTTTCACAGACCAGGGTATTAGCCAGAATTAGTTTTTTCCCCAGGCAAGATATTGGCTGGTAACAAAAAGTGTTCACCGTACACACACAACATGGCGCCAAACAATCAGGTCGCATTTTGAGCTCGCAATTTACAATTCTATAACAAAAAAGTAGCTCTCGATGTCATATACAATTGTGAGAACCATGATTTTCTGCTAAACCTCCTGATAAAAAGGCCATAAAAAGCCGCCCGGTGCCCGAGATCTTATCATGAAACAATGTTTCGGATAAACTATTATAGAAATATAAATAGAGACGCGCAACAAATACGATAAACTCAGGACAAAAATGAAATAAAAGGCTGGGTATAAAATACGAAATACTTTAAATCTCATAAATCTGATCACTCACTGAGTGTATGCCAAGATTGGATTATTCGATCACTGCTTATTGTATTAGAGGCTCTCCACGTTAATCCGGTTTAATCTCACCCATAAAACTGCAGCAGCTACGCCGAAAACAGATTTGTTGTTTCTTGCCCTTGTCTGAGACAAAAATCTCGTTATCATTCTGTCCTTTTTAGATCTCCTTCACACATTATGAAGATGTCCTCCCGGTAATATCCTTTGGGACGCTGTCGGTGGCGGTGAGGGGTCAGGTTTCTCAGCTTGTAAACCGTGCGACACAGTAACGCATTTTTAGGAGATACACCCTAACAGGACAGTAATCACATTTGTTCCTGCTTTGTGCTCCGGCTTTCTGGTCCTACGCCAAGATTCCAGGCGCTGCAGCCGTTGCAACGAAGCGGTGAACAGTCTGGGCGTCACAGGCGCTGAAGCCGTTACAACGAAGCGGTGAACAGACTGGGAGTCACAGGCGTTGAAGCCGTTACAACGAAGCGGTGAGCAGTCTGGGAGTCACAGGCGTTGAAGCCGTTACAACGAAGCCGTTAACAGACTGAGAGTCACAGGCGCTGAAGCCGTTACAACGAAGCGGTGAACAGACTGGGAGTCACAGGCGTTGAAGCCGTTACAACGAAGCGGTTAACAGACTGAGAGTCACAGGCGTTGAAGCCGTTACAACGAAGCGGTTAACAGACTGAGAGTCACAGGCGCTGAAGCCGTTACAACGAAGCGGTTAACAGACTGGGAGTCACAGGCGCTGAAGCCGCTAAAACGAAGCGGTGAAGAGTCTGGGAGTCACAGGCGCTGAAACCGCTACAACGAAGCGGTGAACAGTCTGGGAGTCACAGGCGCTGAAGCCGTTACAACGAAGCGGTTAACAGACTGGGAGTCATAGGCGCTAAAGCCGTTACAACGAAGCGGTTAACAGACTGGGAGTCACAGGCGTTGAAGCCGTTACAACGAAGCGGTTAACAGACTGGGAGTCACAGGCGCTGAAGCCGCTACAACGAAGCGGTTAACAGACTGGGAGTCACAGGCGCTGAAGCCGTTACAACGAAGCGGTTAACAGACTGGGAGTCACAGGCGCTGAAGCCGCTACAACGAAGCGGTTAACAGACTGGGAGTCACAGGCGCTGAAGCCGTTACAACGAAGCGGTTAACAGACTGGGAGTCACAGGCGCTGAAGCCGTTACAACGAAGCGGTTAACAGTCTGGGAGTCATAGGCGCTAAAGCCGTTGCAACGAAGCGGTTAACAGACTGGCAGTCACAGGCGTTGAAGCCGTTACAACGAAGCGGTTAACAGACTGGGAGTCACAGGCGCTGAAGCCGCTACAACGAAGTGGTTAACAGACTGGGAGTCACAGGCGCTGAAGCCGTTACAACGAAGCGGTTAACAGACTGGGAGTCACAGGCGCTGAAGCCGTTACAATGAAGCGGTGAACAGACTGGGGGTCACAGGCGTTGAGGCCGTTACAACGAAGCGGTTAACAGACTGGGAGTCACAGACGCTGAAGCCGTTACAACGAAGCGGTTAACAGACTGGGAGTCACAGGCGCTGAAGCCGTTACAACGAAGCGGTGAACAGACTGGGAGTCACAGGCGTTGAAGCCGTTACAACGAAGCGGTTAACAGACTGGGAGTCACAGGCGCTGAAGCCGTGACAACGAAGCGGTTAACAGACTGGGAGTCACAGGCGCTGAAGCCGTTACAACGAAGCGGCGAATAAACTGGGAGTCACAGGCGCTGAAGCCGTTACAACGAAGCGGTGAACAGTCTGGGAGTCATAGGCGCTGAAGCCGTTGCAACGAAGCGGTTAACAGACTGGGAGTCACAGGCGTTGAAGCCGTTACAACGAAGCGGTTAACAGACTGAGAGTCACAGGCGCTGAAGCCGCTACAACGAAGCGGGGAACAGACTGGGAGTCACAGGCGTTGAAGCCGTTACAACGAAGCGGTCAACAGACTGGGAGTCACAGGCGTTGAAGCCTTTACAACGAAGCGGTGAACAGTCTGGGAGTCACAGGCTCTGAAACCGTTACAACGAAGCCGTTAACAGACTGGGAGTCACAGGCGCTGAAGTTACAATGAAGCGGTGAACAGTCTGGGAGTCTCAGGCGCTGAAACCGTTACAACGAAGCGGTTAACAGACTGGGAGTCACAGGCGCAAAAGCCGTTACAACGAAGCGGTTAACAGACTGGGAGTCACAGGCTCTGTGAAATTGCTAGACTTGTCGGTCGGAGCCCAAAGGCAATAGAAACATTAAATTAATGATTAGTTTACTTACGCATCACAAGATAAATATTGTTCGCATAACAAGGGGGCGGGGGAGGACGGGGGGGGGGGGGGGGTAGGTGTTTATCGTACGTGATGTGTTGTAAATTACCGTGAGGTCGCATCATGCGCTTGTGGCGGAGGTGGCGTAGTGTGGGAGTGGTGATAGGGCAGAGGGGTTGTTTGGATTCCCCAAACTTACATAGCAACTGCTGGATGCTATAACAATAAAAAATATCCACCATTCACAATTTGACATATTTAAAACACGTGAAACGACAGGTGTGTTCAAATATATGTAAACAGTCATCCCAAAGAAGTGATCTATTCACCAACCACAAAAATGCATGACATGGCAACTTTACGTCTTTTTTTTAATGGGACGTTTTCTTCAAAATCGCGACACCTTTAACAGTGGCGTATCTCAGAAATCATGCGTGACATACAATGGAGGAATTTAGATTTGTTTAGAATTGTTGTTTGAGAGGAATAATGTAAATAGAGGCATTATGGCTTTCATAAATATGGTCTCACTGCGATATGGTTTCCGGTTAGTCCAATTGTCTCTATATCATAATAATATCTAATGCAATATATAAAGCGACGAGAGACGGATACAACGTGAGCCCATTTACAACGGTAGATATTTGTTTTCCCAATGCTAAATATTTATTTACGGATAAGAACATAAAGATAAATACGTAGAGAGATGGTTGGTTGGTTGTATATTCAGGATACTTTAACCACGTTTGGTCATATCGCGTCAGTGGGAGAAGGAAGGGAGAGTGGAGCCATGTCCCCCTACTCTTAGCGAAGAACAACATGGGATTTGTATCCTGCGACCGCACAGATATGGCCACAGCGGGGCTATCAGGTGGCCAGAGCACTCAAGGCGAGGACGCTAACCCACTGAGCTACCGGGCCGGCCCCCGTAGATAGAGGTAATTCGATACTGAACAGAAATACACACTGTGCGTTTAAATGTCCCACTGCTGCATTCCAGATGTATGGCAATGCAACGCCGATATCTACCCTCCAACTACTGCCAACCCCCCTCCCCAGCCCGCTCCAACCCACCCAGACCCCGCCCTGACACGTTGGTGCTTGCGTCTTAGGGTGCGTTTGGTCGGCGGATTATGCAAATTTCCAGATGAACCGCGATGGATGAACCACAACGCACGGTTGTTGTTATGACATGTCGTGTAATGATGCCACGTGCCCTTGAATGGTGGCATGGCGGGTCACCGCAAGCTCCCCGCACGGTGGCGCTACGCAAGCTCCGCTTTTACCGCTGCTGTCGGCAGGGGGCAAATTTCAAGATTCTTGAAAAACGGTCAACTCAGTTGTAATTTCTTGCAACATTATAGTTTTCACTAATCAAACATAAAAATAACGAGTTTTGCGTATTTAGAACAGCAAAATACATCTTGTACCCTTTCGAAAAAGTTATAATTGTGACAGAACTCTTTCTGTTCATCACCTGATTTCATGTGTCATTAGGCTTAGGCTGGGCCCCAGCACTAATTTGTAGAAATGCGCGACGCATTTTTCCTATCAATTTGCGCAGCGCCGCCCTAGCGAGCGAGTGTGAAAATGCCCCTAGCGGACCCCTAGCGGAGTGAGGTGAAGGCAGCAGTGGCGTCACCGCTGTACGTACGGCACTGACTGAATCGCTGCTTTCTGATTGGTTTATATTACAAAGCCTTAATGAGGCAACACCGCATCAAACCGTAATAAAGTAATGAAGAAAGGGAGGTTTAATGAGGCCGAAAGATGGTATATCGCCTTACGCTTCGGATGGGAAAATAAAAACGTTCACGAAGGGATTCCTTTGATGTAATTTTATGTAGTATATTGAGGCTTAACTGCCCCTCTCCACACTACCAACCCCACCATCAACCCACACACCTCACCTCTCCTCGTCGCCCGGAGACACTCTCACTTTGATCTGTTTCCAGATACAACGTTTTGCAAGTGTAATTTTGTCTTGTTTTCTCCGGTAAGCTTGCGCCCTTAAATAACGCCACAGCGAGTTTTCGTTTTCCGGTTTCCATGACTACAGCGCCACGTGCCTTCCGAATCAATTTATACGGGACACGGGAGCCGCTGTGGCAGTTTTCAGTCATCCGTCTCGAGTAGTCTTCAGAGTTTTTCCAGTCAAATCAAGAGCGATTGTGACAACGTCGACGTCCTCCTGTCCCATCGTCGCACCTTCAACATGTTTTACACCGCCAGGGGCTTTCCGAAGATCAGTCTTCGGCGCCAGGTGGCGCTGATTCAGCGTCGTTGTCTTTGTGCTTGATACAAAGGGTCCCTGGCGTAAGGAGCAAATACGGCGGTTCATATCACTACTGTACGTCGTACATGGATGCACGGCGTTACTTTCCTTGTAATTGCATCGACATAACAGGCAATAGTGTCATCCAAGCCGGTTTAGGCCGCTTTTGTGCACCCAAAGGCCAAACCGGGTCAGAAGACCTCCCGGGATGAGTGAGGTTGGATGAATCTTGCCGGAAATGCATCTACCAGGTTTCTAACCAATTGTTTCAAATTGTTGGCGAATTGGTATAACAATAGGTTATAATGTTTGCATCGAAATTCAGTCCCGAATACATAATGTTTGCATCGAAATTCAGTCCCGAATTCGTAATTTTTGCATCGAAATTCAATCCCGAATTCTCATCAGTAATTTCATTTTAATGTTTAGTATCAATATGATTAATTCGTAAAGAGATATATATCCGATATAAAATTTTAACTAAATTATGTAGGGGAGCATGCTGTTTGTAGAGGGCAGACGGGTGCCGTTCGCTTTCCCTTTCGCTTTCCCGTTATGAGAATATTAAGACAAGGATGCTGCCTGGATTATTAATGAGTTCTCATCCTCAAGGTGGTTGGCGTTGATTAGATGCAATAAATTGGTGTTTTAGACCGCTTTTATATACACACTAGCTAAACTGGGCCAAAGAACCTCCCGGGAAAATACAGGATTAACCGACGAAATATGCCCAAGACTGGGTGCCCCCCCAGGCCAGAATTGGAGCTCGCTACCTATTAATCTATGGTGTAGTGAGCTGAACACTACACCAAGGATTTCCCGGCGCCCATTAGAGCAGTTCAGATTCCTAAAGGTCCTATCGCGACAATGAAAAGGATCAAGAAAAAGATGAGCCATGTCTCCGGGTATAGCCGCCATACTGATTTTAAAGAAAGACATGGCATCTTTTATCCCGCACACACATATACATTTGCACAGATGGGGTTTGAACCTCGCATCGGGATCCAGTTTTCATTGAATCCAATGCTACGGATATCAGAAAAAAGCAATAGGCCGCCTATTTTCATAACATTGATGCTGAAATAAACAACAAACAAGATAAACTATATATACAATAAAAGAAAGTATTACATATTTTATGTTATCCGAGAAGAAGACAATTAATTTTAATGCCGTTAAATGCCTTTTGATTACCATCGTCCTTATTCGTCAACGCTGCCCGCAATTGATACACCATGAACGCTCTGATATGGAGAACCTTTGCTTGTTTGCCAATTGCATAATAGTTCTGTATTAATCATTCCTTCCGGGTAGGCCGTTTGTGACTTGATTTAGGGGTAAATGAGAAGACTGATTGCGCCAGCCAAGGTGGACTGCCACCAATACGACTTCAGTGTCCTTAGAGTACGTGACTTGAGCTTCCATAGGGTGGGAGGAGGCGTGATGGAGCGGCGGGCGGGGGGTTGCCCAGTCGCCATAGTAATGAGTCTGTCATCCTGTCGGGCCGCCAGAAGTTCCTGGCCGCGGTGCATCCTGGGAACCCAGAACGAAGCACATAAACGTCAACAAATAAGAGCAACAGCGTGAATCGAATTTTGAACAAAAGTATAAGTATCAGCTGCAACGGAGTAAGGTAACGGAGATTGCGTTACCGCGGCTGGCACTTCGCGCTATCAGATAATATTTAGATTAGGGATAACTGTGTTGGATCTCGTCATCGAAAAAAAGATCGCTCTGATAAGGGGGCCACTTTGGAATCAAACTTCATTTCGATTCCGTGACTTGAGTCTGCGTCCTGTACCGGGAGAGGAGAGCCGATGGAGTGAACAACGGAAATAGGTTTCTAGCTTTACTGGAAACATCCAGCTATCCGGATAAAGAAGAGTGGATATAACGCCATGCATTTCCTAATGGTGTGGCTGTGCTTTGGCCAACCCTCGTGCTAATTTTAGCATTTAAAGTGTTCGTGCCACGATTTTGTTTAGCTCAGAGTTAACTGTGTTAAAAGAGTAAACAGTTTTTATTCCACGATATCACTATAAACGCGTTCGTCAAAGCAGCAAAAGTGAGGTCCGGCGGCTTTTAATTCTGGGAGAATTGCATCTGAGCTTTATTTGGAAATTCCCCAATGGTGTCACAAGATTTACAGGTGAGCTTTGATACAGTGCGTAGGCATCTGTTGTCGAGGGCGTGTATGGTTCTCATGACTGAGTGCTTTTCGTTGAGTTCAAGCCAATGAGCAGAGATTATCTGAGTATCAATATAAAAGCATATGCGTTTGTATTCCTCTTTGACGTCACTTTCCTCGCTCCCAAGAAATTAAATCGGCATGTGCGAAAACCAGTGGAAAAAAAGTATTCCCTTCTGCTATTTGGGGCGTTATAGCTCGATAATATAAGTGTGGACACATGGAAGATTAATATGAGCTAAAGTTGTGTTGGCCTGGCACCAACTTTTTAAGGATCAACGTCGAAAGTCAGAAGAAAGTACTGAAAATAACGCATTGCGTACCCACACAACATCAAATTGAGCTAGTCTAATAATGTTAGGCAAAATAATATACATTGGTATAAAGAAATCTATAGCATTGAACATAAAATTATATCATCAACATAACATGTTTCCACTTCTTTTTACGTATCTCTTTGGATTCATTTTATTTTGCACAATGTTTATTATGAGTGATATACTAAACTTAGTTAAAAGTACAAGGATTGCTTTGCGGTGTAAGTATGAAACGAAGCAGGTTGAAGGACAGACAACGACAGCTGCAATGCAAGCACACACACATTGTACAGATAGCTGATATGCGCGGGGCCAGCGTGGGGGCGAAATAGGGAGAGATCTTGGGGGAAGGAGACAGAGAAATAGGACGAGAGTCATATTATGCTGCAGACTATGACATTATTGCACAGATATGCGTCCATTAAATCGCTACAGAAGAATTAGAGACCATGAAGTATTGTTCCTAACGTATATCGGGCATTAATGAATGCCAGCCGTTACGTAACATGCATGACATGCACTTAAAGTTATAAATTACAAATTCCAGGCGGTTTCTATGGAAAGTACGATGATACATGTGCCAAATACATTGAACCCTTGCTAAAAGGAAAAGTGTCAATGACAAAACGTACTGCCAGTGCGTATTAATTCCCAAAAGCCTCAGTTATGAGAATTCCTGCAGGCGCTTTCTTTCCGATATTTCTCGGTAGGCTTCGTATGACGGCTGCGCAACGTTGGGGACTTTTAGGAGTGTCATCTGCATGTATGAACTGTTTGTGGGCGGCCGTTGTCAAGCCAACGATGGAACGCCGATGAAACTGTTACCACCTGTAGAAATAAATCTGGCGTCCCCGGCAAAGGGGGCGGGGGGGGGGGCATATCATATCGGGAGCCAAATTACCCTGGGACATAGCGTGTAGACGCCATTGCCATGGCGCGGTCGTTATCACCATGGGCAAGCCATCCCACTTATCCAATTAGAGAGTGCTGTTATGGCACGCCGGGGTGAAATAACTGCCACGCTACGCATGCGAGGTGCATATTTTTGCCTTGCTAAAACAATAGGATTCCTGGTATGGCGTGGTGCAGCGTAGTGCATGCAGCCTTCCTGTTTATATCATCCTAAAACACGGCCCGCAATGAAGCATACACGAGCGACTCCGTTGGTGATATCACGTAGAACGGAAAACTGACGCAATTGCCATAAAATTGAGTTGACGGTCGGCCACGTGTCAGTGACGGGAGGGTGACAAGACGCCCCTCTGGTCACATGACCCAGCCTGGCGAAGGCTTAAAATCCTATCACCCGTGGGAGCCATCGTAACCCTTTGATGGTCACAAAATATTTGGTTTTATGCCCCACATGCGGGATTTATTACGAAAACACTCAAGCGTTAATAGTTTTCTTTTGTCTCTGAGTGCGCCTTGAAGGTAGGGATGTAGAAACTAGAAATGTAGACCGAAACTAAATAAACGGGCAGTTTGGTTTTAGCTGTCCACCGAGAGAGATCGTTAAGCCTGGGGGCGAAACTAAAGAGTGATTTTACTTTTGGGATGGGGCCAACATTTGAGAGGATGCTCACTATAGCGACAGTTTTAGAGCTGTCGAATCTGAGGGGTCAATATGGATCTGAGGTATCAAATATTCCAAATATAGATCTGAGGGGTCATTTTGGATCTAAGGCGTCAAATCTGGATTTGAGGGGCTAAATACGTCACAAATAAAGTCAGTCAAGTCAATTGTTAAGGCCAAGGTCATTGTAGTGGACCGAAGACATAATCCGGATTTTACATTTTACGTAATTTTCACCCTACGGGTGACGCAATCTCGTTTTTAGTTCACGGCACAGGCCACGACTCCTGGCACGGGCTATGGCTTCGTAGGCTGAACTTGTGCTCTAGGCTCCGGGCACGGGCTATGGCTCTGGGCTATGGCTCTGGGCTATGGCTTAATGCGTTGGATTATGGTTTCGGGCCCGGGCTATGGGCCCCTGCGCTGAACTATAGCTCCAAGTGCGGGTTATTGCCCCGGGCTATGACTCCGAGCGCGAGCTAAAGTTCCTATCTATGGCTCCGAGCGCGAGTTATGGCTCCGAGCTATGGTTCCATACGCTGGGCTATGGCTTTGGGCGTGGGATATGGCTCTCTGTGGCTCGCCCTCGCCTTCTCGCGTCCTCTCCCTTGCGTTCTCGCGTGTGCGCCCTTTTTGTGCCAGGCGAGAATGCGAGATAGCGAATGGCACAAATATGCCACCTTAATGGTAGCATATTTGTGCACGCGAGAACGCGAGGACGAGAACGCCAGGGCGAGAACGCGAGAACGCGTGCGCGCCCTTCTAATGCCAGGCGAAAATGCGAGATAGCGAGTAGCACAAATATGCCAACCAAAACCAACCAATAATTGAACCCTTATGAGCAGACCTCTGCAATCTCAGACCGATAGCATTGGGTTTAAGCACGAATAGTTTATGATAAACTGTTAATGTTATTAACCATCGCTTCGTAAGTCTTCCCTTGCAACCTAGCTGGTCTCCCTATCGCGTGGTTCCAAGCTGAGAGGACGAAGATGCACAGTGGCCATGTGACATATTCAATAAAGAATTGAAATATAATCATACCGTGGATTCATTTCTCTCTTCACGGTGAAAGTTAATTCCCCAAGCCAAACTATCAAGCAAATGTCGTAACTTCATGTCATATGGAGGGTCCATGCATTTGAAAGTGGACCAAATGACGCGAGAAGGTCACTTTCGTACCACCAGCCCACGCAGGAACCTCTGACACCAAATGAAACGTTTTCTAATGTATGCCCAAAGACGCACAATTAAGATTAAGTCGTCAATTAAGACCTGTCAGATATCTTAACATGGCTTTGTTAAGGCAGAGTCGGGGGCTCTCTTCTCGGGTCCTTGCAACTGAAAACACTGCAAACTGCAAACACTTGCAAACAACTGCAAACTATCAATTAAAGACAATCATAATTAGAATCACAGATCAGACATTCGAAATCGTTCGAAAAGAATTTGCCAGCCCACGTGAGTAAACAAACGAATACACCTGATAATTATTTGTTTCCAGAGCACCATTAAATCGGATTTGGAAATTGTTACATTAGAGGGAGAAATGGTTGTTACAATTGTGGTTGACAAAGTTAACTACATTAGAGGGAAACAAGTTTTTACATTTGTGGTTGAGGTTTTATTACATTTGAGGGAAATTTGTTGTTACATTTGAAGGCGATGTTACGTTTGCGGGAAAAAGTTACTACATTTGTGGGTTTTGTTACATTAGAGGGAAAAAAGTTGTTACATTTGCGGGTTATTACATTAGTGGGAAATTGTTACATTTGAGGGCTCAACAAGGTTTTATTACATTTGAGGGAAATTTGTTGTTCCGTTTGAAGGCGATGTTACATTTGCGGGAAAAAAGTGCCTATGGTTGTTGGGTATTCAGTGTCTATGGTTGTTGGGTATTCAGTGCCTATGGTTGTTTGGTATTCAGTGCCTATGACTGTTGGGTATTCAGTGCCTATGGTTGTTGGGTGTCAGTGCCTATGGTTGTTGGGTATTCAGTGCCTATGGTTGTTGGGTATTCAGTGCCTATGGTTGTTGGGTATTCAGTGCCTATGGTTGTTGGGTATTCAGTGCCTATGGTTGTTGGGTATTCAGTGCCTATGGTTGTTGGGTATTCAGTGCCTATGGTTGTTGGGTATTCAGTGCCTATGGTGGTTTGGTATTCAGTGCCTATGACTGTTGGGTATTCAGTGCCTATGGTTGTTGGGTATTCAGTGTCTATGGTTGTTGGGTATTCAGTGCCTATGGTTGTTTGGTATTCAGTGCCTATGACTGTTGGGTATTCAGTGCCTATGGTTGTTGGGTGTCAGTGCCTATGGTTGTTGGGTATTCAGTGCCTATGGTTGTTGGGTATTCAGTGCCTATGGTTGTTGGGTATTCAGTGCCTATGGTTGTTGGGTATTCAGTGTCTATGGTTGTTGGGTATTCAGTGCCTATGGTTGTTGGGTATTCAGTGCCTATGGTTGTTGGGTATTCAGTGCCTATGGTTGTTGGGTATTCAGTGCCTATGGTTGTTGGGTATTCAGTGTCTATGGTTGTTGGGTATTCAGTGCCTATGGTTGTTGGGTATTCAGTGCCTATGGTTGTTGGGTGTCAGTGCCTATGGTTGTTGGGTATTCAGTGCCTATGGTTGTTTGGTATTCAGTGCCTATGACTGTTGGGTATTCAGTGCCTATGGTTGTTGGGTGTCAGTGCCTATGGCTGTTGGGTATTCAGTGTACTTGTGTACAGGAATATGTTCGTATGTTAGAATCGTGGCTTGATCAATCATTTAACTGCAAGGTGGTAGCCTACTAGCATTTCAAGAAAAAGACGAAATAAGACATTTCTGATGTATAAGGTAGTGCATTGTTACGGCTAATGATGCAGCAAAGTAATCCTACGAAAGATGTCAAGTCTTCCAAATGAAAGTGATTTATTTCGACCATAGTATTGAATACGCAAAACTATTATTTAATACATATCCAACGTCCTTATGTACTTTGTCAGCGAAATTCGAACTTAGCTACTGTATTCCCTTTTATGATGACGCAATCGTTTCTTAACACATGTTGCGTATATAACACGGAAACAATTAAACAATGTCACCTTGAAAAAAGTTTCGTATGAACAGCTTTAGCAGTCACTGAGAATGCTATGCCGTCTGTCAGAGTAGGGACGGGGGGGGGGGAGGGGGGGAGGAGTAGTTCTGTTCCTCGGGAACGGGCTTTCCATTTAACCGTGAACTGGAAATGAGGAAAATAATTCTTCGTGAACTGGGAATAGGATATTATTGAAATCATTTATTAGATCAAATTCACAAATACATACACATCACAAAATAAACTTAATGTAATATTCGAAAATAATCGGCGGACTCCCATTAAGACCAAATCGGGTCGCTGTCATGGGTGCCACCTAAATACCTAATGTTATACTGCTTTCTTTTCAGTAAGATATTTACAAATGGTGTTGCTTAGGAGAAATAGGGGAGGGCGGCCATATACATTATTGAAAAGTGCGATTATTATTAAAAAAATCTATCCTTAATGATCTAAATTCTTTGAATAACGATTCAGTGTGTGCACTGTAAGCGCTAAGATTAAGCATTCTCATAGCCTTCTTTTGCAATTTAAGTAATTGATCCCCTCTGTAACCCCAGATGAATATTCCGTAATTTAGGCTAGATAGGACGAGGGAGTTATATAGCATGGCATTAATTTTCTTTGGTACAGTATATTTTAATTTGTTGAGAATGCCTATCTTTTTGGATACGTTATGGGTCTATTGTGATGTCTAATATTTTGAAGGTTTTAACACATTCTAGCTTGGTATCATTTATAATTATTTCGGGTGCACAAACTTTTTTTTGAGGTACATGGAAAATCACGAACTTCGACTTTTGAATGTTTTAGCGATAGTTTCTTTAATTTTAACTATTTTACTATTTTTTTCTAATTCGTTATTTATTACACTATTTCCATTGTTCTCTACAGAATTACTACTTAACACGCTTAGTATGCTTGACAATGTTGTGTCGTCTGCAAATATTATGGTTTTAAATATCTTGCTAGCTCTTATAATGTTATTAATATATATTAACAAAAGCGGCCCAAGGATGGATCCTTAGGGAACCCCATGTGGTTATATTTAATAAAGAAGAGTTTGCATTGTCTAAATGTACAATTTGTTTACGGTTGAACAGATAACTTTCCACAAGTTTCCCGGCTGTCCCAACTATGCCATAATGCATAAGGTTATGTACTAATATTCTATGATCAGACGTATCAAAAGCTTTGGAAAGTTCTAAGTAAATATTGATTGGGTTGTCTCCTTTGTCCATTTTTTCAATTGTTCTATCTACTAATTCAATTAAAGCTAGCTCAGCAAAATGATTTCCCCTAAATCCGTATTAGCTACTGCTTAATAACTTATTTGAATCAAAATGATTAAATATTTTTTTAAAGATAACCCTTTCAAATATTTTTTCCGAGATTGCTGGGAGTAGTGATATAGGGCGATAGTTATCTATGGATTGAGCATCACCTGTTTTAAATATTGGTGTAACTTTTGCAATTTTTTGTTTATCGGGGAAGATGCCTGTAGTTGATTGGTTTATTATTTACGCAATTGCATCACTTATTTCATTTTTAATCGAATTGAGCATTGTAACAGATATGTCGTCCACTCCTACTATGCTTCACTCTGAGTTTGTCTATTATTTATTTATTATTGATTTTTTAGTTTATCGGGGAAGATGCCTGTAGTTAAGGATTGGTTTATTATTTACGCAATTTATTATTGATTTTTTAGTTTATCGGGGAAGATGCCTGTAGTTAAGGATTGGCTTATTATTTACGCAATTGCACCACTTACTTCATTTTTAATCGAATTGAGCATTTGTAACAGATATGTCGTCCACTCCTACTATGCTTCAGTTTGAGTTTGTCTATTATCTTATCAATATCTCGTTTATTAATTAGCTTGAGTTCCATAGTCGACTGACAAAGATTATTGAGGTAGGCTGCAAAGGATTTAGTCTGAGGTGTTTGGATTTCTCCAGCAAGTTTGGGACCAAAATTTGTAAAGTATTCATTAAATTGGTTTGCTATTTGAAGTTTATTAGAGATGGATTTTCCATTTATGTTGTTGAGGTATGCCCATGTTAAAGGCAGACTTGTTGAGGATAGACTTTATGCTTGCCCATGTGTTTCTTAGGTCTGCTTTGTATTTTTCGAATAGTACTTTATTATGCTGCTTTTTAGCTAAGCTAATATTTTTTTGAGGATGCGGTTATATGTACATAGATTTGTCTTTAGTACTTTATATTCAGGTGAAATAACTGCTGTTTGCTTAAATTTTTAATATAGTTTGTCTCTGAACATTTGAGATTTTCATAATGCCTTGAGTAATCCAGGCGCATTTTTTGTGTTTGCGCCCCCCCCCCCCCCCACCGGCGTCCCCAGAGTATAAATACCGCTCGTCTCAAGCGCACACGGCAATACGCCAATCGCAAAGCCAATCACTTGCATCGGGGTTTGGGCATTGAAACGACGTCTACTAAGTTGTCCAAGGTGTTTTTCCTTCCCGGTCGACAGCGTGAATCGGGTTTCACTTCCTTAAGCTACTACCAAATTCTGGGGTCATCAACCCCCCCCCCCCCCTCTTCCTTACGCTACGTCTATGCCATTGGTTGGTGGCACGAATTGCTCACGCCATTCCAATCACTTTAACTCGCGCCGCAATTAAGTTTAGCACCGTAAAGCAATAAGCACTAGGGCAAGGTCAAGGCCGCTGTGCTCAATGAGTCATTGATTTGTCGTCCTTTTCTTCCCTGATAGCGATAAACTAATCATTTCTAGGTTGAGGCGCCGAGAGTGCAGGGCGCGGCACCTCAAGGTCATTACGACCCATATTAGAGGTCATCGCCCGTGATTCTGTTTGTCTTGGACTTTCATTAATTTGAAGGAGCCAAAGATTATTGATGGCTTCGTTTAGCCGAAAGAATACCGCACGGTGGAGTATGACCTTGACAGGCATCAAACGCTGTTAAGGTCATGCTTGGACGCGGAGTGCTGACATGTATATCTATGTGATGTTTATAACTTATGAAGATTCGCTACTTTAAAGGAACTCGTTCGAAACCACCATTGATTTGCTTACTCAAGGCACTCCTATGTTATCGTACTATAGCTGTTGTAATATTTTGTAAGACGTACGGTTGGGAGGTGGGGCTGGGTGGTGAGAGGTGGGAGGTGGGGAGAGGGGAATGTTTCCTATTCGTAACGCTTTTGAAGCAAACTAGAAACGGTTCCTTACAACAAGATGACAAAGTGCTGACACGTTGGATATTTATTGTAAACGGTTGATAATGGAATGATTAGTTTTCTCAGTGTCAAAGGGAGCTTCCCCACCACATGTTGGGCTCTCATCACAGTCGGTGGGCCATACACTTGTGCAAGAATTTTGGCTGGTTGGAAGGCTGACTGGCTGGATGGTTATCTGAATGGATGGTAGTCTGGCTGGCCGACTGACTTGCTGGCTGGCTGCCTGGCTGCGTCGGACTCCCAGTCAATTATCGTCTCTTCTTGGCGTATTGGACATCCTTTCTCTCCAGACTGTCTAGACGCCGTATCCAGTATTGGTACCTTGCATTCAACCCCAGCCGTAACCTCACTTCTAGTACCTCATCAGTCGAGACTTTACTGCCACGTGCTGTCAACCCCTAACACACTCCTCTCCCTTTTGCCACCCACAGATCACCGATCACCGCCCCACTTCGTAAATAACCCTACTTACCTCCCTCATCCCCACACCACACACGCCCCAGACATGAAACCACAGGTCCCCTCCTCCCCAAGCATACTCCTGTCGCGTTTCCTGAACGATGACCGGATCCATAATCTAGAATCCCCCCACCACCCCAGACACTTCGTTAACCCCGCCCACCAGAGCAGCCCCACAAACCCACCCACCCGAGCCACCCCAGCCAGCCCAGCTACCCCACAAAACCCAGCCACCCCAGCCACCCCAGCCACCCCAGCCATGTCCACGGCCTTCGAATACCTCCTTTGCTAATGGTATAGTGTTACTCCAAAATAAATCTAGGATATGACTATTTCCCTCACCAATCGTCACTTGACCGCTCAAATGAGATCAAATTAAAGATGCCCTCCCATCTCAGGAACGCCGCAGATCAATACCCCTACACTCAAGGTCCCACTGATCTGAAGGTCAGATTCACGTTAGTAGTAGGGAGAGTGAGTCCAGAGACATCAAGCACCCCCCCCCCCCCGTGGTCGTGCTATAGCGCGACCGAAAATTTTGAAATATCGATTTGAAATTGCCGGTCACGAGTCAATGAGGTCATTAATTTTTGTCAAAAGTCTTTGTTTCGGTGCTATAGCACGGGGTATAATTAGCATAAATTACGATGTAAATAGCTAATTAAGCTGTCAACAAGGTTATTCATAATTGCTTGAAGTCTTTGTTTCCGCGTTATAGTACGGGGTATAAATAGTATAAATTAGTATGTAAATAGGTATATTCAACAAGGTTATTAATCATTGTTTGTCTATGTTCTCGTGCTATAGTACGAGTGAATGAAGAAGACATGGGTGGCGGAGGAGGCAATGAAGGTGTTAACTATTCATTGTTTGAAGTCTTCAATCTGCGACCAAGTACTATTATGAATAGGTAATAGATGAACAAGTCATTTTGCTTTGATGAAAAAGTAAATCATTTAATCGCTATACATATCGCCATGTAAACTGTATATTCTCGCGTTACAGTACGATTAATCGTCAATGACACGTGTATATAATCAATGTTTGCGTTGAACAGGCCATGTGAGATCCTATATGCTGTGTAATATGTTTGTTTGTTTGTAAAAACCATAGGATATGTTTCGAGTAAACCATATTAACGCAAATACAATCATCCATTTTGAAAAGTTTTTATTCCTATATCACTACATGAATACCATTACCCGCCACAACATCTATCGTGGTCAAAAACTTAGTATCACAAAAATATACACCTTCATATCATATTATTATACATGACAATTTAGACAATGGGTAAAGAGGTCTTGCACGCGGTTTGCATAAAACGCGGGGACTGCCGGCGAGTGATTCGCGGAAAGTGAACAGATTGGAAATTATGAATATAGTTGTCATTGCACATGGTGTTTGGAGACCAATACTCTCGATATATTCGTGACATGGAGTAATTTCGACATTTGAAATATAAGTAAAATAGACAGTATTCTCCGCATACATCTGTGCCAAGTGACTGCCACACCGCTCTCATGGGTTGTTGAATAAAATATTCCAAGTGTTTAAGGTTCACATAGGCACGAATTGGTTTTCCTAGTGAGTCAAACATCTCAATTTTCCCCGATGACACTAAACTTTAAATGTCACACGTACGTATACTAATCACAAATTATATATATATATATATTCATCTACACCAGTGTAACTTTCACCATAATTCAGGATTGGTCATCCATAAATACATCAAATGTAACTTAGTGGATACATAAACATTTAGGATAGATGTATATTATCCAAACCTTTCGGGTAACATTCAACACAGTCAAAGTACCCCTCCTGGTTTTGGTGAGATGATATACAATCAACCAACTCGGTGAGTTCCGGAACACACTTATCATGGACCGTGTTGAGATGGAACTTAAGTAAATTCCACTGCTTTAAATCGAGAGTAATTCCTTTTCGGGTCGGCACGGGCGTATCTTGTGTATCCGGCAACCAGTATTTTCGAATATCTAGAAACTGGCCACGGGGCAGGACCTCGGCCATCACCAAACCTCCGAGATGATATTTCCGTGGATTGGTGGTCTGTTGCAATTCTCGATCTATGGTGTTTGTCAATGTCTGCAACATCTTCCAGCGGGTTGTGATGAGATTGACACCCACTTTTGTAGGGTAATCACGGCCGTTGTCTTGACATACCCACTTTCTAATATCAAAGCGTAAAACGTCTTTGAAATACTGAACAGTTAAATAGACATCCTCTCCGATGCACTCTTGACAGCGTATATCGTGAGTTTGCTCGGAAGTACACTGCGTATTCTCCCATTTTCTTTTCTTGGCCAGCGGGATGAGTGGTAGCCGATTGGAGGGAGCGAAGCCCGCTGTTGTCTTGTGGGAAGTCATGTCGTTGTGGTGAAAAGATGGAGACCGCTCGTACATTATATTGGCAACGCCCCCCCTCCGCCTCCTCGTCATCCACCCACTTGGGACGTGTCTGAACATGCTTTGGCGAGGTGTAAAAATAGCATCACGACTGACGTCATACATCGGCGTGGCTTTGTCATCTGTTTAAAGATAGACAGAGAGGGGCGTGGCCAACGGGCTTTGTACGCACGGGTAATCGCTGTAAATGAGCGATCAATCACTTTTTTAATCCCAACAACTCAAGCCCGCGTTATAATAAGACTGAGTCGCTTCACTACGTTTTTATAATAATTGGTTCATGCACTACTGTGTGTGAATTGTGTGATTGATGTTAAAGGTCACAGAAAAGGGCCGTGGATGTTTTAAAACTCATCAAAATGCTACCTTTGTGAAAGAGCGGTGACTTTAAGGACTTGTCTGCGAGCGACAGATGTTTCGTGGTCTTTGTCTTGATGTGTAGAGTTGCAGCGACAATTATTTATTTTCGGTCGGTTATTTTTTTAAATGCGCGTTTGAATTCACCGGTGGGAGGGCAGTGAGTCGAGCCGTCCAGCGCGCTGGACGGTGGGGGCGGGGCTTCGACCGAGACAAATATCGATTTTTTTTTCCAAGTCCCTCAACACAGCACCCGCTGGCCGTCACGACCTACTGATTTTCAAAAGTTCGGGCGAGCCAGCGAGCCAGAGTCAGCGGAGCGTCATGTGGTTTTTGGCGGGGTATTGGCCGACGGTCTGTGTACGCACAAGTTTGGGAGTGTCGCCGTGATATATTGTGAAATATCGGAAGGAATAATCACCTTAATTTTAGTTTCGGTTGTAACATTATTCAACTGTCGCCGATGTAATAAGGATGCATCTATAAACGTTCGAACAAACAAGTCGTGGAGACAAGCGCCCGGTTGGCGTCCTTTTGTCGCGAGGGAGAAGAGTTATGACAGTTGTTTGATGAGTCAGTCTATTATTTCGATAGTAATAAGCGGGTTTTATGCTCTTCACCTCAGGTATTATTTATCTGCAAGCCATTAGTACGTCGGCCGGAAAGGTCAATGGGTTAACCTCTTTAACAACCACCCGTGGGTATTTCATTATACCTTCCCCTCCTAGATAACTAGGCGTGGCAGCTGGTTACTATGTGGTGGCAGTAAAATTCACTGGTGTATATGATACGAGGCGTCATTGTGTACTGATGGGTACATAAGAAGCTTGTGTTATAGGTCCACCCTTCCCCCTGCCCCCCTTTCTCTCCCCCATCTATTCACTGACGATTCTGAACACGTGACTCCTATGCTACACCTGCCCTCTTCGTCAACGATGCAGTTTTAAAATCATAATGGAGTGAATGGTGACGTCATTGACATTTAGTCATCTGTTTGTTCAGGACCTATATAAAACGGGAGAGATGAGTTAATTGGTTGTTTCTTTATGTTGGCAACCCCTTGACCTCTGTAGCCGACGTTCTGTTTGCTTGCATATGCATCCAAAAGAAGGTAGGGAGGGTGAAGGATATAACATCAATCGCCTATGTCATTGCTATACACGTTCTTGGGGAGTGTCTGTGGGTTTTTTATTGCATTGGAGTTACCAATGTTACGAGCACCCCACATCCGACGGCACGTTTAAACGAGTTTGGGGAAAGAGCGACTGGCTCCCTCCACCTCCATACACCATATTCCTATTAGGTTATTTTGCTGTTACTCCGTCAAGTGAAAACTATTATGGTGCATGACCGCTTTTCTAGTTCATTAAAAGAAGCAGTTGCATTTGCTTGTGACATCTGCAACCAACGTCGCATTCATATAACTCATACACCGTTAAAGGAATTATTCTGTAAATTTGAACATTGTTACTCGTTAAGTCAGTGTAAAGTAACATATATGTTAAAAATGTATTGTATTGAACTTTATTTGTTTTTATTGCACTTTTAAAAGCAGCTAAAGTAAAAACACATACTAACATAAATTTTACCAACAATAACCGTATCCATCCATGTCAAGGAACGTAGTCAACAATTAACTTTAGCGTAATTTAAATAACTCACAAATTTCATATGTCACCACGTCACAACTCATTCGTAGGTTTCAACAAGACTTTAAACCATTTGCAAAAGTGATTATAAAAGTGAATGCATCAACTTTAAAAATGATATTTTACGTATTGTATGTATGAAGTATTCGTTTTCCGTCACGTGTTTATATATTTTTTAAACTATCAAGTGTTACAGTAACACAATAAGTTATGCATGTGTCATATATTTGTGAAACATCCATTTACCTTATTGCAATACGTCTAGGTCTACACATACACTTACAACTATGCAACTAGTCTTGTAGAATGTCATGTTTCATAAAGTTAACAAGTTATTGAATCAACAGATTGACGCGTGTTACGCGTGCGTGTATCGCGAATGTGAACTGAATTAAAAGTCGTCATCACGTTAACGAATTAGGAAGTGAGTATAAACACTGCCATGTAATTTTTAGTGAGTAGCATTTGCGGTAAAAGAACTTTGCTATTGAAATAGCGTTAGCAACAGGCAAGTACTAATTCCACACAATCATGACAAGTTCTTAAATTTTATTTAGTGAACATTGCAATTCCGAAAACAACAATATTTGTGGTGACAACATATCTGCAATGAAGTAAGAGAGAAGTAATTAGACATAAAAAATAGCGAAGCCAACGTGATGTATGTGCGAATTTAATGAATTGAATTCACCGGTATAATCAGATACATTCTAAACTACGGTGCGTAGAGAAGTATTGAATAGACTCATGACTGCCAAGAGTTTATCAAATGAATAACATTTGGAACATAACACAATATATGGATAATATAAACCTAATACTTTTAATTACAATAAAAATCACGCGAGTATTCTGAGAGAACATGTTGTAAACGGAATAAATCATCAGTTTGTAACCATACAAAGAGATGAATGAAACATATCATTTACTTTATCTCGTAACATACATTCTAAACTTAGAAAGAGGATCGTATTAAGTAGTTGTCATAGCAAACACTAACATAAACATAACGAATGAGTTATCTGTCTTTTTTGGTATATCTTGGTGCAATGTATGACGTATCTAACTCGTGTTTTCTCTCTGCGTAGAAGGTATGTCAAGACTGGGAGTATGTATCCTCTTATGTAGGAATGTATGGTAATGTAATTTTTAGAACCCTTAACTTCCTACATGAATTGATACTTCTAGTATCTAATTAATCTTACCTTAAGCTATCCTGAAAGAAATTTCAGGGTCCACTCGTCTCCTGCGAGAATGTAACAATATGTTTAGTTGATTTATAACATTTAGGTTTTATCTACATGAAACGAATGCTTATTTTTTATTTTTAAACTATTAACATTTGTACTGAGTTTAACTCATTTTACTTACCACTCTCTTTCCTCTGGCGCACAGTAAACCGTTATGCACTTACACCTATGACTAGTTACAAATGGAAGTATTAATAAAGTTAACAAGTTATTGAATCAACAGATTGACGCGTGTTACGCATGTGTATATCGCGAACATGAAACGTTTGATCCGCAAGTGCCATCACGTATGATATGTTAACTGGTTGGCTGGACACATGTGAAACCAAAAGGTAGAATTCTGTAAGTTACATGCCGTCATCGAGTTTGTTACATTCGTGTAATTTGAAAGACAACGAAGAAGAAAGATGTCACTTTTTGTATTCAACATAACATCAAGTTTATACTTAATGTAACATGTGTAAAATAAATATCATGTCACATCTATGTACTCAATAGTCAACCGCAAAAGTAAAAAGCTGTAAGTATTGTGTGTGTATTCACTGTAACATATGTCTGTGGATAGTAATCATTTGCATATGATTTTACTTATTGTAGATGACACAAGGATGAATAACGTGTTCATGCTAGATATATAAAAACATACACCTCCGTTGAACGAACGGTGTACGAGAAAATTAAATGACTTGTAAATAATATAGATGTGATCCGTACTACACATATGTCACAATTGACATGATCGTTTGATAGAACAAATATCGGTCTTGTCTTTTTCAAGTGAAGTAAATCGGGTTTGCAGACTGTTAAGAAAGTAACCGAGTGCGTAATACAATATATATATATATTTAATGAAGTAATATGTTTGGGAAAAGAGTCGTTATATAGTTTCGCTGTATGTTAACATACTTGAACACAAGAAAACGGTAACAAAAGTTAATGAATGATTGAATGCGAATATTTTCTTTGATATGTTTTGGATGAATTAGAAACGGAAACCACCATAACCATAATCTCGCCAACTGTTTGAGTCAAAGGACAAAGTGTGCATGTGAAAACTTGTTTTATAAATGTAATGGTAATACCAAAGATCTCTATACATCTCCAATGCGACATGAGTCACGATTAATGTTTTGAAGCAGTGTTTTTATATTAAATCGAGTTCACGTAAGCACAGTCAGCAGTTTTGATTATATGGTTATCAATGTGTTTACATTTGTATATGTATATCGCATCAGTCAGTCGGTAAACAACGTGGACTGTAAAAAATCACACCAGAAAAGGGTGGATGACAAACTTTCAGGAAAACGATATGTTTGTAAGTTAACTTCTGAAGCGTGGTGAGCTGTATCGGACAATGCGGCAGCCCTCGACATTTTCAGTTATCGCTCACATTACGTACTAGGTCTGTTTTATGTAATGATGATAGATCTAGTTGTAGTAAAATATTAAAATTTATGTATAATGTTTGTTGATTTCTGTGAAGTTAAACATCAAATGAACAATCCAATAACTCACTATTGATGGTGTTGTAGTAATCTATATGTAGAACCTTGCTAAACAGGTGATGTAAAGTATATTTAACAAACTATAGTGATTCAACATATAAAAGGTATTGTAAATTATAATCTGATGAGTGCGAAAAGTATCGTTGGGCGGATCGCACCGTATGGATCTACACAAATTCTGAAATCATGTTTAGTGATATTTATTTAGTGTGTCTGTTGAACCTGGGTGATTTCTCGGTTAAACTGTAAATTCATTCCCCGGCGGCTAACACCCTCTATCGAAACGCCTGAAAAGTGTCAGTGGACGGTCGTGGACGAGCGGCAACCGTAAATTTTGAGTTGGGATGTAGGCGGCCCCCTGTTAGGCTTCGGTGACGCCAAGGTCACCGCATCTCACGCCTACTCCACGCCCCCTATCACGTCCATCGTGAACCACCTGCCCTCTCACCCCCTCCCCTTCCCACATACTCACTATATCTTCACCCCCTCCCCCCCCCCCTTCTGTCATCTGCCCCGTAGGTGGAGATAATCACTGTAAATGACCAATTACTCTATTAACCCCGACAACCCTCAAGCTCGTGTTATAATGCGACTGAGTCGCTTCACTGCGTTTTATAATAACTTGTTCGCGGATTCATGCAATACAGTGCAATACAAGCTCGAGCAGCTGTAGAGATGATGACCAGATGGCTGCAATTATCTTTAAGTTATGGATCAACGTGCGGTGAACTATGAAATAGAGTAATACAGTTGTCTGTATTGCAAATGAACATTTGGCATAAGATTTTATTGACCAGGAAGGTGCATTGGTTAACCTCTTTAACATAAACAACCTCTCCCGCTAGATTGCCCTGAACAATGCAGAAGGTTGGTAAAGTCAAAAACGGTCGTTCAACATTGTTATTATTAAGTCGGACAGGGAGGTGGATTGGTTAACCTCTTCAACATAAAAAACTGCCCGTCTGTCGTCCCCTCTCACCCCCTCCCGGCAGAACGCCCTGCACAAGACCGGGGGAGGTGAGACAAAGCCATTACTGGGTGTGCTCTTCCAGGGGGGCGTAGGTGGTTGTGGGTGTACATAAGGGCCCCCGGATTTTGGAGTCAGGACAACTTGACAATTTGTCTGATGATACCGGTAGTTACACGAAACGCACGAAGAACGAAAATAAGAAGATATGACAGACAGTACCGCCGCTGTTCGACAATATCTACCCCCACCACCGGAAGAGCTGCCATCCAGCTGGTTCTGTATCAAGTGCCACGGTTTGAAAACAAACGTCATCGATCCAGGTGAGCCGTATTTTTATTGTCGATGGTGTAACGCTATTGTCAGAAACACGCCGGCCAGACAGTCTGGTCATCTATTTCGGTGCTCGAAAAAAACATATAGTAGTGCCTCTCAATGGGCGCTCTGGCATTGTAAGTGTTCAGTTCTAGAGCGAGAAAGAGCGTTGACCTAGGGTAAAAAACAGTGGTGGGAACAGAACCACTACTATCGTACCTGTGGTCAGTGCGATTTTTAGCTCTGTGCGGCACTTCACGTCATATTGGTTAAATAGCACAACGTAAATAGTTCGTGTTCGCTGTCAAGAAGTGCCACCAATCAACAATTGGTTCACCGGGTCCGGTATGTTTAGCTACAGTAACGGTGCATACACAGGCATGGATGACCAAGACGGTCAATATCACCAGCCGTGTCCACTCGAACAATTCCCCGGAATCGGTTTGTCAACTGGACAACCACAGCAAATTGCACAAATCCAGCCGCCCTTCCTCATCCTGCGGCCAGAGCAGTTCACGGCAGCCATCCGTCTGGCCTACGAGGGAGGTCGCCGCCTCCCCATCGAAAGTAGCATACCCACGCCGACGCCAGCTCCAGACCAGTTCCCGGCAGCCATCCGTCTGGGCTACGAGGGAGGTCGCCGCCTCCCCATCGAAAGTAGCATACCCTCGCCGACGCCAGCTCCAGACCAGTTCCCGGCAGCCATCCGTCTTGCCTACGAGGGAGGTCGCCGCCTCCCTATTGAAAGTAGGATGCTCTCGCCGACGCCATCTCCAACTTTATTGCGGCGAGGCGAAAACACACAACTGGAGATACCGATCGGGCGAGTCCTGCGCCGACAAGAAGTAATCACTATTTCGTCGGATGAAGAGGACGAACCACGACGGATCTTTATAAGAAATCGCCCAGGTGCACCCGGAACTGCGGCGCCTAGATCGCCGTCCCCATATCCTCCACTGTGCTCTGAAGACGATATTTTAATGCAACTTATTCAATTGGATACTCCGCTGGATCCATATATATATAATCATTTTATGTGTGTGTGTGTATATATATATATATATGTTTAAACTATATATTCTTGATGTTAATAAACGGTATTTAATCTGAAATCCATCGTATTTCTTCACCCCCCCCCCCTTAACGTAACGCAGTAATATCGTAACACCTATATTTATTTACGCATACTCTGCTCGAATGCAGCAGTCAACCAACAGAAATCTTGTGAGGGTGTAAGTTCTTCGCAGGTTTATCACATTCAGTGCTCTGTCGAGGGCTGCCGCATTGTCCGATACAGCTCACCACGCTTCAGAAGTTAACTTACAAACATATCGTTTTCCTGAAAGTTTGTCATCCACCCTTTTCTGGTGTGATTGACAAACACCATAGATCGAGAATTGCAACAGACCACCAATCCACGGAAATATCATCTCGGAGGTTTGGTGATGGCCGAGGTCCTGCCCCGTGGCCAGTTTCTAGATATTCGAAAATACTGGTTGCCGGATACACAAGATACGCCTGTGCCGACCCGAAAAGGAATTACTCTCGATTTAAAGCAGTGGAATTTACTTAAGTTCCATCTCAACACGATCCATGATAAGTGTGTTCCGGAACTCACCGAGTTGGTTGATTGTATGTCATCTCACCAAAATCAGGAGGGGTACTTTGACTGTGTTGAATGTTACCCGAAAGGTTTGGATAAGATACATCTATCCTAAATGTTTATGTATCCACTAAGTTACATTTGATGTATTTATGGATGACCAATCCTGAATTATGGTGAAAGTTACACTGGTGTAGATGAATATATATATATATATAATTTGTGATTAGTATACGTACGTGTGACATTTAAAGTTTAGTGTCATCGGGGAAAATTGAGATGTTTGACTCACTAGGAAAACCAATTCGTGCCTATGTGAACCTTAAACACTTGGAATATTTTATTCAACAACCCATGAGAGCGGTGTGGCAGTCACTTGGCACAGATGTATGCGGAGAATACTGTCTATTTTACTTATATTTCAAATGTCGAAATTACTCCATGTCACGAATATATCGAGAGTATTGGTCTCCAAACACCATGTGCAATGACAACTATATTCATAATTTCCAATCTGTTCACTTTCCGCGTATCACTCGCCGGCAGTCCCCGCGTTTTATGCAAACCGCGTGCAAGACCTCTTAACCCATTGTCTAAATTGTCATGTATAATAATATGATATGAAGGTGTATATTTTTGTGATACTAAGTTTTTGACCACGATAGATGTTGTAGCGGGTAATGGTATTCATGTAGTGATATAGGAATAAAAACTTTTCAAAATGGATGATTGTATTTGCGTTAATATGGTTTACTCGAAACATATCCTATGGTTTTTACAAACAAACAAACATATTACACAGCATATAGGATCTCACATGGCCTGTTCAACGCAAACATTGATTATATACACGTGTCATTGACGATTAATCGTGCTGTAACGCGAGAATATACAGTTTACATGGCGATATGTATAGCGATTAAATGATTTACTTTTTCATCAAAGCAAAATGACTTGTTCATCTATTACCTATTCATAATAGTACTTGATCGCAGATTGAAGACTTCAAACAATGATTAATGACATAGTTAACACCTTCATTGCCTCCTCCGCCACCCATGTCTTCTTCATTCACTCGTACTATAGCACGAGAACATAGACAAACAATGATTAATAACCTTGTTGAATATACCTATTTACATACTAATTTATACTATTTATACCCCGTACTATAACGCGGAAACAAAGACTTCAAGCAATTATGAATAACCTTGTTGACAGCTTAATTAGCTATTTACATCGTAATTTATGCTAATTATACCCCGTGCTATAGCACCGAAACAAAGACTTTTGACAAAAAATAATGACCTCATTAACTCGTGACCGGCAATTTCAAATCGATATTTCAAAATTTTCGGTCGCGCTATAGCACGACCACGGGGGGGGGGGGGTGCTTGAAGTCTCTGGACTCACTCTCCCTACTACTCACGTTGTTGACGCGACAACCACCAATATCTATGCTAATCGCATTCAAGACCTTGGGGTCGGTTTTCTCCTTTGGGGCTTGTTTCCTCCTGCGATGTTGTGGGTATATCACGTGTGGTTATTCTCTGCAGTGCGAATCGAGCACCCCCTGTCGGCAAGTATCAGCTGATAAATTCCTGCCCGGTCCTGTCGCTGAATGTCAAATAGATGACCTCAGGTGATGCAGCGCTGCTCTGGCGATTAAATTAGCATGTTTATCACTGACCAGTGAGAACCTGCTTGGTCTGTTATTATCTTCTGACCGCGCACTTGTTGCTCATACATTTGCTGTTGTATTATAAGTTACACGCTATTTTTGCGGGGTCACGGACTTTCGGTAAATATTGGAGGAACAAAAATGTTTTCTTCTTTTCACCAGACCCCCAGCCACTCCACCATATCGCTGCAAGTCAAGAACACGATTGCCTGCCTGACTCAATGCAGTCTGGCGTTGCTTTTCAGACAGCCTTCCCCCGTCATTGAATTGATGGAGTGTGATGTCTCAGTCATAGAATTCATCGTGTGGTTGGCTATGTCATTGAGTTAATTGAATGTTTTTTTCTCCTTTCATTTCACTAATTGATTTGTCCATTTTGTTTACAGAAATTAAGTGATCTTTAAATCACCTAGACGCATTGTTCGAACTGTGTACGTGTTTTAGAACTGTATTATGTTTAAGAACTGCATACATGTTTAACAATGAACAAACTTTGATGACGTAGCACACTTGAACGCCCTATGTCGGCTCACCTGCTTCCTCCTGACAAGAAAACGTATTAAAACATATCCTCTTTAGGTTTTTGCACATTATGGCCCTTCATTGGCGCAATTAATAAGCACCTCAACAGATGTAAACGGTTCCTCAGAAATGCTCACACCCCGTGGCCCAGCGGGTAGCGCGCTCGGCTCTTGCTGAGTGGGCTCTGCTAGACCAGCCCAAGCTGCGGGTGCGGGTTCGAGTCCATCATGTGGAAGAGTTCTAAGGTAATCCATTATCTTTCTTCACAACAAGCAGGTTACCCCCAGGATATATGATTCTTCACTACCTTGACCTTTCCTATTGTCTCGGATAGCCCACATAGGTTAAATCGCCCTATGATTGAAACCACGAGGCGTAAAATATTTGTATGACAAGCTTTAAATAGTCTTGCTAGTCAGGAAACGACCTTTCGCGTATATTATCATTAGACCTATTATAGCTAAAGCAGGGTACATGGCTCCGCTCTGCCATTGGCCCTACCGAGTGTCGCGATATATGATGAGGGTGGGAAATTTCTGATCTCCGCGATTGGCATACAGGAATTCTTGGAGATTCGCGATTAGCTTTTGGCAATTTATGGGGATCGTTATCGGTGCAATTCCTGGTTCAACGCGAAGACCATTTCCCTATTTACCCCTATTTGTTATAGCAGTCTGGGAATTCCTCGATATTCGCGATATCACATTCAAGGTGTGTTTTTCTTCGCGCCCACTTTTGAGCAGTCCTCACAGTGGAGATTCGATATTACTCTCCTTAATTCTTGGAGATTCGCGATTCAGAGGGGTATTCCATCCCCCTATGATCTGGCTGGTTCCGGCGGGCAGCCAGCCTCTTCCCAATCTGCATGTAGGTGGCGCTTCTTGGCGTAAGCCGAGTTCCGTTTTTTGCCCACCGCCAGCGCACCGGGTACTTGTCAAACCCTAAAAAATAGACGCGACTCTCATGCAAAGTCAATTATCTTCCGTGTTCCGAGGGTGCAAAACGAAATTCTTCCGGCTCGTCTCACCACGCAAAGTTAACAGCGGCAGATTTAGGCCCCAGCCGGCCGCGCTGCGCTCATACGAACGTCCAATAACTACCTACGGACCGCGTTTTGTTCCTACAAAACAGGAAGTCACGTGGCATGAATGGGTCTATCAGAGACACAATAAAGCTCGACAAACTAGAGAGAGGTGCCGGGAAGTCAGAAAGTGGGGAGGCACTGCTGGTGATTTCCGGAGAAGGCCAAGGTTTTCTGTTACGTGTCCTCGGGGAAGACTTTATAAGGACATGGTCTTCTGTCTAGGCGATAACTACTGCTATGGTATAGTTGATGTATTACTTGGGACCGCTAGCAGTGAGGAATGCGCGAAAGGCCCTTTTGTTCCGCATTTGCGGATCTCCGACCTTAACTGGCCAATTATGGGGCACATAAACGCTTCTCCCACTAATTGACATCCACGTCACTGCCACAAGGGTCCACAAGCGCCAGGCCTGGACGCCGCCAGTAAGACATCCCCACAACGCGCCGTCTTCAGAGAGGACATTCATTGCACGTTCGCGTGTCATCGTTCTGCGTTCAGACTCCAGACCGTTCACCGCTTCGTTGTAACGGCTTCAGAGCGCCAGAGAACCTGCCCGTGACCCGGAAGCCGGAGAACAAAGCAAGAAGAAATGTGACTACTGTCCTATTATGGTTCGAAAGCTGTCCCCTGAGAATGCGTTACGGCGCCGCACTGTTTACAAGCTGAGAATCTGACCCGTCACAGCGTCGACTGCATTTCAAGAATTATTATTGGGATTAGATCTTTGTAATATGTGAACGGATATAAAAACGACTAGATGGTAGATCCTTTCTCCGACTACAGCAAGAAACTACAGATCTGTTTTCGTGGAAAGGATCTAATACAATAAGTATGGATCGAATAATGCAATCCTGAGTGAGTGAGTGATCAGATGTATGACACAATAGCGAGATTCAATTTAAAGATCTACCTTTTTGTACCTAGCCGTTCATCTTGTGTTTGTCTTTGCATTCCTATTTGTTTTGTGTTTGTGCTAATATTTCAATCTAATTACGATCACGCAATATCGTTCCATGATAAGATCCCGGACCCCTGACGGATTTATATCTCGGTCTATGACTCAATTAGTCATCCGATTCGCTGCGCTACTGTGCAGTCTGTCAGCATAACAATGGCACAAAACAGCAATGCGTCTGTCACTTACATAAAGGCCATATTTGTTTCTTGCCCGCCGGCAGCATTTATTACAAAAGGAAATTGAAAACACCGGCTTAATATCAATTGTCACAATATGATTTTTTATATTGCTTAGTGGATTTAACCTTTGTAACCCTGTTACGGTCACAACATATGTGGCTTTATGCCCCACATGTGAAATTTGTTATAAATACCCCTTAGGCGTTAATAGTTATCTTTTGTCTTTAAGTGCGCCATGAAGACGGAACATATTGTTTTAGGGGCTGACTTCTCCAAAGCCAGTGGAATTGAATATAATTATATAATTATGATGTAATACAGTTTTTCTACCTGGAATAGCTTTCTAAATTGCTTGACAATATTTGCAGACCTCATATGCCATCGCCTGGGACATCGCCTGGGATACAACCTAGGACATCGCCTGGGACACAGCCTGGGATACAGCCTAGGACATCGCCTGGGATACAGCCCAGGACATCGCCTGGGACACAGCCTAGTACATCGCCTGACAGCCTTAGACCGTACCTGTGACAGAGCCTGGCACATTTCAATTCGAATTGGATCAACATATTTAGTTTGTTTCATTACCGATCCACACCAATTAAAAATCATTCCTGGATTTCTTCCGTTTGGCTAAATTATCCCACGCTTGTCTCTTCAGTTGTCCTCTAAATCATGTTTGCATCCCGATCTTACATAGTTAATTTAATTTCTTTTGTATAAACTTTGTTTATTTCGCAAGGGTTTCAACAACGAGTACAGGTGATCACCTGGAATACGATATCAAGCCGTTGTGAACTAAACGGGTCAAACATAGATGAAGGCAACATCTATTTTCATATAACCTTTCATACATATCCATAGTGGACTTCATAATGTGGTTTAAATATATATATATATAGTATTTATATATATATCAATAAGAATCCATAAATATTTGCCTGTCTAGCATCTGATTGCCACAGGTGCGTATTATATATAATTCTCAGTGACAATGTGTTTGCCACCACATTTGTCATTGGCGATGTGTTTTCGCCTCACCATTTTGCTTAGCGGTGCTGTTTTCCGCCAAATGTTTATCCATTTGCGATGTGTTTTTCGCCACATGTTGATCAGTGGCGACGTGTTTTCCCCCTCCACATGTCCATTAGTGGCCATGTTTGTTTTCCCTCACTGATAATAATCTTGAACTTTGTATTCTCCGCAATAAAGTTGCCATATTCAACTACTTACAATTACTACTCTTTGTTTTATTGATTTACTGTACAGGGAAGGAGCTGCTTGCGAGCCAGCTATGTCACCTTTTCGTAGCACGAGACATAAAATAAGTGACTTCAAGTGATTCAGCTTCAAGGAAGCAATGGTCAGTATTGTTCACCTCAGAAAGCTGTTCATTGGATTTATTCTCCATTAGGTTTCATTAACACGGGTAGCATCAACACGGGTAGCATCAACACGGGTAGGTTTTTGCCCATCCCGTCGTAACAACGCCCTCTACAGAGCGCCTCTTCAGTAGTCGATTGTTATTATCGTATTACTGTCTCGTATGATTTCTGCGGAGTAACTTGGCAGTACTTGGACACCCCCAGGATAACACACCCGCCATCGTTTTCGTTATTAGTCATGGTTTGGCTAGTCTGTGGTGGTGATGTGGTCTGCATTTTAAATGATACCCATCCTTTCTGCGATCTGTGTCCGGCAAGTTTCACACAACGATAATTAATGCGTGCTGATATTCCATTCATGTTGGCAACCTTACAATTGCCGCGACTGACTTGCGACAGTAATTTTACCGCATGGTTATAGTGTGACAACACATTTTCCTAGTTGTCTCCCGAGAGAGTTTCATAGGCGATGGCAATGCTTTGGGGCTTATGGTTGTTGGGTATTCAGTGCCTATTGCTGTTGAGTATCAAATGCTTGTGCCTGTTGGCTATTCAGTGCTTGTAACTGTTGGTTATTCAATGATTGCGACTCTTGGCTATATTCAGTACTTGTGACTGCTGGCTATTCAGTGCGCGTGACTGTTGGGTATTAGAAGAATTGTAATATACGTCAACACTCCAGGTAACACATCAGAAGTAGGTTGGGAAATTTTAAGCCAGAATGCAAGATACGTGCCACAAATATTCACAAATTGGCCTTGACATGAATAATGAATAACATGTGGCCGGAAATCATTTTGACACATCATGAACATTATTATAAAGAGGAAATAGTGTTGGTTTCGCTGTTCATATGAATGATTGAATGATGTATAATATGATATACGAATGATTCAATGATGTATAATATAATATACGAATGATTCATTGATGTATAATATAATATATGAATGATTCAATGATGTATAATATAATATATGAATGATTTAATAATGTATAATATAATATATGAATGATTCAATGATGTATCATATAATATATGAATGATTTAATAATGTATAATATAATATATCAATGATTCAATGATGTATAATATAATATAAGAATGATTCAATGATGCAGAACAAGGGCCTCAGGCCCAAGGTACAAAATAAGTCAGTCGCGCAAAGTTAACATCGTTCGTCGCAGAAGCAGAGTATGGTATAGACGCAAATACTTGTAATATGTTAAAGTTTCAATACTTGTACCATTAAAGAACCACTTTTCATCCTTACGTATGACAACGCCATTCCTAGGCACAATTATGTTAGTTTTGTCAAAGTTAACATTCATTCCTGCACATTTATGTTTATATGTTAATACAAACACAATGTGCACTGCTTACAGGAATATGTGTGTATACTACACGTGCTGCTTAAACAGTCGTTTACCTGGAAGGTGGTACTAGCTGGCCTATCATGAAAAGACAGTTGTCATGTTTAAAGTGAACATGACAGATACGTACTTCTTTAGGGTAGTGCATTGTTACATTGTTACCAATGCAGCAAAATGACCATACGAAAGATATAGTCTTTATGCACTATGTCAGCGAAATTCGAACGTAGCTACTATAAGATTTCCCTTTATAACGCACATAACGCAGGTTGCATCTAAAATACCGAAACAATTATACAATGTCACCAAAAAATAACCCTCGAAAAAAACTTTCGTATGAGCAGCTTTGAGAGTCGCTGAGTATGCACTGTCGGAGTAGGGGGGCAATTGAGGAAAATAATTCTTCGTGAAATGGAATTGAGGAAAATAATATTTCTTGAACTGGGAATGGGATATTAGCCGACCGTCGGGATCAATCATTTATTTGTCGAAATGACATAATTACTCGTGAACTGAGAATTTGCATACTAAATAACGGTTAATTGGGAAATCGCCAATTTCTATCATGTATCCGCACCTTCCATTGTATGCGGGGAGTTCTCCATTTAATTCATCGTGAACTGGGAATAACGAAATTTATTCTTCCTGATTTGGGAACACGACCGCCCCTTGGGCATCCCCCCCCCCTCCCCCCCGCCCCCGCGTTACTTGCTTCGAGGTTGGAATGACGTCTGCTAATTGGCCAAGGTGCTTTTCCTTCCCGGTCGACAGATTGAATCGGGTTTCACTTGCTTTAAGCTACTACCAGATTCTGGGGTCATCACGCCCCCCCCCCCCTCCCCCCCATTCCCTTACGCTACGTCTGCTCACGCCATTCCAATCACTCTAACTCACGCCGCAATTACGTTTAGCCAAGTAAAGCAATACGCCCTAGGGCAAGGTCAAGGCCGCTTTGTTCTAAGAGTCATTATTTTTTTATCCTTTTCTTCCCTGATGGCTATAAACTAATAATTTCTAGCTTGAAACGGCGCGAGTGCAGGGCGTGGCCCCTCAAGGTCATTCCGACAATTATTAGAGGTCATCGCCCTTGATTTGCTTTGTCTTGGACTTTCATTTATTTGAAGGTGTCAAAGATTATTGATGGCTTTGTTTAGCTGAAGAAATACCCCACGGTGTAGTATGACCTTGACATGCACCAAACGCTGTTAAGGTCATGTTTGGGCGCGCAGTGCTGACATGTACATCTATGTGATGTTCATTCCTGATGAAGAATCGCTAATTTAAAGGACCTCGTTCGAAAACCGCCTTTGATTTGCTTACTCTAGGCGTTCCTATGTTATCGTACTATAGCTGTTGTAATATTTTGAAAGACGTACGGTTGGGAGGTGGGGCTGGATGGTGAGAGGTGAGAGGTAAGAGTTGGAAGGTGGGAAGAGGGGAATGTTTCCTATTGGTAACGCTTTTGAAGCAACTAGAAACGGTCCCTTACAACAAGATGACAAAGTGCTGACACGTTGGATATTTATTGTAAACGGTTGATAACGGAACGATTAGTATTCTCCGTGTTAAACGGAGCTCCCCTATCACCTGTTGGGCACTCATCACAGTCGGTGGGCCCGTACACTTGTGCAAGATTTTGGCCGGTTGGATGGCTGACTGGCTGGATGGTTGGATGGCTGGATGGCTGGATGGCTGACTGGCTGGATGATTATCTGAATGGATGGTAGTCTGGCTGGCTGACTGACTAGCTGGCTGACTGACTATCTGGCTGGCTGGCTGGTTATCTGAATGGATGGCAGTCTGGCTGGCCAAATGACTGCCTGGCTGCGTCGGACTCCCAGTCAATTATCGTCTCTTCTTGGCGTATTGGACATCCTTTCTCTCCAGACTGTCTAGACGCCGTATCCAGTATTGGTACCTTGCATTCAACCCCAGCTGTAACCTCACTTCTAGTACCTCATCAGTCGAGACTTTACTGCCACATGCTGTCAACTCCTAACACAACCCTCTCCCTTTTGCCACCCATAGATCACCGGTCACCGCCCCACCACATAAATCACCCACATTACCTACCCCATCCCCACACCACACCCGCCCCAGACATGAAACCACAGGTCCCCCCACCAAGCTGCTATAATCTAGAACCAATCAACCCACCCCAGCTACCCCACCCATCTCAGCTACCCCACCCAACCCATCTACCCCACCCAACCCAGCCACCCCAGCCACCCCAGCTACCGCACAAAACCCAGCCACTTCAGCTCCCGCACAAAACCCAGCCACACCAGCCATGTCCACGGCCTTCGCATACCTTCTTTGCTAATCGTATAGTGTTACTCCCAAAGAAATCTAGGACCTGACTATTTCTCTCACCAACCGTCACTTGACCGATCAGATGAGATCAAATTAAAGATACCCTCCCATCTCAGGAACGCCGCATATCCATACGACTACAATCAAGGTCAGAGTCCCACTGATCTGAAGGTCAGATTCACGATGTTGACGCGAAAACCAGTAATATGTATGTTAATCGCATTCAAGACCTTGGGGTCGGTTTTCTCCTTGGGGCTTGTGTCCTCCAGGGTTGTTGTGGGTATATCACGTGTGTTTATTCTCTGCAGTGTGAACCGAGCGCCCCCTGTCGGCAAGTATCAGCTGATAAGTTCCTGCACGGTCCTGTCCCTAAAGGTCCAATATATGACCTCAGGAGCCGCAGCGCTGCTCTGGCGATTAAATTAGCATTTTGATCACTGACCAGATGGACTGTTCGTCCATGCTGCGGCGATCTATTGTGTTAGCATTGCTCGCGTAGGACGTAGGACGCCTATCGTTTACTGCAATAATCCATTCCGTGAGCTCTAGCATGGAATACAGACCCTCAGGTGGCCCTGGTATTATCACCGCGATCATCCAACTGATGCAGCTCTCCTCACCCCAATCATCCATTTACATCATTGTCCGACGAGTTCATTTCGCGAGACTTATTGTCCATAAATGTGCACAAAACAAAGCCTTCCTATCTCCATTATCATAGCAGATTGGCATCATCATCATAGTCTTGATCAACTTCATTCGTTTTATTATAATCTGTGTCTTCATCGGAACACTTATTCAAAATTACAACCTATATCATCGCCACAATTCATCCTTGCTGGTTAGTTGTATATTCAGGACGCTTTTACCACTTTTGGTCATTTCGCCGCAATGAGAGAAGGAAGCTACAGTAGAGCCATGTCCCCATATTAACCCCATACTCTTTGCGAAGGAAGACATGGGATCTTTATCCTGCGATCACACAGACATGACCGCAGCGGGGCTCGAACCACCCATCAACGTGCCGTTCGGCTCTCAGGTGGCTAGAGCACTCAAGACGAGCGCTCTAGCCCACTGAGCTACCAGGCCGGCCCCCAATTCATTCCTGCAATTGCTGTCATCCACATATTAATGGTGTTATCGTCATAATGAGAACATCACCACTAATCAATTGTACACCTGAATCAACGACAGAAGGCCTCTTTGTACTCCTACTCAATGCTGGTTAAGATGCAAAACATGTCAACGCCACGGAACCTCGCTGAATCAGCGCCGCCTGGCGCCGAAGATTGATCTTGGGGAAGCCCATGGCGGTGTAAAACATGTTGAAGGTGCGACGATGGGACAGGAGGACGTCGACGTGGTAACAATCGCTCTTGCTTTGACTGGAAAAACTCAGGATACTACTCGAGACGGATGGCTGAAAACTGCTACAGCGACTCCCGTGTCCCGCATAATTGAATCGGGGGGCACGTGGCGCTGAAGTCATGGAAACCGGAAACCGAGAACTCGTTGTCCTTGTTTTCTCCGGCGCAGGCAGAAGGGTCTCATCTTACTTGCAACAAAGAAGAAGAAAGCGATAAAACACCTCTTGATTCCCTTCCTGTATTGCAAACTTCCAATGGATTGATGACTTTGTGTCTGGAAAAAGATTAAAGTGGGCGTGACGGGCCGGGAGGGGAGGGGAAGGGAGAATTGTGTGTAGGGAGCGGGGGTTAAGAGGGGTGTGGAGAGGGAGCAATTCAGGCCTCAATATAATGGATCCTATTACAACAAAGGAATGCTTTTGCAAAAGTGTCGGGTTGGTACCACGGGGGACAGGAGAGGTGGGGAGCAATAGCTGGAAGGTATATATTGGCCCGACAAAGCTATGCAATGTGATTACAGTTGACACTTGAAGGCTAGTGCTTGGTCTGTTATTATATTCTGACAGCGCACTTGTTGCTCATAACTCATAACATTTGCTCTTGTAGTGTAAGTTACACGCTATTTTTGCGGTGTCACAGACTATCGGTAAAGATTGGAAGAAAAATAATGTTTACTTCTTTCCAACGGAACCCCAGCCACTCCAACACCTCGCTACAAGTCAATTACATGATTCCATGTCTGACTCAATGCAGTCTGGCGTTGCTTTTCAGACGGCCTCCCCGCGGAGTAACACGCGCCAGTTACCCGCCATTCGTGGCCCAGACATTGTCATGGTTTATATCAACATTGTCATGCCACTTTCGCCTTCACCATTATTTACCGAGCATGCATCATAAATGCCTCTAACAATAAGTATTTAGCGAGACATAAAAACAGATCGCATGTTAACAAGTGTAGCTCATATTGTCAATTAATCTTCCATTGGGATTGGCTCAGTCGTAGAATTCATTAAGTGAGATTGACTGTCAATGAATTGATGGAGTGAGATGGCGCAGTCATAGATTTTAGAGTGTGGTTGGCTATGTCATTGAATTAATTGAATGTGTTTTCCCCGTTCATTGAACTAATTGATTTGTGCATTTTGTTTACAGAATTTAAGTGATCTATAAATCACCTAGACGCATTGTTCGAACTGTGTCCGTGTTTTAGAACTGCATTCGGTTTAAGAACTGCATACAAGTTTAACAATGCACAAACTTTGATGACGTAACACACTTGAACGCCCTATGTCGGCTCACCTGCTTCCTCCTGACAAGAAAACGTATTAAGACATATCCTCTGTAGGTTTTTGCACATTATAGCACTGCATTCGCGCAATTAATAAGCACCTCAGCAGATGTGAACGGTCCTCAGAAATGCTCACACCCCGTGGCCCAGTGGGTAGCGCGCTCGGCTATTGTTGAGTGGGCTCTGCTAGGCCAGCCCAGGCTGCGGGTGCGGGTTCGAGTCCATCATGTGGAACAATTCTAAGGCAATTCATTTCCTTTATTCACCACAAGTAGTCTACTCCCGGATATATGATTCCTCACTATCTTGACCTTTCCTATTGTCTCGTATGGCCCACATAGGTTAAATCGCCCTATCGGTCAGGAAACGACATTTCGCGTATATTATCATTAGACCTATTATAGCTAAAGCAGGGTACATGGCTCCGCTCTGCCATTGGCCCTACCGAGTGTCGCGATAGATGATGAGGGTGGGAAATTTCCGATCTCCGCGATTGGCATACAGGAATTCTTAGAGATTCGCGATGAGCTGTTGGCAATTTATGGGGATCGTTATCGGTGCAATTCCTGGTTCAAAGCGAAGACCATTTCCCTATTTACCCCTATCTGTTATAGCAGTCTGTGAATTCCTCGATATTCGCGATATCACATTCAAGGTGGGTTTTTTTCGCACCCAGCCTTGGGCAGTCAGTCCTCAGATTGAAGATTCGATATTACTCTCGCTAATTCTTGGAGATTCGCGATTCAGATGGGAATTCCCTTCCCCCTATGATCTGGGGGGTCCCGGCGTGCAGCCAGCCTCTTCTCAATTTGTATGTAGGTGGCGCTTCTTGGCGTAAGCCGAGTTCCGTTTTCTGCCCACCGCCAGCGCACTTCCACCGCCCGCGCACCGGGTTCTTGCCAAACCCCCAAAAAATAGAAGAGACTCTCATGCAAAGTCATTTATCTTCCTTCTTCAGCTTCCGCTTGGTTTCCGTTTCCGGCCGCGACACAACAAACACCCACTAACTCCGGGTTCCAAGGATGCAAAACCAAACTCTTCCGGCTCGTCTCACCACGCGAGGTCCACAGCGGCAGATTTAGGCCCCAGCCGGCCGCGCTGCGCTCACACGAACGTCCAAAAACTACCTACGGATGGCGGAAACAAAACAGGAAGTCACGTGGCATGAATGGGTCTGTCAGAGACACAATAAAGCTCGACAAACTAGAGACAGAGGTGCCGGAAAGTCAGAAAGTGGGGAGGCACTGCTGGTGATTTCCGGAGAAGGCCAAGGTTTTCTGTTACGTGTTCTTGGGGAAGACTTTATAAGGACATGGTCTTCTGTCTAGGCGATAACTACTGCTATGGTATAGTTGATGTATTACTTGGGACCGCTAGCAGTGAGGAATGCGCGAAAGGCCCTTTTGTTCCGCATTTGCGGATCTCCGACCTTAACTGGCCAATTATGGGGCACATAAACGCTTCTCCCACTAATTGACATCCACGTCACTGCCACAAGGGTCCACAAGCGCCAGGCCTGGACGCCGCCAGTAAGACATCCCCACAACGCGCCGTCTTCAGAGAGGACATTCATTGCACGTTCGCGTGTCATCGTTCTGCGTCCAGACTCCAGACCGTTCACCGCTTCGTTGTAACGGCTTCAGAGCGCCAGAGAGCCTGCCCGTGACCCGGAAGCCGGAGAACAAAGCAAGAAGAAATGTGACTACTGTCCTATTATGGTTCGAAAGCTGTCCCCTGAGATTGCGTTACGGCGTCGCACTGTTTACAAGCTGAGAATCTGACCCGTCACAGCGTCGACTGCATTTCAAGAATTATTATTGGGATTAGATCTTTATAATATGTGAACGGATATAAAAACGACTAGATGGTAGATCCTTTCTCCGATTACAGCAAGAAACTACAGATCTGTTTTGAAATCGTGGAAAGGATCTAATACAATAAGTATGGATCGAATAATGCAATCCTGAGTGAGTGAGTGATCAGATGTATGACACAATAGCGAGATTCAATTTAAAGAAGATCTACCTTTTTGTACCTAGCCGTTGATCTTGTGTTTGTCTTTGCATTCCTATTTGTTTTGTGTTTGTGCTGATATTTCAATCTAATTACGATCACGCAATATCGTTCCATGATAAGATCCCGGATCCCTGACGGATTTATATATCGGTCTATGACTCAAGTAGTCATCCGATTCGCTGCGCTACTGTGCAGTCTGTCAGCATAAGGATGGCACAAAACAGCAATGCGTCTGTCACTTACATAAAGGCCATATTTGTTTCTTGCCCGCCGGCAGCATTTATTACAAAAGGAAATTGAAAACACCGGCTTAATATCAATTGTCACAATATGATTTTTTATATTGCTTAGTGGATTTAACCTTTGTAACCCTGTTACGGTCACAACATATGTGGCTTTATGCCCCACATGTGAAATTTGTTATAAATACCCCTTAGGCGTTAATAGTAATCTTTTGTCTTTAAGTGCGCCATGAAGACGGAACATATTGTTTTAGGGGCTGACTTCTCCAAAGCCAGTGGAATTGAATATAATTATATAATTATGATGTAATACAGTTTTTCTACCTTTCTAAAGCTTTCTAAATTGCTTGACAATATTTGCAGACCTCATATGCCATCGCCTGGGACATCGCCTGGGATACAACCTAGGACATCGCCTGGGACACAGCCTGGGATACAGCCTAGGACATCGCCTGGGATACAGCCCAGGACATCGCCTGGGACACAGCCTAGGACATCGCCTGACAGCCTTAGACCGTACCTGTGACAGAGCCTGGCACATTTCAATTCGAATTGGATCAACATATTTAGTTTGTTTCATTACCGATCCACACCAATTAAAAATCATTCCTGGATTTCTTCCGTTTGGCTAAATTATCCCACGCTTGTCTCTTCAGTTGTCCTCTATATCATGTTTGCATCCCGATCTTACATAGTTAATTTAATTTCTTTTGTATAAACTTTGTTTATTTCGCAAGGGTTTCAACAACGAGTACTGGGGATCACCTGGAATACGATATCAAGCCGTTGTGGACTAAACAGGTCAAACATAGATGAAGGCAACATCTATTTTCATATAACCTTTCATAAATATCCATAGTGGACTTCATAATGTGGTTTAAATATATATATATATATAGTATTTATATATATATCAATAAGTATCCATTAATATTTGCCTGTCTAACATCTGATTGCCACAGATGTACATTACATTTAATTCTCAGTGGCAATGTGTTTGCCACCACATTTGTCATTGGCGATGTGTTTTCGCCTCACCATTTTGCTTAGCGGTGCTATTTTCCGCCAAATGTTTCTCCATTTGCGATGTGTTTTTCGCCACATGTTTATCAGTGGCGACGTGTTTTCCCCCTCCACATGTCCATTAGTGGCCATGTTTGTTTTCCCTCACTGATAATAATCTTGAACTTTGTATTCTCCGCAATAAAGTTGCCATATTCAACTACTTACAATTACTACTCTTTGTTTTATTGATTTACTGTACAGGGAAGAAGCTGCGTGCGAGCCAGCTATGTCACTTTTCGTAGCGCGAGACATAACAGAAGTGACTCTTGTGATTCAGCTTCAAGGAAGCAATGGACAGTATTGCTCACGTCAGAAATCTTTTAATTGGGTATATTCTCCATTTTCATCAACACGGGTAGCATCAACACGGGTAGCATCAACACGGGTAGGTTTTTGCCCATCCCGTCGTAACAACGCCCTCTACAGAGCGCCTCTTCAGTAGACGATTGTTATTATCGTATTACTGTCTCGTATGATTTCTGCGGAGAAACTTGGCAGTACTTGGACACCCCCAGGATAACACACCCGCCATCTTAATTTTGTTATTAGTATTGGTTTGGCTAGTCTGTGGTGGTCTGCATTTTAAATGATACCCCTCCTTTCTCCGATCTGTGTCCGGCAAGTTTCACACAACGATAATTAATGCGTGTTGATATTCCATTCATGTTGGCAACCTTACAATTGCCGCGACTGACTTGTGACAGTAATTTTACCGCATGGTTATAGTGTGACAACACATTTTCCTAGTTGTCTCCCGAGGGGGTTTCATAGGCGATGGCAATGCTTTGGTGCTTATGGTTGTTGGGTATTCAGTGCCTATTGTTGTTGAGTATCAAATGTTTGTGACTGTTGGCTATTCAGTGCTTGTGACTGTTGGTTATTCAATGATTGCGACTCTTGGCTATATTCAGTACTTGTGACTGCTGGCTATTCAGTGCGTGTGACTGTTGGGTATTAGAAGAATTGTAATATACGTCAACACTCCAGGTAACACATCAGAAGTAGGTTGGGAAATTTTAAGCCAGAATGCAAGATACGTGCCACAAATATTCACAAATTGGCCTTGACATGAATAATGAATAACATGTGGCCGGAAATCATTTTGACACATCATGAACATTATTATAAAGAGGAAATAGTGTTGGTTTCGCTGTTCATATGAATGATTGAATGATGTATAATATGATATACGAATGATTCAATGATGTATAATATAATATACGAATGATTCATTGATGTATAATATAATATATGAATGATTCAATGATGTATAATATAATAAATGAATGATTCAATGATGTATAATATAATATAAGAATGATTCAATGATGCAGAACAAGGGCCTCAGGCCCAAGGCACAAAATAAAAAGAACAATAACGAGTTAAATATTTACATCAGTCGCGCAAAGTTAACATCGTTCGTCGCAGAAGCAGAGTATGGTATAGACGCAAATACTTGTAATATGTTAAAGTTTCAATACTTGTACCATTAAAGAACCACTTTTCATCCTTACGTATGACAACGCCATTCCTAGGCACAATTATGTTAGTTTTGTCAAAGTTAACATTCATTCCTGCACATTTATGTTTATATGTTAATACAAACACAATGTGCACTGCTTACAGGAATATGTGTGTATACTACACGTGCTGCTTAAACAGTCGTTTACCTGGAAGGTGGTACTAGCTGGCCTATCATGAAAAGACAGTTGTCATGTTTAAAGTGAACATGACAGATGCGTACTTCTTTAAGGTAGTGCATTGTTACATTGTTACAAATGCAGCAAAATGACCATACGAAAGATATACGTCTTTATGCACTATGTCAGCGAAATTCGAACGTAGCTACTATAAGATTTCCCTTTATAACGCACATAACGCAGGTTGCATCTAAAATACCGAAACAATTATACAATGTCACCAAAAAATAACCCTCGAAAAAAACTTTCGTATGAGCAGCTTTGAGAGTCGCTGAGTATGCACTGTCGGAGTAGGGGGACAATTGAGGAAAATAATTCTTCGTGAAATGGAATTGAGGAAAATAATATTTCTTGAACTGGGAATGGGATATTAGCCGACCGTCGGGATCAATGATTTATTTGTCGAAATGACATAATTACTCGTGAACTGAGAATTTGCATACTAAATAACGGTTAATTGGGAAATCGCCAATTTCTATCATGTATCCGCACCTTCCATTGTATGCGGGGAGTTCTCCATTTAATTCATCGTGAACTGGGAATAACGAAATTTATTCTTCCTGATTTGGGAACACGGCCGCCCCTTGGGCACCCACCCCCCTCCCCCCCGCCCCCGTGTCACTTGCTTCGAGGTGCGAGCATTGGAACGACGTCTGCTAATTGGCAAAGGTGCTTTTCCTTCCCGGTCGACAGATTGAATCGGGTTTCACTTGCTTTAAGCTACTACCAGATTCTGGGGTCATCACGCCCCCCCCCCCCTCCCCCCCATTCCCTTACGCTACGTCTGCTCACGCCATTCCAATCACTCTAACTCACGCCGCAATTACGTTTAGCCAAGTAAAGCAATACGCCCTAGGGCAAGGTCAAGGCCGCTTTGTTCTAAGAGTCATTATTTTTTATCCTTTTCTTCCCTGATGGCTATAAACTAATAATTTCTAGCTTGAAACGGCGCGAGTGCAGGGCGTGGCCCCTCAAGGTCATTCCGACAAATATTAGAGGTCATCGCCCTTGATTTGCTTTGTCTTGGACTTTCATTTATTTGAAGGTGTCAAAGATTATTGATGGCTTTGTTTAGCTGAAGAAATACCCCACGGTGTAGTATGACCTTGACATGCACCAAACGCTGTTAAGGTCATGTTTGGGCGCCCAGTGCTGACATGTACATCTATGTGATGTTCATTCCTGATGAAGAATCGCTAATTTAAAGGACCTCGTTCGAAAACCGCCTTTGATTTGCTTACTCTAGGCGTTCCTATGTTATCGTACTATAGCTGTTATAATATTTTGAAAGACGTACGGTTGGGAGGTGGGGCTGGATGGCGAGAGGTGAGAGGTAAGAGTTGGAAGGTGGGGAGAGCGGAATGTTTCCTATTTGTAACGCTTTTGAAGCAACTAGAAACGGTCCCTTACAACAAGATGACAAAGTGCTGACACGTTGGATATTTATTGTAAACGGTTGATAACGGAACGATTAGTATTCTCCGTGTTAAAGGGAGCTCCCCTATCACCTGTTGGGCACTCATCACAGTCGGTGGGCCCGTACACTTGTGCAAGATTTTGGCCGGTTGGATGGCTGACTGGCTGGATGGTTGGATGGCTGGATGGCTGGATGGCTGACTGCTGGATGATTATCTGAATGGATGGTAGTCTGGCTGGCTGACTGACTAGCTGGCTGACTGACTATCTGGCTGGCTGGCTGGTTATCTGAATGGATGGCAGTCCGGCTGGCCAAATGACTGCCTGGCTGCGTCGGACTCCCAGTCAATTATCGTCTCTTCTTGGCGTATTGGACATCCTTTCTCTCCAGACTGTCTAGACGCCGTATCCAGTATTGGTACCTTGCATTCAACCCCAGCTGTAACCTCACTTCTAGTACCTCATCAGTCGAGACTTTACTGCCACATGCTGTCAACCCCTAACACAACCCTCTGCCTTTTGCCACCCACAGATCACCGATCACCGCCCCACCACATAAATCACCCACATTACCTACCCCATCCCCACACCACACCCGCCCCAGACATGAAACCACAGGTCCCCCCACCAAGCTGCTATAATCTAGAACCAATCAACCCACCCCAGCTACCCCACCCATCTCAGCTACCCCACCCAACCCATCTACCCCACCCAACCCAGCCACCCCAGCCACCCCAGCTACCGCACAAAACCCAGCCACTTCAGCTCCCGCACAAAACCCAGCCACACCAGCCATGTCCACGGCCTTCGCATACCTTCTTTGCTAATCGTATAGTGTTACTCCCAAAGAAATCTAGGACCTGACTATTTCGCTCACCAACCGTCACTTGACCGATCAAATGAGATCAAATTAAAGATGCCCTCCCATCGCAGGAACGCCGCATATCAATACGACTACAATCAAGGTCAGAGTCCCACTGATCTGAAGGTCAGATTCACGATGTTGACGCGAAAACCAGTAATATGTATGTTAATCGCATTCAAGACCTTGGGGTCGGTTTTCTCCTTGGGGCTTGTGTCCTCCAGGGATGTTGTGGGTATATCACGTGTGTTTATTCTCTGCAGTGTGAACCGAGCGCCCCCTGTCGGCAAGTATCAGCTGATAAGTTCCTGCACGGTCCTGTCCCTAAAGGTCCAATATATGACCTCAGGAGCCGCAGCGCTGCTCTGGCGATTAAATTAGCATTTTGATCACTGACCAGATGGACTGTTCGTCCATGCTGCGGCGATCTATTGTGTTAGCATTGCTCGCGTAGGACGTAGGACGCCTATCGTTTACTGCAATAATCCATTCCGTGAGCTCTAGCATGGAATACAGACCCTCAGGTGGCCCTGGTATTATCACCACGATCATCCAACTGATGCAGCTCTCCTCACCCCAATCATCCATTTATATCATTGTCCGACGAGTTCATTTCGCGAGACTTATTGTCCATAAATGTGCACAAAACAAAGCCTTCCTATCTCCTTTATCATAGCAGATTGGCATCATCATCATAGTCTTGATCAACTTCATTCGGTTTATTATAATCTGTGTCTTCATCGGAACACTTATTCAAAATTACAACCTATATTATCGCCACAATTCATCCTTGCTGGTTAGTTGTATATTCAGGACGCTTTTACCACTTTTGGTCATTTCGCCGCCATGAGAGAAGGAAGCTACAGTAGAGCCATGTCCTCATATTAACCCCATACTCTTTGCGAAGGAATGCATGGGATCTTCATCCTGCGATCACACAGACATGACCGCAGCGGGGCTCGAACCACCCATCAACGTGCCGTTCGGCTCTCAGGTGGCTAGAGCACTCAAGACGAGCGCTCTAGCCCACTGAGCTACCAGGCCGTCCCCCAATTCATTCCTGCAATTGCTGTCATCCACATATTAATGGTGCTATCGTCAAAATGAGAACATCACCACTAATCTCAATTGTACACCTGAATCACGACAGAAGGCCTCTTTTTACTCTACTCAATGCTGGTTAAGATGCAAAACATGTCAACGCCTCGGAACCTCGCTGAATCAGCGCCGCCTGGCGTCGAAGACTGATCTTGGGGAAGCCCATGGCGGTGTAAAACATGTTGAAGGTGCGACGATGGGACAGGAGGACGTCGACGTGGTAACAATCGCTCTTGATTTGACTGGAAAAACTCAGGATACTACTCAAGACGGATGACTGAAAACTGCTACAGCGGCTCCCGTGTCTCGCATAATTGAATCGGAAGGCACGTGGCGCTGTAGTCATGGAAACCGGAAACCGAGAACTCGTTGTCGTTGTTTTCTCCGGCGCAGGCAGAAGGGTCTCATCTTATTTGCAACAAAGAAGAAGAAAGCGATAAAACACCTCTTGATTCCCTTCCTGTATTGCAAACTTCCAATGGATTGATGACTTTGTGTCTGGAAAAAGATTAAAGTGGGCGTGACGGGCCGGGAGGGGAGGGAAAGGGAGAATTGTGTGTAGGGAGCGGGGGGTTAAGAGGGGTGTGGAAAGGGGGCAATTCAGGCCTCAATATAATGGATCCGATTACAACAAAGGAATGCTTTTGCGAAAGTGTCAGGTTGGTACCACAGGGGACAGGAGGGGTGGGGAGCAATAGTTGGAAGGTATATATCGGCCCGACAAAGCTATGCAATGTTATTACAGTTGACACTTGAAGGCTAGTGCTTGGTCTGTTGTTATATTCTGACAGCGCACTTGTTGATCATAACTCATAACATCTGCTGTTGTATTGTAAGTTACACGCTATTTTTGTGGTGTCACAGACTATCGGTAAAGATTGGAAGAAAAATAATGTTTACTTCTTTCCAACGGACCCCCAGCCACTCCAACACCTCGCTACAAGTCAATTACATGATTCCATGTCTGACTCAATGCAGTCTGGCGTTGCTTTTTAGACGGCCTCCCCACGGAGTAACACGCGCCAGTTTCCCGCCATTCGTGGCCCAGACATTGTCATGGTTTATATCAACATTGTCATGCCACTTTCGCCTTCACCATTATTTACCGAGCATGCATAATAAACGCCTCTAACAATAAATATTTAACGAGACATAAAAACAGATCTCATGTTAAGGAGTGTAAATCGTATTGTCAATTATTCTTCCATTGGGATTGGCTCAGACGTAGAATTCATTAAGTGAGATTGACTCTGTCATTGAATTGGTGCAGTGAGATTGCGCAGTCATAGATTTTATTGAGCGTGGCTAGCTCTGTCATTGAATTAATTGAATGCGTTTTTCTTCTTTCATTGAACTAATTGATTTATGCATTTTGTTTACAGAAATTAAGTGATCTATAAATCACCTAGACGCATTGTTCGAACTGTGTCCGTGTTTTAGAACTGTATTCGGTTTAAGAACTGCTTGCATGTTTAACAATGCACAAACTTTGATGACGTAGCTCACTTGAACGCCCTATGTCGGCTCACCTGCTTCGTCCTGACAAGAACACGTATTAAAACATATCCTCTTTAGGTTTTTCCACATTATAGCACTGCATTCGTGCAATTAATAAGAACCTCAAAAAATTTAAACGATTCATCAGAAATGCTCACACCCCGTGGCCCAGTGGGTAGCGCGCTCGGCTATTGCTGAGTGGGCTCCGATAGGCCAGCCCAAGCTGCGGGTGCGGGTTCATCACGTGGAACAATTCTCAGGCCATCCATTACCTTTCTTCACAACAAGTAGGCTACTCCCGGATATATGATTCTTCGCTATCTTGACATTTCCTATTGTATGGTATAGCCCACGTAGGTTAAATCGCCCTATTGAAACTACCAGGCGTAAAATATATGTATAACAAACTTTAAATAGTGTTGCTAGTCAGGAAACGACATTTCGCGTATATTATCATTAGACCCATGATAGCTAAAGCAGGGTACATGGCTCCGCTCTGGCTTTGGCTCGACCGAGTGTCGCGATAGAGGATGAGGGTGGGAAATTTCTGATCTCCGCGATTGGCATACAGGAATTCTTGGAGATTCGCGATGAGCTGTTGGCAATTTATGGGGATCGTTATCGGTGCAATTCCTGTTTCAACGCGAAGACCATTTCCCTATTTACCCCTATCTGTTATAGCATTCCTCGATATTCGCAATATCACATTCAAGGTGTGGGTTGTTTCGCACCCAGTCTTGAGCAGTCCTCAGATTGGAGATTCGATATTACTCTCGCTAATTCTTGGAGATTCGATATTACTCTCGCTAATTCTTGGAGATTCGATATTACTCTCGCTAATTCTTGGAGATTCGATATTACTGTCGCTAATTCTTGGAGATTCGATATTACTGTCGCTAATTCTTGGAGATTCGACACTACTCTCGCTAATTCTTGGAGATTCGATATTACTCTCGCTAATTCTTGGAGATTCGATATTACTCTCGCTAATTCTTGGAGATTCGATATTACTGTCGCTAATTCTTGGAGATTCGATATTACTCTCGCTAATTCTTGGAGATTCGATATTACTGTCGCTAATTCTTGGAGATTCGATATTACTCTCGCTAATTCTTGGAGATTCGATATTACTGTCGCTAATTCTTGGAGATTCGACATTACTCTCGCTAATTCTTGGAGATTCGATATTACTCTCGCTAATTCTTGGAGATTCGATATTACTGTCGCTAATTCTTGGAGATTCGATATTACTGTCGCTAATTCTTGGAGATTCGACATTACTCTCGCTAATTCTTGGAGATTCGATATTACTGTCGCTAATTCTTGGAGATTCGCGATTCAGATGGGAATTCCCTTCCCCCTATGATCTGGCGGGTTCCGGCGTGCAGCCAGCCTCTTCCATCAATCTGTATGTAGGTGGCGCTTCTTGGCGTAAGCCGAGTTCCGTTTTCTGCCCACCGCCAGCGCACTTCCACCGCCAGCGCACCGGGTTATTGTCAAACCCCCAAGAAATAGACGAGACTCTCATGCGAAGTCAATTATCTTCCTTCTTCAGCTTCCGCTTGGTTTCCGTTTCCGGCCGCGACACAACAAACACCCACTAACTCCGTGTTCCAAGGATGCAAAACGAAACTCTTCCGGCTCGTCTCACCACGCGAGGTCCACAGCGGCAGATTTAGACCCCAGCCGGCCGCGCTGCACTCACACGAACGTCCAAAAACTACCTACGGACGGCGGAAACAAAACAGGAAGTCACGTGGCATGAATGGGTCTGTCAGAGACACAATACAGCTCGACAAACTAGAGACAGAGGTGCCGGGAAGTCAGAAAGTGGGGAGGCACTGCTGGTGATTTCCGGAGAAGGCCAAGGTTTTCTGTTACGTGTCTTGGGGGAAGACTTTATAAGGACCCTTAGGTCGTCTTCTGTCTAGACGATAACTACTGCTATGGTATAGTTGATGTATTACTTGGGACCGCTAGCAGTGAGGAATGCGCGAAAGGCCCTTTTGTTCCGCATTTGCGGATCTCCGACCTTAACTGGCCAATTATGGGGCACATAAATGCTTCTCCCACTGCTTGACATCCACGTCACTGCCACAAGGGTCCACAAGCGCTAGGCCTGGACGCCGCCAGTAAGACATCCCCACAACGCGCCGTCTTCAGAGAGGACATTCATTGCACGTTCGCGTGTCAGCGTTCTGCGTCCAGACTCCAGACCGTTCACCGCTTCGTTGTAACGGCTTCAGAGCGCCAGAGAGCCTGTCCGTGACCCGGAAGCCGGAGAACAAAGCAAGAAGAAATGTGACTACTGTCCTATTATGGTTCGAGAGCTGTCCCCTGAGAGTGCGTTACGGCGTCGCACTGTTTACAAGCTGAGAATCTGACCCATCACAGCGTCGACAGCATTTCAAGAATTATTATTGGGATTAGATCTTTATAATATGTGAACGGATATAAAAACGACTAGATGGTAGATCCTTTCTCCGACTACAGCAAGAAACTACAGATCTGTTTTCGTGGAAAGGATCTAATACAATAAGTATTGATCGAATAATGCAATCCTGAGTGAGTGAGTGATCAGATGTATGACACAATAGCGAGATTCAATTTAAATAAGATTTACCTTTTTGTACCTAGCCTTTCATCTTGTGTTTGTCTTTGCATTTGTTTTGTGTTTGTGCTGATATCTAATTACGATCACGCAATATTGTTCCATGATAAGATCCCGGACCCCTGACGGATTTATATCCTAGTCTATGACTCAAGTCGTCATCCGATTCGCTGCGCTACTGTCCAGTCTGAGTGCATAATAATGGCACAAAACACCAATGCGTCCGTCACTTACATAAAGGCCATATTTGTTTCTTGCCCGCTGGCAGCATTATTACAAAAGGGAATTGAGATGACGGCCGAAAACACCGCCTTAATATCAATTGTGACAATAAGATTTTTTTATACTGCTTAGTGGATTTAACCCTTTGTAACCTTGTTACGGTCACAATATATGTGGCTTTATGCCCCACATGTGAAATTTATTATGAAAAACAATCAGGCGTTAATAGTTTTCTTTTGTCTTTAAGTGCGCCCTGAAGACGGAACATATTGTTTTAGGGGCTGACTTCTCCAAAGCCAGTGGAATTGGATATAATAATATAATTATGATGTAATACAGTTTTTCTACCTGGAATAGCTTTCTAAATTGCTTGAAAATATTTGCAGACCTCATATGCCATCGCCTAGGACATCGCCTGGGACACAGGCTGGGATACAGCCTAGGACATCGCCTGGAACACAGCCTGGGATACACCCTAGGACATCGCCTGAGACACAGCCTGGGATACAGCCTAGGACATCGCCTGGGACACAGCCTGGGATACTCCCTAGGACATCGCCTGGGACACAGCCTGTGATATAGCCTAGGACATCGCCTGGAACACAGCATGGAATACATCCTAGGACATCGCCTGGGACACAACCTGGGATACATCCTAGAACATCGCCTGGGACACAGCCTGGGATACAGCCTAGGACATCGCCTGGGACACAGCCTGGCATACAGCCTAGGACATCGCCTGGGACACAGCCTGGGATACAGCCTAAGACAACGCCTGGGACACAGCCTGGGATACATCCTAGGACATCGCCTGGGACACAGCCTGGGATACATCCTAGGACATCGCCTGGGACACAGCCTGGGATACAGCCTAGGACATCGCCTGGGACACAGCCTAGGACATCGCCTGGGACACAGCCTAGGACATCGCCTGGGACACAGCCTGGGATACATCCTAGGACATCGCCTGGGACATCGCCTGGGACACAGCCTAGGACATCGCCTGGGACACAGCCTAGGACATCGCCTGGGATACAGCCTATGACATCGCCTGGGACACAGCCTGAGACCGAACCTGTGACACAGCCTGGCACATTTCATTTGGAATCGGATTAACATATTTAGTTTGTTTCATTAATGATCCACATCACCTACAAATTATTCCTGGATTTCTTCCGTTTGGCTAAATTATGCCGCACTTGTCTCTTCAGTTGTCCTCTAAATCATGTTTGCATCACGATCTTACATAGTTAATTTAATTTTTTGTATAAACTTTGTTTATTTTGCAAGGTTTCAACAACGAGTACAGGTGATCACCTGGAATACGATATCAAGCCGTTGTGAACTAAACGGGTCAAGCATGGATGAAGGCAACATCTATTTTCATATAACCTTTCATTAATATACATAGTGGACTTCATAATGTGGTTTAAATATATATATATAAAGTATTTATATATATATCAATAAAAATCCATAAATAGTTGCCTGTCTAGCATCTGCTGGCCACAGGTGCCTATTATATTTAATTTTTAGTGGCAATGTGTTTGCCACAACATTTGTCATTGGCGATGTGTTTTCGCCTCACATTTTGCTTAGCGATGCTGTTTTCCGCCAAATGTTTATCCATTTGCGATGTGTTTTCCGCCACATTTTTATCAGTGGCGACGTGTTTTCCCCCTCCACATGTCCATTAGTGGCCATGTTTGTTTTCCCTCACTGATAATAATCTTGAACTTTGTATTCTCCGCAATAAAGTTGCCATATTCAACTACTTACAATTACTACTCTTTGTTTTATTGATTTACTGTACAGGGAAGGAGCTGCTTGCGAGCCAGCTATGTCACCTTTTCGTAGCGCGAGACATAACAGAAGTGACTCTTGTGATTCAGCTTCAAGGAAGCAATGGACAGTATTGCTCACGTCAGAAATCTTTTAATTGGGTATATTCTCCATTTTCATTAACCCGGGTAGCATCAACACGGGTCGGTTTTTGCCCATGGGTGTCTCCCGTCGTAACAACGCCCTCTGTAGAGCGCCTCTTCAGTAGACGATTGTTATTATCGTATTACTGTCTCGTATGATTTCTGCGGAGAAACGGCAGTACTTGGACACCCCCAGGATAACACACGCACCATCGTTTTCGTTATTAGTATTGGTTTGGCTAGTCTGTGGTGGTGATGTGGTCTGGATTTTAAATGATACCCCTCCTTTCTGCGATCTGTGTCCGGCAAGTTTCACACAACGATAATTAATGCGTGCTGATATTCCATTAATGTTGGCAACCTTACAATTGCCGCGACTGACTTGTGACAGTAATTTTACCGCATGGTTATAGTGTGACAACACATTTTCCTAGTTGTCTCCCGAGAGAGTTTCATAGGCGATGGCAATGCTTTGGGGCTTATGGTTGTTGGGTATTCAGTGCCTATTGTTGTTGAGTATCAAATGCTTGTGCCTGTTGGCTATTCAGCGCTTGTGACTGCTGGCTATTTAATGATTGCGACTCTTGGCTATATTCAGTGCTTGTGACTGTTGGGTATTAGAAGAATTGTAATATACGTCAACACTCCAGGTAACACATCAGAAGTAGGTTGGGAAATTTTAAGCCAGAATGCAAGATACGTGCCACAAATATTCACAAATTGGCCTTGACATGAATAATGAATAACATGTGGCCGGAAATCCTTTTGACACATCATGAACATTATTATAAAGAGGAAATAGTGTTGGTTTCGCTGTTCATATGAATGATTGAATGATGTATAATATGACATACGAATGTTTCAATGATGTATAATATAATATACGAATGATTCATTGATGTATAATATAATATATGAATGATTCAATGATGTATAATATAATATATGAATGATTTAATAATGTATAATATAATATATAAATGATTCAATGATGTATATTATAATATATGAATGATTCAATGATGTATCATATAATATATGAATGATTTAATAATGCATAACATAATATATCAATGATTCAATGATGTATAATATAATATAAGAATGATTCAATGATGCAGAACAAGGGCCTCAGGCCCAAGGTACAAAATAAAAAGAACAATAACGAGTTAAATATTTACATCAGTCGCGCAAAGTTAACATCGTTCGTCGCAGAAGCAGAGTATGGTATAGACGCAAATACTTGTAATATGTTAAAGTTTCAATACTTGTACCATTAAAGAACCACTTTTCATCCTTACGTATGACAACGCCATTCCTAGGCACAATTATGTTAGTTTTGTCAAAGTTAACATTCATTCCTGCACATTTATGTTTATATGTTAATACAAACACAATGTGCACTGCTTACAGGAATATGTGTGTATACTACACGTGCTGCTTAAACAGTCGTTTACCTGCCAGGTGGTACTAGCTAGCCTATCATGAAAAGACAGTTGTCATGTATAAAGTGAACATGACAGACACGTACTTCTTTAAGGTAGTGCATTGTTACATTGTTACCAATGCAGCAAAATGACCATACGAAAGATATACGTCTTTATGCACTATGTCAGCGAAATTCGAACGTAGCTACTATAAGATTTCCCTTTAGAACGCACATAACGCAGGTTGCATCTAAAATACCGAAACAATTATACAATGTCACCAAAAAATAACCCTCGAAAAAAACTTTCGTATGAGCAGCTTTGAGAGTCGCTGAGTATGCACTGTCGGAGTAGGGGGGCAATTGAGGAAAATAATTCTTCGTGAAATGGAATTGAGGAAAATAATATTTCTTGAACTGGGAATGGGATATTAGCCGACCGTCGGGATCAATGATTTATTTGTCGAAATGACGTAATATTACTCGTGAACTGAGAATTTGCATACTAAATAACGGTTAATTGGGAAATCGCCAATTTCTATCATGTATCCGCACCTTCCATTGTATGCGGGGAGTTCTCCATTTAATTTATCGTGAACTGGGAATAACGAAATTTATTCTTCCTGATTTGGGAACACGACCGCCCCTTGGGCATCCCCCCCCCCTCCCCCCCGCCCCCGTGTCACTTGCTTCGAGGTGCGAGCATTGGAACGACGTCTGCTAATTGGCCAAGGTGCTTTTCCTTCCCGGTCGATAGATTGAATCGGGTTTCACTTGCTTTAAGCTACTACCAGATTCTGGGGTCATCACGCCCCCCCCCCTCCCCCCCATTCCGTTACGCTACGTCTGCTCACGCCATTCCAATCACTCTAACTCACGCCGCAATTACGTTTAGCCAAGTAAAGCAATACGCCCTAGGGCAAGGTCAAGGCCGCTTTGTTCTAAGAGTCATTATTTTTTTATCCTTTTCTTCCCTGATGGCTATAAACTAATAATTTCTAGCTTGAAACGGCGCGAGTGCAGGGCGTGGCCCCTCAAGGTCATTCCGACAAATATTAGAGGTCATCGCCCTTGATTTGCTTTGTCTTGGACTTTCATTTATTTGAAGGTGTCAAAGATTATTGATGGCTTTGTTTAGCTGAAGAAATACCCCACGGTGTAGTATGACCTTGACATGCACCAAACGCTGTTAAGGTCATGTTTGGGCGCGCAGTGCTGACATGTACATCTATGTGATGTTCATTCCTGATGAAGAATCGCTAATTTAAAGGACCTCGTTCGAAAACCGCCTTTGATTTGCTTACTCTAGGCGTTCCTATGTTATCGTACTATAGCTGTTGTAATATTTTGAAAGACGTACGGTTGGGAGGTGGGGCTGGATGGCGAGAGGTGAGAGGTAAGAGTTGGAAGGTGGGGAGAGGGGAATGTTTCCAATTTGTAACGCTTTTGAAGCAACTAGAAACGGTCCCTTACAACAAGATGACAAAGTGCTGACACGTTGGATATTTATTGTAAACGGTTGATAACGGAACGATTAGTATTCTCCGTGTTAAAGGGAGCTCCCCTATCACCTGTTGGGCACTCATCACAGTCGGTGGGCCCGTACACTTGTGCAAGATTTTGGCCGGTTGGAAGGCTGACTGGCTGGATGGTTGGATGGCTGGATGGCTGGATGGCTGACTGGCTGGATGATTATCTGAATGGATGGTAGTCTGGCTGGCTGACTGACTAGCTGGCTGACTGACTATCTGGCTGGCTGGCTGGTTATCTGAATGGATGGCAGTCTGGCTGGCCAAATGACTGCCTGGCTGCGTCGGACTCCCAGTCAATTATCGTCTCTTCTTGGCGTATTGGACATCCTTTCTCTCCAGACTGTCTAGACGCCGTATCCAGTATTGGTACCTTGCATTCAACCCCAGCTGTAACCTCACTTCTAGTACCTCATCAGTCGAGACTTTACTGCCACATGCTGTCAACCCCTAACACAACCCTCTCCCTTTTGCCACCCAGAGATCACCGATCACCGCCCCACCACATAAATCACCCACATTACCTACCCCATCCCCACACCACACCCGCCCCAGACATGAAACCACAGGTCCCCCCACCAAGCTGCTATAATCTAGAACCAACCCACCCACCCCAGCTACCCCACCCATCTCAGCTACCCCACCCAACCCATCTACCCCACCCAACCCAGCCACCCCAGCCACTCCAGCTACCGCACAAAACCCAGCCACTCCAGCTCCCGCACAAAACCCAACCACACCGGCCATGTCCACGGCCTTCGCATACCTTCTTTGCTAATCGTATAGTGTTACTCCCAAAGAAATCTAGGACCTGACTATTTCTCTCACCAACCGTCACTTGACCGATCAAATGAGATCAAATTATAGATACCCTCCCATCTCAGGAACGCCGCATATCAATACGACTACAATCAAGGTCAGAGTCCCACTAATCTGAAGGTCAGATTCACGATGTTGACGCGAAAACCAGTAATATGTATGTTAATCGCATTCAAGACCTTGGGGTCGGTTTTCTCCTTGGGGCTTGTGTCCTCCAGGGATGTTGTGGGTATATCACGTGTGGTTATTCTCTGCAGTGTGAACCGAGCGCCCCCTGTCGGCAAGTATCAGCTGATAAGTTCCTGCACGGTCCTGTCCCTAAAGGTCCAATATATGACCTCAGGAGACGCAGCGCTGCTCTGGCGATTAAATTAGCATTTTGATCACTGACGAGATGGACTGTTCGTCCATGCTGCGGCGATCTATTGTGTTAGCATTGCTCGCGTAGGACGTAGGACGCCTATCGTTTTCTGCAATAATCCATTCCGTGAGCTCTAGCATGGAATACGGATCCTCAGATGGCCCTGGCATTATCACCACGATCATCCAACTGATGCAGCTCTCCTCACCCCAATCATCCATTTATATCATTGTCCGACAAGTTCATTTCGCGAGACTTATTGTCCATAAATGTGAACAAATCAAAGCCTTCCTATCTCCATTATCATAGCAGATTGGCATCATCATCATAGTCTTGATGAACTTCATTCGTTTTATTATAACCTGTGTCTTCATCGGAACACTTATTCAAAATTACAACCTATATTATCGCCACAATTCATCCTTGCTGGTTAGTTGTATATTCAGGACGCTTTTACCACTTTTGGTCATTTCGCCGCCATGAGAGAAGGAAGCTACAGTAGAGCCATGTCCTCATATTAAGCCCATACTCTTTGCAAAGGAAGGCATGGGATCTTTATCCTGCGATCACACAGACATGACCACAGCGGGCCCCGAACCACCCATCAACGTGCCGTTCGGCTCTCAGGTGGCTAGAGCACTCAAGACGAGCGCTCTAGCCCACTGAGCTACCAGGCCGGCCCCCAATTCATTCCGGCAATTGCTGTCATCCGCATATTAATGGTGTTATCGTCATAATGAGAACATCACCACTAATCTCAGTTGTACACCTGAATCAACGACAGAAGGCCTCTTTGTACTCCTACTCAATGCTGGTTAAGATGCAAAACATGTCAACGCCACGAAACCTCGCTGAATCAGCGCCGCCTTGCGCCGAAGACTGATCTTGGGGAAGCCGATAGCGGTGTAAAACATGTTGAAGGTGCGACGATGGGACAGGAGGACGTCAAATCGCTCTTGATTTGACTGGAAACACTCAGAATACTACTCGAGACGGATGGCTGAAAACTGTCACGGCGGCTCCCGTGTCCCGCATAATTGATTCAGAAGGCACGTGGCGCTGAAGTCATGGAAACCGGAAACCGAAAACTCCTTGTCGTTGTTTTCACCGGCGCAAGCAGAAGGGTCTCATCTTACTTGCAACAAAGAAGAAGAAAACGATAAAACACCTCTTGACTCTCTTCCTGTATTGCAAACTTCCAATGGATTGATGACTGTGTGTCTGGAAACAGATTAAAGTGGGCCGGGAGGGCAGGGAAAGGGAGGATTGTGTGTAGGGAGTGGGGGTTAAGAGGGGTGTGGAGAGGAGGCAATTCAGGCCTCAATATAATGGATCCTATTACAACAAAGGAATACTTTTGCGAAAGTGTCGGGGTGGTACCACAGGAGACAGGAGGGGTGGGGAGCAATAACTGGAAGGTATATATCGGCGTGACAAAGCTATGCAATGTGATTACAGTTGACACTTGAAGGCTGGTGCTTGGTCGGTTTTTATATTCTTACCGCGCACTTGTTGCTCATAACATTTGCTGTTGTGTTGTAAGTTACAAGCTATTTTTGCGGTGTCATAGGCTATCGGTAAATATTGGAAGAAAAATAATGTTTGCTTCTTTCCACCGGACCCCCAGCCACTCCACCACCTCGCTGCAAGTCAATTACATGATTGCTTGCCTGACTCATTGCAGTTTGGCGTTGCTTTTCAGACGGCCTCCCCGCGGAATAACACGCGCCAGTTACCCGCCATTCGTCGCCCAGACATTGTCATGGTTAATATCAACATTGTCATGCCATTTTCGCATTGTCAATTAATTTTCCGTTGGGATTGGCTCAGTCGTAGGATTCATTAAGTGAGATTGACTCTGTCATTGAATTGATGAAATGAGATGGCACAGTCATAGATTTTATTGAGCGTGGTTAGCTATGTCATTGAATTAATTGAATGTGTTTTTCTCCGTTCATTGAACTAATTGATTTGTGTTTACAGAATTTAAGTGATCTATAAATCACCTAGACGCATTGTTCGAACTGTGTCCGTGTTTTAGAACTGTATTCGGTTTAGGAACTGCATACATGTTTAACAATGCTCAAACTTTGATGACGTAGCTCACTTGAACGCCCTATGTCGGCTCACCTGCTTCCTCCTGACAAGAAAACGTATTAAAACATATCCTCTTCAGGTTTTTGCACATTATAGTCCTGCATTGGCGCAATTAATAAGCACCTCAACAGATGTAAACGGTTCCTCAGAAATGCTCACACCCCGTGGCCCAGTGGGTAGCGCGCTCGGCTATTGCTGAGTGGGCTCCGATAGGCCAGCCCAAGCTGCGGGTGCGGGTTCGAGTCCATCACGTGAAAAAGTTCTAAGATAATCCATTACCTTTCTTCACAACAAGTAGGCTACCCCCGGATATATGATTCTTCACTATCTTGACCTTTCCTATTGTCTGGTATAGCCCACATAGGTTAAATCGCCCTATTGAAACCACCAGGCGTAAAATATATGTATGACAAAATTTAAATAGTCTTGCTAGTCAGGAAACGACATTTCGCGTATATCATCATTAGACCTATTATAGCTAAAGCAGGGTACATGGCTCCGCTCTTCCATTGGCCCTACCCAGTGTCGCAATATATGATGAGGGTGTGACATTTCCGATCTCCGCTATTGGCATAGAGGAATTCTTGGAGATTCGCAATGAGCTGTTGGCAATTTATGGGGATCGTTATCGGTGCCATTACTGGTTCAAAGCGAAGACCATTTCCCTATTTACCGCTATCTGTTATATGTCTATGAATTCCTCGATATTCGCGATATTACATTCAAGGTGGGGTTTTCTTCGCGCCCAGTCTTTAGCAGTCCTCACATTGGATATTCGATATTACTCTCCTTATTTCTTGGAGATTTGCCTCTTCCCAATCTGCCTGTAGGTGGCGCTTCTTGGCGTAAGCTGAGTTACGTTTTCTGCCTACAGCCAGCGCACTTCCACCGCCAGAGCACCGGGTACTTGTCAAATCCTAAAAGATAGATGAGACTCTCATGCAAAGTCAATTATCTTCCTTCTTCGGCTTCCGCTTGGTGGCGACGTAACAAGCACCCACTAACTCCGTGTTCCGAGGATGCAAAACGAAACTCTCCCGGCTCGTCTCACCACACAGTCCACAGCGGCAGATTTAGGCCCCAGCCGGCCGCGCTGCGCTCACACGAACGTCCAAAAACTACCTACGGACGGCGGAAACAAAATCGGAAGTCACGTGGCACGAATGTGTCTATCAGAGACACCATAAAGCTCGACAAACTAGAGACACAGAGGTGCCGGGAAGTGGGAGCGGAGGGCGGGGTGTGCTCTGCTGCCGAATTGCGGACGAAGGCCAAGGTTTTCTGTTACGTGCCCTTTGTTCTGCCTTTGCGGAACGCCGACCTGTAGCTGGCCAATTCTGGGGCACATAAACGCTTCGCACACTACTTAACATCAACGTCACTGCCACAATGGTCCTCCAAGCGCTATACCTGGACGCCATCAGTAAGACATCCCTACAACTCACCATCTTCAGAAAGGACATTCATTGCACGTTTGCTTGTCATCGTTCTGCCTGACATTCCAGTCTGCATAACGCTTCGTCGTAACGGCTTCAGGGCGCCGGAAAGCCTGCCCATGACCCGGAAGCCCGGGAACAAAGCAAGAAGAAATGTGATTACTGTCCTATTATGATTCGAAGGCTGTCTGTACGTTACTGCATCGCACGGCTTATATGCTGAGAATCTGACCCCTCACATCGCAAAGTTTATTATTGGGAGGAAATATTAATGATGTGTGAACGGATATAAAAAATACAGGATGTCTCCGACTAGAGCAAGAAACTACAGATCTGTTTTCGGCTTAGCTGCTGCAGTTTTATGGATGAGCTTAAACCTGGTTAACGTGGAGAGGATCTAATACAACAAGCAGTAATCGAATAATGCAATCTTGGCATTCACTTAGTGGGTGATCAGATTTATGGCACAATATGGAGAGATTCAACCTACCTTTTTGTACCTAGCCTTTCATCTTATGTTTGTCTTTGCATTGCTATTTGTTTTGTGTTTGTGCTGATATTTCATTCTAATTATGATCACGAAATGTGTTCCGTGATAAGATCCCAGACACCTGACGGCTTTGTATCCCGGTCAATGACTCAAGTCTTAACATCGTCGATGCTCTATTGTGCAGTCTGTCAGCATAACACTGGCACAAAACAGCAATGCGTCAGTCACTTACATAAAGGCCATATTATTTGTTCATTGCCCGCCAGCAGCATTTATTAGAAATGGAAATCTATATGACGGCCGAAAACCAAGCTTAATATTAATGCTCACCATCTGACTTTGTCAAGCCCCAAGCCCCTACGTGGCATTCACGGTCCAGCCGTAAATGCAGCTATTGGTGTCACTTGCCATGTCACTTCCGGCTGTTCACCCGGAGATATGGTCTTCATACCGACACAAGAGGGTGACAATTAGTCCGAATGTTTCTCGCTGCGGGCTTAGTAACAGCCATCAGGACGCGGGTATTACACGCCTCCCGGGACCAAGAGGTCATGACTCTGGCGACAGGTGACAGGTCCACAGTACCGTCACACGTGTCTGCATTAGAGCTCGTCTCGTAATATCACTGCCTCGACAAAAGGCAAGTATCAGAAACGATCTTCAGGGAAAACAGGCTCGACATGTCGTGCTTGTTTCCTCATCTTTTGTCGTTTAAAGATGAGGAGTCGTTATGCGTATTTCGAGTTATCCACAAATATCAAATCATGTAAAACTTTATCTTCATACATGAAATTGCAGATAGGCGGTTTCGCAATTTCATCAGAGATGTTTGCAAAAGCGCAACGATCATTCATATCAATCCTGTATCGTATGTATATATGAAAGAAAGCGGTAGACTCTCCGGATGAATCCACTAATCAAATATGACGAAGGTTGACATTGAAATCTCATTGTACTGACCATCAACTTTTACCGAAACAAATCAAGCTACGGGTGCGTGACGTCATGCAGGAAGGCAATGAAGCAAAATTTCCCACAATGCACTTTTTTCTTTTAAGTATTAATGTTGAAAGCATGAAGGCAACCCCAAAGCAATAGTGGTGCCTTTGCTGTGAGTTATTCAAGGACACGCGACCAAAGAAATCGTATCGTATCAATGCAATTAATACAATATTAATACATCTATCTACATCTAGTATGCGGAAGTGGTGTCAATATACTATGTGTCTAGTTCAATAATATTTTGCTGGCGATATCAACCTGTGCAAAGCACCGTATTATACCGAGTGGCTTGTGACTGAATCATTTTCTGTCAAACTGGTACAAGTATATCCACAAAAGATGGCGTGTTTGTGTACTTCGTCATCAAGCTGTGGGCATTGTTGACGCTATGCCACAAAAACTCATGATAGCTATGGAATGTTATACGTTCGCCAAAATTAACACTGCTCGAACAAGACTGCCATCTTTGTTTTTGCAAAAGTATCTGATATTCATTAATTATTCTTAGCCCATACAATTCCCACGCAGAACCACTATTCAAACAGTTGAAGTTATGAAAAATATATTAGATTATTCGACTGCACCAAAGGAAATTCTTTCATAACCTATCCCATGATAAATCATCGTCATATTTTTCCAATGTGTCACTTAGTCACGGCTCGGATAGTCATTCGCATGATACAAAAAAAACAGAAATAAGTATATTGTAAGCTCTACAAGGCATGAGTATGCTAAGCGAAGCCTAAGAATTAGCCTTCCCATTACCATGAACACACTTCCATCCATATTCTTCCAAGTCTTCACAAATGGCTCGATTGGCTCCAACCTATATGTTGACAACTTATTGTTAGGACTATACAGTAATGTATGTTATATTGCTCATTGTTATATTTCCCATCGTGCACAGTAATCCTCTACATTTATTTACACTTACTGTATGTTCATTTAGTAGCTTGTATGTGCAGTAATACACAGAAATATCCCATCATGTTACTCAGACTATATATGTATATATATGTATCAAGGTGGCTCCCATGAGAGCGACCTACCCGTGCCTTGATTGGAGTCTCCTGGCCAAGCCGTATATTTATGCTGTGTGTGGTATGTATTACATAAAATTTGTTGTCTAAATAAATGAAGCCAATCAAGTAGGAGTAATTTTTAACCGTTCTTAGTTTCATTGAACTGTAATTATTTTTAAAAGTAATATCGGAACTGTTGACATTGAGTGGCGTCACATATATAGTTTGTTTTTACGCAATATTTTATACTATTGAAATCTCTTTCCGGCTTAGGTTGGACAACAGTCTGTCGATCTTCTCGATCTTGGAAGCATCGCGCGCTATCGACTGAGCTATGGATGACTTTCACCTTAAGGAACATCACACACGCAGATAACTTGAGGAAACACGCCAAAACCGTAATGGAACACATTGATATTGACATGCGACTACTACGGGAACACTCACGAGCCCTCTGTTTCGCCCTCTAGAAACATTTCAGCATTCTTCACGTGAGTGTTCCCGTAGTAGTCGCATGTCCCCCCCCCCCACACTCCATCCCAACCACTTATTTCTAGACATCCAGAGCATAACCCACGCGTTAATCGAGTTCGTTCCCGAATGACTACAATCTCCATACCATTAACCCTCAGGGATATCCGAGGTGAGTGCTGATCCCGCTTAATGGTTGGGTTCACACGTTTAGGGTAATCGGTCTTGTTCTTTGCTTTAAGGTTTGTCAGAAACCTTTCATTTACTCTCAGTAGATCATCAAAGGAACGTTCTCCTCTGATTATAGCAAATCACGCCTCATTATGCCATTTGAAAAATAATGCAAGTTTGAGATTGCATAAATAAATTGTTAAATTGTTCAGATACAAACGCGATGACGTCACAGAAATTCGGCCAACTGGCCGATTTTGCAGATATATGCGTCGAAAGGTTGCGTTCCCGTGCACTCAAATGGCCTTGCATTCGTGGACTACGTCATCAAAGGGCCTTGTATTCGTGGACTACGTCATCAAAGGGCCTTGTATTCGTGGACTACGTCATCAAAGGGCCTTGTATTCGTGGACTACGTCATCAAAGGGCCTTGTATTCGTGGACTACGTCATCAAAGGGCCTTGTATTCGTGGACTACGTCATCAAAGGGTCTTGTATTCGTGGACTACGTCATCAAAGGGCCTTGTATTCGTGGACTACGTCATCAAAGGGCCTTGTATTCGTGGACTACGTCATCAAAGGGCCTTGTATTCGTGGACTACGTCATCAAAGGGCCTTGTATTCGTGGACTACGTCATCATAAGGTGATGTATTCGTGTTCTATGTCATCAAAAGATGCTGCATTTATGATCTACGTCATCAAACGTGATGTATTCGTGTTCTATATCATCAAAAGATGCTGCATTTATGATCTACGTCATCAAACGTGATGTATTCGTGCGCTACGTCATCATAAGGAGATGTCTTCGTGTTCTACGTCATCATTTCGTCTCGTTCAGATCACGGATGGTTGTCTGGGGGGATGGGAGGGTGGGGGGGGGGGTGGAGAATGAAGGTGTGCGAGGTTGTAGCGTGGTCACCTAGTGCTGTCGAGAGTCATCACCATGACAACGGAGAGACCCGGATAATGAATATGCGACAATAACTGCCACGTGAATTATTTGTTGCGTGATTTCCATAGTACAGTCCGTCTCTAACCAGATGAGCCATGCCGAGGCGCCACCCAACGGATTAATTGTGGAACTATTATCGTTCTACTGTAGACGGCTGTGGAAGAAAACTCATTAATATACGATCACATGGTGCACACAACCATTGTACTCAACATAAATCCGCACGGTAATTGTTTACCACGAACAATGTTTCACTGATGACAGTCAGTATGGAAGGTTGTACACTATTACTATAACATAGGGCAGTATTGTCTGGCAGTGGTTTGTTGAATGAATATGGGATTTACCAAGGTCGTCAGGTGCTCAGTGCTGACTGTTCATCACGTGATCTGTTTATCGGGTTATGCAAGAGACATGCATGGGTAAATGAAAGAGACAAATGAGATTATGACATAGCCAGAACTTAGGGTCGTGATCAAACTATATGGCATGTTCATGTCCTTGGGGCCCCAGTAGAGTTTCAACGTTATCTGGCGATATAACAAACATATTTGTGTTATGCACAATTGACGTAGGCTCCGTTGTGTAAATGTTTTACATGTATATCCGCTTAGATTTTACGAACTACACGAAACGAACATACTGGTGAACAAGGAATTCCTTGTCCCAGTCGTAGCGGTTTCTTCGATACATCGATGTTTCAACAAAACGTATTGGCTGTTGACTAATGGTATCTTCTCATTTCATTGAAGTTTAAATTCGTCAATCATCTGCTACAGTCCCCTGTTGTATAAACCTTTTAAGCGGGCGCTCTGGCAGTACACAAATATCGCTATCCCATGAGTTCAATATCGACTCAGTTACTGGGACTCACAACGAGTCTGAAAATACAGACTTCCTGCAGAGGGTCATTTCATTCGCCAGATGGCGCAATAAGTCACAGTTAACCACGTGCGACACATGTTGTCTTGTAGGAAGTCAAATATCGATTGAAATCCCACGTTCTTAATATAATATATGTGCGGCTCGTACAGAATGCTGTTATGTGGGCAAATATTGGGCAAACTGTGAATGCACGCCTGGCAGAAAACGCGCTCTGTAAACTCTATTACTGTTACTTACGTTACGTTACTTACGTTACTTACGTTACTTACGTTACTTACGTTACGTTACTTACGTTACGTTACTTACGTTACTTACATTACTTACGTTACGTTACTTGCTTAACCTGTTAAATAAGCTGTTGGTAGCGGAGTTGACAAAATGCAGTTATGTCTGATAGTTACTTCTCATTTAATCGCCCTCTAGATCTCGGTAAGCTTGCAAACTTACACAGAGTGAAATCAACCATGTGATTAAATATTTGAAGTGTAAAAAAAAGTGAAACAGAGGGTGAAACAGATGGGATACTAATTAGCCTGTTTTAATGACTCATATGCCAAATAAAAGGTAAATTGTGGGCGGGGGGGGGGGTAGGTACACAGGCTTTTACCTCCCATAACAAGACTAGGTGTAGGGATGAGCCCTTCCCAGACTGATCTGGCTGAACCGGGCTAGGAGAAGCGTGTCTAACCGGATGCTGATTCCCAAGTCTGAGGCCCACCGGCCCCACTAAAACAATAGGGTGTGGGGGGGTCCGATTTGGTTTCTTTTAGGGTAGGCTAGGGGGGAAAACCGGAACCGGAACCTGTCATGGACCCTCCACCTCCACCCCTCTGAACACGTGCTTGCTGTGCCTCATATGGCGCTGTCAGTCATACACTGTCTGCTCAAGCCGTTCGTTTACCATAGCATGAACGTTTGTAGACTCTACCACTGGCTCCCCTAGGGAACTTCCCTTTCCGCTACTTGAAAATAAGCCAACAAATAAGCTAATTCCGAAGCAGTTATAGGCAATCATAAACCTTAGGAACAAAACTTCTGCCCAATAGGGACCTATATTTCTCTACTCTGTACCATCATATGCACCCTCCCCTCCTCCTCCCATTTCTCCCAGCGGCATCCAGACATATATATACCTATTTGGCCGGCAAATGGACCTACATTCTGTCCGCATCTCATGCAAATCCCCGCCTCCCCCCAACTCTCCCACAGTCGTCACCCTCTGCCCACTCATCTCACAACGATGCTGATTTCCCATTCTGCTTGAACCCTCTCGGAGGAACAAACGACTCGCCGTTATACCAAACAGTCGTCCAGCCAGAGGCCGTCATCCAATGCGGTCCCTGTCCATATAAAATTCATAACGACCCGGGAGAGTGCGTTGAAGGGTACTGTAGGGGCCCACTGTAAGACCGACGTCGTCAGAATGTAATCTATTTACATGTATATCAATGCCTATATCAGTTGCCAATACATCGATAAATAGCTTGTGTTATTAATCAGGGGCGTAGGCAGGGAATGTAATGAGCAAGTGTACGCACCTGCTGCAGATAAAATGAAAATAAAAATGCTCCCGAACAACAGGATTGCTCGTACCGGAACATCCCAATATGTAGGCACGTGCGTATGGGCGTACTGATAGCTACGCTTCTGTTAATGTGCGAAAAAACTGTCTTCACCGAAAACGAGGCGTTGTGGATAACAAGAAAGTCGACAAGGCCCAACGTTGCCGCACATTATGGGTGGGGAAACCACGCGCGTACGTGATAGGCTAAGATACACACGTGGAGGGTTCGGAAATGGGCTTGAAAGGTGTGTGTGCGTGGGTGTGGTCCATCTACTGTTATAGGCAATGAAATATTGCAGCACACGGGGTGGGCGTGAGTAATACGTGAGCTGTGTATGCCGACACAATAATTCGCCCTAACATGGAAGAACGATCTGGATTCTTTGCCTTTTCGTGATGGCGGGAGAGAGGGAAGGATGCTAAGATGGATATCCTTTATTAGGGCAACAATTCCCAACTTTCTGAGAAATCACAATACAAATTGGATTTAGGACGTAAAAGACAGAGTTCGCCGCACCGTTACGTTAGATATATATAAGTTCTCGCTACAGATGGGTTGGCAATTTCTAAAATGGCTGCCCAATCACCATTCAGACATCGCAGGCTGATATCGATCCGTCTGGATATTCGACATTCACACAAAAAATGTATGTACATATATATATCTCGTTAGACAGAGGGACGAATTGACGCAGATGACCGTTGTCCCCCCCGGGGAAATCCAGGCCGATACCCTGGCGGCCGAAACAGAGGTGTCCCTGACGGGTCTGGAAGTCTGTTAATAATTTACAGCGGCTCTTTCTGCCCTCTCATCGCTATAATCGCCGCCCAAGATGACCCCTGTCTGGGAGCCTACATTGTGCGGCAAGTAGAGTGCGTGTACTGTGTGCCGATATACAATCATTTGGGGGCTTCTTGGGGGAGCTTTCCGAGTGGGATTCATTCAGGTTGGTAAATATATATGTTACAGTATATAAGCTCAACGTATTGAAAGGATGGGTCATTTATTTACATAAAGGGAGCGGAGAGGTAATAAAAGTAAGGGACGAAAAAAAGATGGCATCGTTACTCTGCACGTAGATTTGCACAGGTTTTGTGCGAACCACGCACCAGCCGCTTGGACTGGCCTTACAAAGTCCACTCGACAAGAGCCAAACACGCCGCCCACTAGGCTAAGGAGCGACCTTACACTTACATGACTTCGCAAATATCCGCCATCTTGGAAAAACCGTACTGGCGCAAAGAGTTCTGGCAAATACGTTGGTGTTATCTTCTTTTGTTCTGTTGAGAAATATACAGTATTTTCAGGGTAAAGCCATAGACTATAAAAAGTTAACGAGGTTATCTAAATTACACCCAGAAAACATTTTTTTCCCTTATCTACACGACAATATAGAATGTTTAATTATTGCCTACAGAATCTGTAGTCATGCGATGTTGTCACCAAAATACTACCCACAATTCATTACACATGCAGTGGCGCCTCACGGTGGAATTGTCTATGAACTATGAATTGCGAAGTCGTCTCTGGGACCAAGAGGGGTGGGTGAGTGACAAACAGCGTGGATATGTTGCGCATCGGTGCAATGACCTTTATAAAGTATGCAACGAATGGAAGATCACATACTACCTGAAATGCGACGGCCAAACCGGTCTATCGCTTTTAGTGGCACCACACCTATATCACCACATATATATACCCACTCACACCCTTACTCCATCGCTCCCAGCCCCCACCCCCATCCCCAGCACCCTCCCTAGGAAGCCATGACACATTAAGACCATATCTCTGTCCAACTCGGTTAGTGGAATCTATGTATTTGGCCCTGGTGGAGCAACTTTATCACAATTTCAGAATTTACTATGGCAGAATTCAGGGGTGGTACCAGGAATTTGAAAGCGGGGTGGTCCATTAAAACTTGCGACGGGGGGTGGGGGGGGGGGCGGGGGGGCCTCTGAACAAAACCGGGAGATCCTCCAATTTCTTTTCGACAGCCGGAGGGGGGAGGTATGTCCATGCACGCCGCCTCAGATAGCGTTCTTCCTAAACAAAAAGAGGGAAAGGGGTCCACGCCTCAAATGGCCTAACTTTTGCATGAAAAAACGGCATTCTTCCACCAAAATGGGGGGGGGGGGGGCGGACCCCCTGGACCCCCGCTTCCCCCTGGATCCGCTCTTGACAGAATTGGGTTATTGATCGGGGACGAAATAAGTTCAACGGTCACTTTGGCCGAGATACAAAGGAGAAAAGAGAGAAACATGGCGACACGGAGGACAAATGTCAAGGTCAATGACCGGAGAGGTCATCGTGATGGCTATCCAGGGGAGCAGCGTGGTACGTGACCAGTGACACGCGACCTGCCCGGAGACAGGTCACGTGGTCAGACAGCCGTGTGCTGATACAGCCTGGCGGCATCTCACCCTGCGGGCCGCCCAGCTACGGTATTGCCCCCCGTCCCCGCCCCCGCCCACTTCCCTCCACCCCCCCCCGCCAACCACCCCTCATCCATCAGCGGCGGCCAGTGACAACGCTGGTCTTCAGTTCTAAATGCCGACAATTACACCCAGCGTGGAAAGCCGACACTTCACGAGTGCAATCCAGGGGAGCGGCAACATCAGGAATGGAAATAAGGTCAAGGGGTCAAGGAGGCCGGTCACCCGTGCGATGCCTGGGGCAGTGGTGGGGATGAGACGGAGGGGACGTCGTCTTCGTCCCGTTTAAACCAACCTGTCACTGATTGACAACGAATGCTTAAGTGCCGGTTACTGTTGTGGCCAAGGTAGTCCGTGTTATAGCAGTCTCTTCAGCAAATTCCTAGCGACTGCTCCGGGTGCTCTGTCCGGGAAGGAGATTTACTTACACGCTCTGTAGTTCCTGGGTTAACAATTCACGAAGCAGGGAGTAGATTGATGCATCGTAGAACACACGAAAATCCAATTAATTTTCGCGAACGCAATGCAATGGTTCTTATTAATTTCATTATAATCATATGTACATATTTCTCATTTCATTGTATCATTCTTGGTCAATAGCACGTGTGCTAATGTTTATTGTTGCGTTTTACATACCGAGGAAGGACGCGGCATCAACGTGGCGCCCCCTAGCGAGTACTATCTACATGTGACCGTTTTTCGACCTTGCGATCATTGGAATATTATCCATAACCATAACCATCCATGTCTATAACAATAAGTAATATAAAATTAAAATATCAGGAGTTTGGGTGGGTCAGTTCAAGCTCACATTGCAAAAATACTAGTCCGGAAACCTATCAATATTATTGTATTTTTCGTGGAAGCATATAAAAGGTACAACTTGCGAAACAATCCAGATGTTTTACCCTCATGGCTATTATGATCAACAAGAGGCGAAAATCTCGAAAACGGCCTCCTTGTTAAAGGGTAATAATCCCTTGTTAAACCTATAGAGCAGAAATCTGGGGATATGATGTTAGAGATTGTATTGAAAGAGTTCATACTAAATATTGTAAATATGTTCTAGGTGTACCATGGGGTACGGTTAATGCTGCTGTTTATGGAGCATGTGGGAGACTTGCTCTAAGAATTAGATGTACAATCAGTTGTATCAAGTACTGGGCTAAACTTCTGACAATGCCTGATGATAGATTAACGAAGAACGCTTACAATATGCTCTACAATCTAACAGAAGCGGGAAGGACTACATGGGCATCTAAAATAAAACAATTACTTTTGATGTATGGCTTTGGTGATGTCTGGTTGGCTCAACAATTGGGTAGCCCAGAGTTATTTATATCTCTAATTAGCCAAAGAGTTATTGACTGTGCAGGGCAGGAATGGCGTAGTAATGTTAGTAATACAGATAGACTAGGAATTTATAAAGAATATAAAAGGTCTCTCATGTGTGAAGATTATTTAATATTACTCTCTAATTTTAGACTTCGCCAGGCCCTGTCAAATTTTGATGTGAAATGTATTTGTTAAGAAAGCATGAGGCAAATGGTGTCACATATGTAAATACTGCCTGGAAGAAAATGGTCTACAGTTAAAGCTAGACGAGTTTCATATTGTGGTCAAATGTCCTTTTTACTTACCGTTAAGATCTAAGTATATATCTAGAAAAGACCTCCAATATTGCAACCTTGTAGACTTTTGTAATTTAATGTCTTCAAATGATAAAGGAAAACTTCATAACCTAGCCCTATTTGTTAAATGTGCAATTCAACTGTATGAAAAAGCATATTTACCTTGAGATTTCACTTAATGGCTTTTGGGTTTTCTATTATAAAAATGTTGTGCTTTGTCGCAAATTAGATGTTTCTATTTTTGTACCATGGGCCTGGTGCCTACAGTTTGAAATAAACATTATTATTATTATTAATAGGCCGGTGAGTGGCTTATACCTCACTTTTTGGGAAAAGTAGCATGAAAACACATGGTTTTTATTATGGTGTGTATTAAGCATATCAAAACATTATCTGGTGAGAATTTCACGAGTTCTTACCGTACGTTTAAAAAAAAGGAACATACTACCTTGAATAAAAGTTTACCTTATCGTATTATAATGTATTGCACTGTAACTTTCATTATAAATACGATATTAATTTTAATCTACAATTCAGATTACCGGGTATACATAAGCACACATTGCTAACAGGTGCTTCAATTATCAATTGCAATCCTAATAAAGTTGACTAAAGAAGTAGATGTTGATTTAATCGTAGGCCAGCTGATAGCTAAATTAACGTGTACACTCTGAAGCCGAATCCATAATTGCATTAGGGCGCATGTCAATCATGAACGGTGTAATCAATGGATATTTGCCAGGAAGTGACGTTGTTAAGGCCGTGAATGAGAAAGTTGCCATTCATGCGTTGACGCCGAAAAGACTAAATTACTTTCAAACGTTCTTCGCTCCTCAATAACCTGGTGGTTCGTTACCAAGGTAACGGAGGTTGATGAAGGAGAGCCACCCAGATAACAGGGAACTATTTTAGCGGTGTGGCCGTGGAGTAATCTAAGTTAAATGTCTAATCTAATCTAAGTAGTGCTGCACATAAATAGCTTATACGGTGTTCTGTCGCCAGCGATGAATGTCCATACAGACGTAGCCCACAGATTAGAAGGAACTGATATGCGGCTGTAACGTCAGACAATGCGATATAGTGTCGAGATCGGGGACACGTACCAGGGCGGCTGGCTAGACTAAGTCACCTTACTTGATGCTATTTAGTTCAGTGAACCACGGAATTAGGGCAATATTTACTGTCGATGCCCCGTTCACGCCTTCGGAAACTACGCCTTCTCATTCAAGCGACTTCATCACCAGAACCGTCTGTCGTATGCAGATTCCGTGTGATAGGAGAAACAGCTCACTGTGTGGGACACACGGGTTGAGAATGGCGTGGTACCAGGTTGAGGACCAACAAGGTTTCAAGGGCAATAGCGGGATGCGGGGTTTAGATTGACGGGCTAATTATCATACTTGCCTTATCTTTGCATTTCTGCAAAACGGGCATATATTTTTATCGAATATAAAATGATATATATTATTGTCACATGAAAATGAGTTTTTTGAAGATATGGAAAGGAATAAAGACTCACATGGATAATGAGACGCGTAGGCCCGCCATGTGGCAGAAAAACCTCAATTATAATATATATGTTAATATATCATATATGAACTTTTATAATGTCATGTTCCAAAAAGTTGAGGACCAATGTAGACCCAAGTTGATGACCCAAGTAAACGCTGGCTCAAGTTGATTCAAGTTCTTGATGAACCAAGTTAATTATGACCCAATTTCATCATGACCACGTTGATGTTCCAACTTGAAGGTGACCAAAGGTAATGATGATCGACGTTGCTGATGACCTAAGTTGATTATGACCCAAGTGGAGGATGGCTCAAGTGAATGATGACTCATGTCCTTGATGGCCCAAGTGAGTGATGAGCCAAGTAGATCATGACCCAAATGAATCATGAGCCAAATGGATAACCCAAACGGGTGATTAAGTAAGTTAAACTAAAATGCTTCATGATTTATAACCAAGCTGAACCCACGTTTTTGACTTTATTCATCACACGTAACAAAATGTCTGTCCCGAGCTTTGGCAGACCACACATGCCGAAGAACAGGGGCAAGCCGTTAAATTCTTCGCGTGATGAATTTGTTGACAAAGACCTGATCTGTCATGTACCTTTTTTTCTCAAAAAACCAGTTTGTGTGGAACTAATAATACTAAGGAGCTTTATCCTTAATCTAGCTGCTATTGCTCCAGAAAGTCAGTATTGAAAAGAGTTATAGGCCTCCAGTTTCGCATGTAACTTTTATCTTTATCCGGTTTCAGAATACAAGTTATTAAACCCTGGTTCTGTATTTTAGAGAGGGAATTGTTGTTAATCCCATGCTGTAAACTTCAATACAAGAAGTGGCCTAAATCTCTCCAAAAACATTTGTAAAACTCGAAAGGATATCCGTCCAGACCAGTAGCTTTTCTACGTTTAGTATTTAAGAGGACATTATGTAATTCTTGTGTTATATCCTTGTTACAAATCTCCGTTTGTATATCATCTAGGGGCTTTATATTAGAACTATCCAGAAAAAGTATCAATGGAACCTCGACACTTATCCCGTTTTTAAGAGTATAATCGACAATAAAAGCGTTTTTGCTCTTCTAATATATCTTGTGGCTCTGTGAGCTCCTTGCCATCTACATTTAATTTTCTGATTAATCTAGTCACATAATTAAACTTCTCTAAATTACATAAATGTTTCGCCGGCTTTTTTCCCTCCTCATATAGTTTAACTCTGGTCCTAGTTAATAATCCTTTTTTTTGCTTCGTAATTGATATAATTCATCTCTCAATTGTTCATGTCTGTCGATATTACAATTTTCAATATCAGCTTCTATTTTTTTCATTTCTATCTCTAGTGACTTTTCTTTCTTGTTTGTAAGTTTTTTTCGCATAAACTGAGAAAGAGATAGTTGTTCCTCTTAGTTCTGATTTGAGTAATTCAAAGAAGAGCTGATCATTAACATGAAAGGGGATATTTGGATCATCCGGGGATTGTGACAGTCCTGGAAGTGCATATCTTCCAACGGGTTCCTTTATTTTTTTCTCTTATAAGCAATTTATAATCAGGGTCGTTTGGCAGGGAAATATTTAGCTTCCAATAGCTTCGTCCTCTCAAAGTATCTATAGTCTTAGCTTTAAACAGGATCAGAGAACAGGATCGGCTGTTAAACTTGCTGTCATTGTGAAGTATTCTGCCCACTGGCGTGTACCAAAACGAGACATTGGGCACTGGTGTGAACCTAGCCGTGACGTCAGTCATCACCGACAGTCCTCCATCGCGGCCATAGAGGGGTGGGCATGGCTCCTATTGTCTGAGAAAAGATGGTTATTGCTAGCGGAATAATCTATTCAACAGCAGAAAGGTCAATCTCCCACAAGCACGTTTGGCGTTCATAGATTTGAATTCAAACCACGCCACGTGTTCACCCAGGCGTCCCAACCGTCACAGAGACTTCAGTCGCCAAGACGTCGGGTTTGTCTACTACATGACGGGCGAGGGAAGATGGAACAAATATTGCTCTGATAGCCGGCAAACCTCATCTGATTGTGCATACAGATTGTGTGCTGTAGAATTACGTTGGATGCTATATTCTGTATAATAGTATGAAAATGGTAATACTGTGATACAAAAATTATGTGAATCAGCTTATATTAATCACATTATATTAATTCCATTTTCCGAGGTCGCTATCTTTGATAGCTCAAGATGCTTTTTACTCGACAATTCATGTCCAGAACATATGGGTCTAGAACATATGGGCCAAGACCATATGGGCCTAGAACATATGGGCCTAGAACATATATCTCATTGTCATTCGTCTCTACTTATTTTCCCCAAGAGCTAAACCAGGATTCAAAGTTTAACTGTGGTAATCAACATGGGGAAATAAAACGACGCACCCAAAGAAACCAAGTGAAATTAGGACTGTCCAATCTCGGGAGTAGCCACCCAGTTCGCTGGAGGGCGTTTAGGGAGAAAATGAAAAAGTTGAACGAGCAATAGTTGCAGCAAAGTTATTTCACTCCGACGCTCTGAGTGGATTATGCTCGTTGAACCTAAACAACTACGAATATAGAGGTAATGTTTTCGTATCGAAAACTCCAGCAGCTTGTAAAGACGACTTCTCACCGATTTGTTTTTTGGATGACCAAAACTGCACCCTACGATATGGCTCTTATCGATACAGAACACTATAACATCTACTGGAGCTACCGGCATTTCACCGACTTTTCTTCATACGAAGTCACAATACACTACTACAGCGCAGCCTTGCCATTGCTACCCTATGGCGTCTGGGAATTACGACTGAAAGATACTTTTCAGGTTCAAGTAATGTCTTCAATTGGCAATATGTGTCTAGTTTTGGAGTGTTCGAAATAGCTGATGACCGCTCGTATGTTGCGATATCCGACAGACGTTGCTTGACATAAGCCAAAAACATTAGAGCATTACCTACTTCCTGATTGAGCCATACAAAACCATATCCATTGCGGTACAAAAGTTCTCTGATGCCGCTTGCCCATGTTCGTTTTCCAGCGGAATCGTGGTCGCGTGATATTAAGTAGCAGCAGTGCGAAAAGCTTGTGGACTCAAAAATTTGAACCAACTTAATCCAATACTTAATACATTTCAGCATATATTGCGCACTTAATGGCAGTCTGCCGCATTTTTCAAGAACGGCTTTGTTAGTGGTCTGCGTAGGTAGACCTAAAATCATTTTACAAAAAGTTAATTGTGCTTTTTCAACATGACCTTTGAATTCAAAGCCACATACTTCACTCCCGTAGAGCCGACCTGGGACAACCATCTTATCAAATAAATTCTATGCTGCGTGCAATGGTAAATCACCACACTGACGTCGCAGTGTATTCAGCAAAAAGATCCCTTTACTCGTTTGTTGACATAATGTCTTTAAAGCCATGGACCACTCGAGATTCCAGGCGGAGAAGATGTCTAAATATTTATAATAAGTTACTGTCTCGACCGGCTTTCCAATGAGATACCAATTTTAATGTTTGCTTAAGGGGCCACCATTTCCAAATACAATTATTTTGTCTTGACTAAGTTTACTGTCATTCCATACTGGTCACGAAATTGACTAAGCATATTCAATTGTTGTTGTAAACGCCCTACTGTATCGCCCGCTGAGACTATATCATCTGCATACCTGAGCATTATAAAGTTTGGACAATTTTCGTCAATGTAAATACCTTGACACCTATTAGCCTTGGAAAGTCATTGAACTGGTTAATACGCATAGCGAATAGGAATGGGCTGATCATACATCCTTGCCTTGTACCTGATACACATTGGAAATATTCAATAAGACCTTGTTTTAACACTGGACCTTAGCTGTTCATACATAGAGCGTAATACTTTCAGGAGATTTCCCGTTCTGTAACAAACTGTGCCAGAAGTTGGCGTGTGGAATGGGGTCAAAGACTTTGCTGAAGTCGATAAAAGCAGCATACATTCTGCCTCCTCTCTTACATAGTAATTTTAAACCCAAGGCATACAGCGTGAAGATATGATCAACAGTGGATCTGCCACTTCTATACGCTGCTTGAGATTTGTCTATTTTCTGATTTTCCTCTGCCCATTTGACAAATCTGTGACTAAGAATTTTGTGAAGATTTTACTCACCGTGGAGAGAAGTGGTAAACCTCATTACATCAATACATCATTCAGCGAGCCGCCTTTATGGAGGGGACTGATAAATGTATCTGACCAACTCGACGGGTATTGTCCACGACAACACAAGGTTATACAAGTTATAAAGTTAGTTCACATACAGACTTCGATTGTCCTAATTGGCCACGTTTTCTTGAAGGCACACCAACATTTCTGTCTCTCAAAATGGTGTTGTTGTTGCTGCTGTATCGCTGTAGTTACCGACGGTAGTTTCCTCCATCAAGGCAGTGCTGTGGACGTCCTCGTGGTCGTACCAGGGCCAAGGGTATCCCAGGAAACACATACATATGACAGTATCACCCTTTGGGGGCACCACGTTGCAGGAGATTTCCGCGCCTATCCAACACATGGCCCCTACGATGAGGAGGCACGGGATGATCTTGAGCATTCTGGCTCCGGCGGACTGTAAACAACCGATCACATCTTCTCCGCATTCAGACTTGGCCGAACTGCTCATCATAGAAGCAGCCGCTGACCCCAACCGGATACCCCCGCAGGCGAAGCCCAGGATGAGGAGGAACAAGGGGGGCCCGATTGGCGGAGCGAGGAAGCCTATGAGTCCAGCGACTGAAAGAAAGCAAATCCTGCAAGGTACGAGAAGAAAAATCAATATAACGTAACAGCCACTTCATTCCTCGGATTAAACAGCTAAGATTTTAATGATATGAAATTAACAGTTAGAGAATCTAAACAAAAAACTGTAGCCTGGATCGATGCCGATTCCGAAGGGACGTGCCCCAATCGGGACACCGGTTATTTGGCCAGAATCGGCATTGTAAGGACTACACATAGCCCCGACGAAGGACAAAAACAGCACCGCGAAGATTTCACTCTGAGAATTTAGCCCTACATCAAATTATAGTTTTAGCTGGGCTAAAACTGCGTATGTGCTGCGCGTTCGTACACAAACCACCCCCTCTCTCAGTCGTAATTCTCTGTGTTTTAAGCGGAAGGACCGTCAATCACTAGGTGAGTTGGTAATTAAGCATCCTGAGCTGCAGGTCAACAGGTCGTGGGTTCGAATCCTGACACCAGCATCTGCATGGGGCGCTATTTCACCCATGCCAATCCCATTTCCCGTCTCGGGGGTCTATTCTTGGCCCAATTTGCGTTAATAACACATGCACAAATTTGGCTTAAAACAGATACTTGTTTCTTTCTTTTTCAGTTAATTAATGCAAGATCCCACGTCCTTCTTCGCAAAGAGTAGGGGGTTACCTCCGGGATATATGGCTTCACTCTCCGGCCCTTCCTTCTCCCATTGACGCGATATGGCCAGAAGTGGTTAAGGTAAGCAACCCATAATAAGCCTCGGCGATTTTGAGCAGGCCTCGGTAAACATCGCCAAACATCGGCGGGCTGTAGCCCTGAGATTTTACGCAGTCTTAATGAAACAAAGCACGAATAAAACACAGCAAAGGAAATTGTGACATAGGTGAAATGAATAGAGCATCGTATAATAAGCTTCGGAGCTCTAGAGAAGAGCTCGGTAAACATCAATAAACATCGGCAGATGTCAGTGATTGGGGAATCACTAACTCGTTACGTCATTCACAGGGGAATCCCCAATTCGTGACGTCATTCACAGGGTTGTTCCCCTAAAATGGCTCTTCGTGATCAATCCGGAAAATTCAAGAAGAAAACATCGAAAAAAACAGTAAATAGTTCAGAAAACATTCGTATAGATCAAAGTGATATCGGAGACCATTATATATAACCAGATTTATTAAAATGTTAACACAAGGCGTAAATTACTGATAATTGGTGGTACATAAGCTGCGACAAAGAAAAGTAAAATAACATTTTCAAGCTTCAGGACCTGTTTCTCGGGAAAATTGCACGGCTCCCTATATCTTTCTTATTTTTATTACAAGAACTGTTGTTTTTAGAAGTTGTTAAAAGTGGTTTGGTGTCAAGATTTTCATCTTTGAAGAAATTATAGCCAATTTTGTGAAGGTGGTGATTTCGAATTTTGGCAAAAACTGTCCAGATTTTGCATAATTGCACTTTATTATTACCATTCTGGATTTTTTGTGGCTACTATATTCATTTTTTAATACCATTCTTGAAATGGGGCTACACTTGAAAAATGGAGAATATTTTTTTAACGGGACAGTAAAGTATCCTAAAAAATCCCCAGAAGGTGTGTAATTGGACACACTTTCATAAAACAATCAGTAATACAGGTATTTCTTTTACCTTTCTCTTATAGGTTGCTTAACTTAAAAGCATCCTGAACATACAACCAACCAACCAGTTAATTAATGCAAATATATACATCATACGACTTTCCATACATATGGTGATTAACGTGTTAATTGCCGTAGTTCGGCTACTTACATTCTTCAGTGGCGTTTCTATGGTGACAATGACGTGTGATGCTGTCCCCGTAGCGTATATACCGGCAGCTGTGCACTGGTACACGTGTATATATACGTGAGGATCTCCAGACTGGTTCTTCACGCCCTAACGCTGATCCTCGAGTATATACAGGCAGCTGTGCACTGGTTCACGTGTATATATACGTGAGGATCTCCAGACTGGTTCTTCACGCCCTAACGCTGATCCTCGATCCTCACTCGTTACCAGTAATCACACGCCGTCTATACAGCGAGGCTTCGTTTGCTCTTAATCACATCTGAATCATGCTGATAAGGTAAATCATGTGACAAGATTCGCATGCGCATAGGGGTGGGACGGGGGCGGGGGCACGGTGTGGGTGCGGGGGGTACTTATACGTTGCTAAGTTTGCGATCGAGGGCCAGCCACAAAACTCAGCTCGGAATGGAAGAATGTTTTTTGCCCTTGGGTGACGAATACAGGCCTACCCGTTCTACGTCGCATATTCATGCAGGCCGCTTGGTTTAGACTTTTTCCTCGGTATACGTAGCCACTCTATGTCCGTTCGGACGGTGTTGAAGGCTTCAGTTGTTACTCTTTCTTATTATTGGCATTATTGGGCGTCCAGGGAACCCCCCACCAGATTTTTATAATAGTGACGCCCCCCCCCCCCCCACGCCCCCTCCCCTCCACTTGGATTGGCTTGTCCACGTACGTGGAGCTACGTGCCAAAGGACACTTGGCAAACGACCGGCTAGAAGGGGCGCACCATTTCATATCGGGGGGGGGGGGGGGGGGGGGGCCTAGAAAATAAATTACCATGCAATTTTGTTATTTTTCAAAAACTTATTGACATTTTTTTTTATCTTTGTCATCAAATTATTTTTAGCCTGGTAATTCCATTCGAAATTTATTTATACAGTGTTTTTGAGATGAAAATGGTGAAATGGTGCGCCCCTAAATAGCATCGAAAGTGAAAGTGACGGGAATTTCAAACCCACGCAACTAACTGCTGAGCTTCTGCGCATCCACAGCCGTACGGGTCTAGTATCTCTGGTATCTGGACCAGACGCTATATATCATCGTACGGGTCTGGTATCTGGGGTATCTGGGCCAGACGCTATATATCATCGTACGGGTGGTATCTGGGGTATCTGGGGCAGACGCTATATATCACCGTAAGGGTCTGGTATCTGGGGTATCTGGGGCAGACGCTATATATCACCGTACGGGTCTGGTATCTAGGGTATCTGGGGCAGACGCTATATATCACCGTACGGGTCAGGTATCAGGGGTATCTGGGGCAGACGCTATATATCATCGTACGGGTCTGGTATCTGGGGTATCTGCGGCAGACGCTATATATCATCGTACGGGTCTGGTATCTGGGGTATCTGGGGCAGACGCTATATATCATCGTACGGGTCTGGTATCTGGGGTATCTGGGGCAGACGCTATATATCATCGAACGGGTCTGGTATCTGGGGTATCTGGGGCAGACGCTATATATCAGCGTACGGGTCTGGTATCTGGGGTATCTGGGGCAGACGCTATATATCACCATACGGATCTGGTATCTGGGGTATCTGGGGCAGACGCTATGTATCATCGTACGGGTCTGGTATCTGGGGTATCTGGGGAAGACGCTATATATCATCGTACGGGTCTGGTATCTGGGGTATCTGGGGCAGACGCTATATATCATCGTACGGGTCTGGTATCTGGGGTATCTGGGGCAGACGCTATATATCATCGTACGGGTCTGGTATCTGGGGTATCTGAGGCAGACGCTATATATCATCGTACGGGTGGTATCTGGGGTATCTGGGGCCGACGCTATATATCATCGTACGGGTCTGGTATCTGGGGTATCTGGGGCAGACGCTATATATCATCGTAAGGGTCTGGTGTCTGGGGTATCTGGGGCAGACGCTATATATCATCGTACCGGTCTGGTATCTGGGGTATCTGGGGCAGACGCTATATATCATCGTACGGGTCTGGTATCTGGGGTATCTGGGGCAGACGCAATATATCATCGTACGGGTCTGATATCTGGGGTATCTGGGGCAGACGCTATATATCATCGTACGGGTCTGGTATCTGGGATATCTGGGGCAGACGCTATATATCATCGTACGGGTCAGGTATCAGGGGTATCTGGGGCAGACGCTATATATCATCGTACGGGTGGTATCTGGGGTGTCTGGGGCAGACGCTATATATCACCGTACGGGTCAGGTATCTTGGGTATCTGGGGCAGACGCTATATATCACCGTACGGGTCAGGTATCTGGGGTATCTGGGGCAGACGCTATATATCATCGTACGGGTCTGGTATCAGGGGTATCTGGGGCAGACGCTATATATCATCGTACGGGTGGTATATGGGGTATCTGGGGCAGAAGCTATATATCACCGTACGGGTCAGGTATCTGGGGTATCTGGAGCAGACGCTATATATCATCGTACGGGTGGTATCTGGGGTATCTGGGCCAGACGCTATATATCATCGTACGGGTCTGGTATCTGGGGTATCTGGGGCAGACGCTATATATCATCGTAGGGTCAGGTATCTGGGGTATCTGGGGCAGACGCTATATATCATCGTACGGGTCTGGTATCTGGGGTATCTGGGGCAGACGCTATATATCATCGTACGGGTGGTATCTGTGGTATCTGGGCCAGACGCTATATATCATCGTACCGGTCTGGTATCTGGGGTATCTGGGACAGACGCTATTTATCATCGTACGGGTGGTATCTGGGGTATCTGGGCCAGACGCTATATATCATCGTACGGGTGGTATCTGGGGTATCTGGGGCAGACGCTATATATCATCGTACGGGTCTGGTATCTGGGGTATCTGGGGCAGACGCTATATATCACCGTAAGGGTCTGGTATCTGGGGTATCTGGGGCAGACGCTATATATCACCGTAAGGGTCTGGTATCTGGGGTATCTGGGGCAGACGCTATATATCACCGTACGGGTCTGGTATCTGGGGTATCTGGGGCAGACGCTATATATCATCGTACGGGTCTGTTATCTGGGGTATCTGGGGCAGACGCTATATATCATCGTACGGGTCTGGTATCTGGGGTATCTGGGGCAGACGCTATATATCATCGTACGGGTCTGGTATCTGGGGTATCTGGGGCAGACGCTATATATCACCGTAAGGGTCTGGTATCTGGGGTATCTGGGGCAGACGCTATATATCACCGTAAGGGTCTGGTATCTGGGGTATCTGGGGCAGACGCTATATATCACCGTACGGGTCTGGTATCTGGGGTATCTGGGGCAGACGCTATATATCATCGTACGGGTCTGTTATCTGGGGTATCTGGGGCAGACGCTATATATCATCGTAAGGGTCTGGTGTCTGGGGTATCTGGGGCAGACGCTATATATCATCGTACCGGTCTGGTATCTGGGGTATCTGGGGCAGACGCTATATATCATCGTACGGGTCTGGTATCTGGGGTATCTGGGGCAGACGCAATATATCATCGTACGGGTCTGATATCTGGGGTATCTGGGGCAGACGCTATATATCATCGTACGGGTCTGGTATCTGGGGTATCTAGGGCAGACGCTATATATCATCGTACGGGTGGTATATGGGGTATCTGGGGCAGACGCTATATATCACCGTACGGGTCTGGTATCTGGGGTATCTGGGGCAGACGCTATATATCATCGTACGGGTCTGGTATCTGGGGTACCTGGGACAGACGCTATATATCCTCGTACGGGTCTGGTATCTGGGGTATCTGGGGCAGACGCTATATATCATCGTACGGGTCTGGTATCTGGGGTATCTGGGGCAGACGCTATATATCATCGTACGGGTCTGGTATCTGGGGTACCTGGGACAGACGCTATATATCCTCGTACGGGTCTGGTATCTGGGGTATCTGGGGCAGACGCTATATATCATCGTACGGGTCTGGTATCTGGGGTATCTGCGGCAGACGCTATATATCATCGTACGGGTCAGGTATCTGGGGTATCTGGGGCAGACGCTATATATCATCGTACGGGTCTGGTATCTGCTGTATCTGGGGCAGACGCTATATATCATCGTACGGGTCTGGTATCTGGGGTATCTGGGGCAGACCCTATATATCATCGTACGGGTCAGGTATCTGGGGTATCTGGGGCAGACGTTATATATCATCGTTCGGGTCTGGTATCTGGGGTATCTGGGGCAGACGCTATATATCATCGTACGGGTGGTATCTGGGGTATCTGGGGCAGACGCTATATATCATCGTACGGGTCTGATATCTGGGGTATCTGGGGCAGACGCTATATATCATCGTACGGGTCAGGTATCTGGGGTATCTGGGGCAGACGCTATATATCACCGTAAGGGTCTGGTATCTGGAGTATCTGGGGCAGACGCTAGATATCATAGTACGGGTGGTATCTGGGGTATCTGGGGCAGACGCTATATATCACCGTAAGGGTCTGGTATCTGGGGTATCTGGGGCAGACCCTATATATCATCGTACGGGTCAGGTATCTGGGGTATCTGGGGCAGACGTTATATATCATCGTTCGGGTCTGGTATCTGGGGTATCTGGGGCAGACGCTATATATCATCGTACGGGTGGTATCTGGGGTATCTGGGGCAGACGCTATATATCATCGTACGGGTCTGGTATCTGGGGTATCTGGGGCAGACGCTATATATCATCGTACGGGTCAGGTATCTGGGGTATCTGGGGCAGACGCTATATATCACCGTAAGGGTCTGGTATCTGGAGTATCTGGGGCAGACGCTAGATATCATAGTACGGGTGGTATCTGGGGTATCTGGGGCAGACGCTATATATCATCGTACGGGTGGTATCTGGGGTATCTGGGGCAGACGCTATATATCATCGTACGGGTCTGGTATCTGGGGTATCTGGGGCAGACGCTATATATCATCGTACGGGTCTGGTATCTGGGGTATCTGGGGCAGACGCTATATATCATCGTACGGGTCTGGTATCTGGGGTATCTGTGGCAGACGCTATATATCATCGTACGGGTGGTATCTGGGGTATCTAGGGCAGACGCTATATATCATCGTACGGGTGGTATCTGGGGTATCTGGGGCAGACGCTATATATCATCTTACGGGTCTGGTATCTGGGGTATCTGGGGCAGACGCTATATATCATCGTACGGGTGGTATCTGGGGTATCTGGGGCAGACGCTATATATCATCGTACGGGTCTGGTATCTGGGGTATCTGGGGCAGACGCTATATATCACCGTAAGGGTCTGGTATCTGGGGTATCTGGGGCAGACGCTATATATCACCGTAAGGGTCTGGTATCTGGGGTATCTGGGGCAGACGCTATATATCATCGTACGGGTCTGGTATCTGGGGTATCTGGGGCAGACGCTATATATCATCGTACGGGTCTGGTATCTGGGGTATCTGTGGCAGACGCTATATATCACCGTAAGGGTCTGGTATCTGGGGTATCTGGGGCAGACGCTATATATCACCGTAAGGGTCTGGTATCTGGGGTATCTGGGGCAGACGCTATATATCATCGTACGGGTCTGGTATCTGGGGTATCTGGGGCAGACGCTATATATCAGCGTACGGGTCTGGTATCTGGGGTATCTGGGGCAGACGCCATATATCATCGTACGGGTCTGGTATCTGGGGTATCTGGGGCAGACGCTATATATCATCGTACGGTTCTGGTATCTGGGGTATCTGGGGCAGACGCTATATATCATCGTACGGGTCTGGTATCTGGGGTATCTGGGGCAGACGCTATATATCATCGTACGGGTCTGGTATCTGGGGTATCTGGGGCAGACGCTATATATCATCGTACGGGTCTGGTATCTGGGGTATCTGGGGCAGACGCTATATATCACCGTAAGGGTCTGGTATCTGGGGTATCTGGGGCAGACGCTATATATCACCGTAAGGGTCTGGTATCTGGGGTATCTGGGGCAGACGCTATATATCATCGTACGGGTCTGGTATCTGGGGTATCTGGGGCAGACGCTATATATCATCGTACGGGTCTGGTATCTGGGGTATCTGGGGCAGACGCTATATATCATCGTACGGGTCTGGTATCTGGGGTATCTGCTGCAGACGCTATATATCATCGTACGGGTCTGGTATCTGGGGTATCTGGGGCAGACGCTATATATCATCGTACGGGTCTGGTATCTGGGGTATCTGGGGCAGACGCTATATATCATCGTACGGGTCTGGTATCTGGCGTATCTGGGGCAGACGCTATATATCATCGTACGGGTCTGGTATCTGGGGTATCTGGGGCAGACGCTATATATCATCGTACGGGTCTGGTATCTGGGGTATCTGGGGCAGACGCTATATATCGTCGTTGCAATGTTGTCATCAAATCATGGCCCTCTAGATGGAAGCACAATTCGTCGTGTCGCTGGTGCTTGCCATGGTAAACTTGTCTACAGCGGAGAGTGCGGTCAGGTTTCCTGGCTATAGAGCCATATGGGTATATCACACATTTATCATCCAAACTATGGCAATATATTTGGCACAAACCCTGACCAAGATTGTTTCAATGTATACCATTCTTTGGGTAAATTATCTAAATTTACGAATTAATTTACTCAGAAATATGGGTCTGGAAGGGGAGGGGGGGGCGGGGATTCCAGTGTCCAGTGTCGATTTTTTTAAATTATCAGTGCCGAATGTCGAAAAACGTGTCGGTTTTTGGTTCAGTGTCTATGTCGCTTTTTCAGATCCTCAGTGTCGGAATTTGTGGATCAATCTCGAATGCCGATTTTTCAATTATGCCTGTGCCGCATGTCGCTATTGACCCCTTCTAGACTCGTAAAAATAGGCTTGAAGAATGCTATACACCAAGTATTATTTTTTGAATGGCGGACCATACTTGCACCGCCATCAAGGGGAGGGCGGAGGAGGGTTGGTGGGGAGGAGGTGGAGCGGTGGAGAGGTTCTCGGGTTAGCTTACTCTACTTGGAAACGCCAGTCAGAAGAAGAGAGAGAGTCGAGGAACCAGCCTAACGAATCGAGAGCTAGGTTCACGTGTTGATACATAGCTTGACTTCTGTTCGAGTAGCGTTCATCACCTGATCACTGGATGTTGCCCCCAAGCTGATCCGAGCAACACTGAGAAGAAATGACTCAAGGTTCCCATGGACGATTCTGTATACGATGTCATAGTCGTCTATTCCACCACCAGATATTAGCCTCGGGAGACGTAGGTAGTGCTAAATCACCCTGGCTGTGCAGGCTGTACACAACAATGGCCACGGTGATTTAGCACTACGGGAGACCCACACCGGAGTGGGTGAGGCAACACGTGGGTCTCCCGAGGTTACAGGGCTACATATGACGTGTGGTAGAATAGGCACTTGGTCTTTGTGTCTATTCATAAGGCATCTTTGCTCCTTCGTAATGATTTGATAATTGTCGATATTGCCCAAGAAGAAACTTAGCCCAGAACCCTAGGTTGTGTGTGGGCGGATCGAGCCAATTAATTTTTCAGCCATAGAATTCATGGCTAGAAGAAACTACATGGACCTATTTTTGTATTTTGCTACTGTTACAATTAATGGTCTCAGGCAGACAAAGCGACAGGCAGCCTAGGGGGCCAGGTCAAGCGTAGCTTTTTCCACAACCTACTAGTGTAGAAGGTTTTATTGACAAAGCTAGGTCATGGCTATGGTTGAAGAATTAATTGGCTCAGCCCACACGTAGCCAAGAGATCTGGGCTAGGTCAGGGGTGGGTGGGGAGGTACGGTATGGGGTTGTGTTATTTTGCAAAGAGATATAAAGACATCAATATATATATATAGCCCCTCGCAGGCGTCATGAAGCTTCACAGTACCTGCATGTGGTCTTATGTTTATTAATGTTTACTATAAAAAAAACTCATTAAGAACAGGCAGCAATGTCTGAATTTTAATGATGTATCAAATTGGGAAGGGGGCGTACTTTTTCCGATCTCTGCGATTGGCATCCCGGAATTCCTGGAGGTTACGCCAGCTGCTGTTGGTAATTTTTGGGGATCGATATCCATATAATTCCTGGTTCAACGGGAAGATTTACCGCGATCCGTTATAGCAGACTGTGCATTCTTCGATATACGCGATATCACCATTAAGGCATTTTTTTGCACGCCTAGCTTTAAAATGTACTAATTTAGGACATTCTATATTGCTCTCCCTAATTCTTGAGGATTCGCGATTCCCCCCGCGACTACCCCCTCCCCCCCAAAAAAAATCCCTTCTAGTTATGCATCATTATGTATGTGATCTATATATTATCGACATTCGTAAGAGATACTTACCCTGGTTCACAGATTATTGCATTTCAGATTTTATATTTCTAATGAAATCGAGAAATGACGAAATACTTTATCAGTTGGGTCAATTTATATACTATACAGGGAGATTAAGGGAAACAATTTAAATTTAACTGGTTTATGCAGGGACGAGGAAGAACCATTGCGCTTGTATATGTGTTTTTGTACCATGGGCCTGAGGCCTTTTAGTGCAATAAGCTTATTATTATTATTATTTTATCAGACACTCCCCTACCACGCCACCTGCAGAAATCCTGTACCCCAAATTAAGACATCACCTACATTTCATTTTTTTGTTTTACCATGGCAAATACCACACGACCTTTTTTTTTTGCTTAATTAAATGATCCTTACCTACCTTAAACAGCATCGATGTATGTGGCTGTGGTTGAATCATATAGCGATGCAGCATTCTATGGTCAAAAATCAGATTCACATGACAAATATAGATATACTTTCTCGCATAACGATTGCCTCCAAGATAGACAAGATTGCGCCATTGTTGATTCCAAGTGATCGACTGATTGAGGTTAATGAAAGCATTTATGTCTTTATATTATTTTATGGTGTTAAGGGCTGTGACATTATATGAAGTATATGACAGCCATAGGTGGTATATTTTTTTATTGTCAAACAGGACACGATGGCATTTGTGCTTTGTTTTATGTACATCTTCCCAGGTGGATGTAGGATGATACACCTACATGCTTGTTCGCAACAGCTAAAAAGATGACATGGTTTACAGGAAAATTTGACAAGGTGGCAGGCCACACTGTTAACGTTCGATTAGGAACAGCTGCCCAAAACATTCAACAGAAACTACAGTTGCATCAAGTTAATGGGAGCTATCTAGCACCCAACAGAAACTGTAGCTATGTGGGACCTATCCAGCAGCATCCAACGGAATGCTCAGCCAGGTGGGACCTATCCAACACCCAACAGAATGCCCAGCCAGGTGGGACCTGTCCAACACCCAACAGAATACCCAGCCAGGTGGGACCTATCCAACACCCAACGGAATGCCCAGCCAGGTGAGACCTATCCAACACCCAACAGCATGCCCAGCCAGGTGGGATATATCCAACACCCAACAGAATGTCCAGCCACGTGGGGCATATCCAACACCCAACAGAATGTCCAGCCACGTGGGGCATATCCAACACCCAACAGAATGCCTAGCCAGGTGGGACCTATCCAACACCCAACAGAATGTCCAGCCACGTGGGGCATATCCAACACCCAACAGAATGCCTAGCCAGGTGGGACCTATCCAACACCCAACAGAATGCCTGGCTAGGTGGGACCCATCCAACACCCAACAAAATGCCCAGCCAGGTGGGACCTATCCAACACCCAACAGAATGCCTGGCTAGGTGGGACCTATCCAACACCCAACAGCATGCCCAGCCAGGTGGGACATATCCAACACCCAACAGAATGCCCAGCCACGTGGGACCTATCCAACAACCAACAGCATGCCCAGCCAGGTGGGACCTATCCAACACCCAACAGAATGCCCAGCCAGGTGGGACATATCCAACACCCAACAGAATGCCTGGCTAAGTGGGACCTATCCAACACCCAACAAAATGCCCAGCCACGTGGGACCTATCCAACACCCAACAGAATGCCTGGCTAGGTGGGACCTATCCAACACCCAACAGAATACCTGGCTAGGTGGGACCTATCCAACATCTAACAGAATGCCCAGCCAGGTGGGATATATCTAACACCCAACAGAATGTCCAGCCAGGTGGGACCTATCCAACACCCAACAGAATGCCCAGCCAGGTGAGACCTATCCAACATCCAACAGCATGCCCAGCCAGGTGGGATATATCCAACACCCAACAGAATGCCCAGCCAGGTGGGATATATCCAACACCCAACAGAATGCCCAGCCAGGTGGGATATATCCAACACCCAACAGATCGCCTGGCTAGGTGGGACCTATCCAACATCCAACAGCATGCCCAGCCAGGTGGGATATATCCAACACCCAACAGAATGTCCAGCCAGGTGGGACCTATCCAACACCCAACAGAATGCCCAGCCAGGTGAGACCTATCCAACATCCAACAGCATGCCCAGCCAGGTGGGATATATCCAACACCCAACAGAATGCCCAGCCAGGTGGAACCTATCCAACAACCAACAGAATGCCCAGCCAGGTGGAACCTATCCAACAACCAACAAAATGCCCAGCCAGGTGAGACCTATCCAACACCCAACAGAATGCCCAGCCAGGTGGGACCTATCCAACACCCAACAGCATGCCCAGCCAGGTGAGACCTATCCAACACCCAACAGAATGCCCAGCCAGGTGGGACCTGTCCAACACCCAACAGAATGCCCAGCCAGGTGGGACCTATCCAACACCCAACAGAATGCCCAGCCAGGTGGGACCTATCCAACACCCAACAGAATGCCCAGCCAGGTGGGATCTATCCAACATCCAACAGAATGCCCAGCCAGGTGGGACATATCCAACACCCAAGAAAATGCCCAGCCAGGTGGGATCTATCCAACATCCAACAGAATGCCCAGCCAGGTGGGACATATCCAACACCCAACAGAATACCTGGCTAGGTTGGACCTATCCAGCATCCAACAGAATGCCCAGTCGGGTGGGACATATCCAACACCCAACAGAATGCCCAGCCAGGTGGGACCGTTTTGTAATGCTAACGGTTTGGTTTTTATTCAGGACGCTTTAACCATTTTTGGTCATATCGCGTCAATGGGAGAAGGAAGGGAGAGTGGAGGCATGTCCCCGGGAGTAACCTACTCTTCACGAAGAAAGACATGGGATCTTTATCCTGCGACCACACAGACATGGCCACAGCAGGGCTCGAACCACCGACCCACATGCCGTTAGGCTCTCAGGTGACCACAGCACTAAATGCGAGCGCCCTAGCCCACGGAGCTGTCCCGCCGGCCCCAGGGTTCCCATGGGACGTGAGCAGCAGCTAAGGCCAAGCCGAGCAATCACCTAGCGGCTGATGTGTGTACTATTACTATGCGCCTGGCGAGTACGTGGTGGAGAATTAATGGGAATCTCTCAATAAGGCAAGCTCCCCGCACGGTGGCGCTACGCATGCTCTGCTTTTATTGCTGCTGTCGGCCGGGGGACAAATTTCAAGATTCTTGAAAAACGGTCAAATCAGCTGTAATTTCTTGCAACATTATAGTTTTCAAGAATTAAACATAAAAATAACGCCCTGGCGAGCGAGTGTGAAAATGCATTGAAGACGTAGGCGGCAACAGAGATACAATGGAGCCCTAGCGGAGTGAGTCGAAGGCAGAGCGTGTCAATAAGGGTAACGAGTTAAAAGCGGTAGCGGACATTCCATTTTTAAGGCGCTCAGGGTCGCCGCATTTACTCCACGAGATGTCCCAATCCAGCAAAAGCAGCGTACTACCAAGCCAGCTTGCTAATTACCTTGCGGACACAAAAAGACATGAGAAACATTGCTGTTCCCGCGTTTGATCAAATTAGTCTAAACAGTCCCGAGTGGGCTCACGTTGATTACGTCACATGCTATGACGTCATGAAACACACATGTGTCGAGTTGTGGCAGGCGTTTGATTGATTTCCACCTTTGGTACGTTAATCTAAATGAAAACTTACCAACCATTCCCCTAACGCCCAGCCAATGTGCGTAAAAATGCCACAGCGTCTTGTATGTACCTGTCCCATTCAAATAAGAGTTGCTTTACTATAATCCAAACGCTTGATGGGATTTCAGTCGGATTTGATCATAAAGTTACCAATGAAACGTTCCCGGAGATTCGTGGCGGTACCAACAGCTTCAAGCGGGTATCTCAACATTAGTGGCACTACTCGATACCATATGACTTTTCTTAAGGACAATGCAGATCACAGACCAACGAGTTATCTCGGCGTTTTTTTCTTAGTACATAGTGGATCGCTCTCCAAACGCCATTTATCTGTACTTTATCCTGCACCGGTTAGTTCATTCCTCCCGCTCTAAAGAGCGCCTGGCGTGTCCGGCCACCTGAGAGCCTAACGGCACGTGGATCGGTGGTTCGAGCCCTGCTATGGCCATGTCCGTGTGGTCGTAGGATATAGATCCCATGTCCTTCTTCGCAAAGAGTAGGGGGGTTACCCCCGGGGACATGGCTCCACTCTCCCTTCCTTCTCCCATTGACGCGATGTGACCAAAGGTGGGTAAAGCATCCTGAATATACAACCAACCTAAAGCCGTGCCGGGACGCATGACGATAACCATAATCTATGTTGTTAACCATGAGACTAATATACGTAAGACATGGACGCCTCTCCACGTAATTCAGGAAAACACTGAAGTCTCCCCTGTTGCCACTCTTCCCCCCCCCCCTCCCCCAATTGTGCGCCTCCCCACGTTGAACACTTGTGGGTCTCAGTACTATTCCGCTTACTACCATGGCAACCAGGACGACGCCACTCCTCCCGTCCAGGATGTCGTGATGAACGGCTTTCTGTCACTTTAACACCAGTTTACATTGCGCTATTTCGTCGAATAGACTACGGGTGGCCATCAAGCCAATCCGGTCTACTTTTTATTAAGTGTTTACTGCCTCGGTCTACATTTTAAGGCGATTTTTTTGTAAACGCTTGCAAAACAGTCATGATACAAAGAAAGTTATTATGAAAAGGTAATAGCAAAAACGAAATATGGCAAAAATTTGGTTAATATAAGATGTCATCCAGTGGTTTGTTTGGCGAAAAGGGGGACCCGGAGATATAGTTAAAAGGTTAATCACCTACCCTATCCATCGCTTTCATATCTAAGATATGCGTCTCAGCGTAAGGCAGTTATATTGCCTGAGTGATAAACTATTGTAGGAGAGATACCATCATTGAGCGAATGGCTATGGACTATCATATGAATCACAGCCTGGTAGCAAACGCTCGCAATTTGTACACTGAATTAGACAAGGACCAAACCACTGTAGAATGCAATGTAGATCTTCGGGGGGTAACTATAGAATTATGCTGAATGGCCGGCATGTCGCCTCAGCTCTTATATCGTAATCATTAATTCATAGTTCAGTATCTGTCGTTTCTTAGCATCCTCACCGAGAACGATTTGAGAAATGGGAAATGTCGCTCCCAGGGATCATGGGGCTCAATCTCTGCCAGAGGGCGCCTCAGTGCGAGTAGGCACCCCTCGTAAGTCAAGCTGTCGTAGGCTATGACCGCTAGGAACATAACAGTCAATATTATCCCTCGGGGAAATCATTAAAGACTTAAACCTTTGAGTAGCTTATAAAAGAGAGTTTTAGCCTTTTCGAATTTGTGTTGCTGGCTTCTAGAATCTCAAAGCCTGACACAACTAATGCATTCACCGTGTTGACGGCCGGCAAGAACGTTGCCTTCTGGCATAGCGACGCCATGATGGATGTCTGGACAGCGGCCTCAGACATCGCGACAGCCAAGTGGAGTGTCACTTGTGGCGCCCTCAAGCGGTGAGGAATGTAACTGAGACCCCCGGTGACAACAGGTTCAGTTCACCCCACTGATCATCACCGCCTTACAAATACAACATGTTACATGAGCAGTAGCCATACATCCGTCCAGCCATTCATCAAGATCTCCTTCAGGGCACAGACGGGCCGGCTATCCCCACGACCAGCACCCACGCACCCATGTCTCTTCACATACACTGTCTCTCATATCCTACAGCACCACCCCCACCCCACGCCAGACACCCATCCCTCCAATTGGATTCTAGAGGCTATTTGCTCGTAGACTCCCTATGTTAAAACCCCCTTTCCCGGTCAGCCACCAAACATTTTATGGCTTCGGTCCTATGTCTGTGCATCATAAAAAGGCGAACAATGTCGAACGGTATGTATAGCCGTGTCAACGGTCCTGGGAGAGGATGACGGTCGGTGTGGCGTGGTCGTCCATGGAGGGTCCTCTAGCTGAAGTCGTAAGAACGTTAGGTTCAATGACTCCAGCGGCTTTTGAGCCCTGTACAATCATATCTTGTCGGGCAAACCAAAAAACGGGGACCGAAAATAGAGATGCACGATTCGCCGTGTCTGATAGTCGTAACGGGCTTCCATCTTCATTCCAATTTGTGACTTCTTCCACAGCAACTCGAGGCGCCAGACACGAGTCGGTCTCTGGCGGTAATATAGCCAGACATGGGAATGACCAAAACTACCGTAATGGTGATCTCCCAATATCAAATCCATATGGGGTCTTCAGGGCGGATGAACTGCCTCGATCTGCCCAGTGGGTTATCATAATTGTAATATGTTCCGCACAACGATCCATCCAATTTACTATCAACAGACACTATCATTTCATGAGAATGTGTAATCTGCTCTCGTGGAGGGGGGGGGGGGCGCGGTTTAGTGATGCCAATAGGCTATTGAGTTGTCCCTGCCTTCCTCAGCCTCCATGCCGTAATATATATGGCTTGCATAGATGTACAAACTGGCTGAGAGACTGATATTGACCCTTAACAACGAAGGGCGGTTATATAGAGAGATAGCCACGGGGTGGAAGGGGGTGGGGGGGGGGGGGTGCACGTGCGTTATCCACACCACATGTTCTAGGATGCTATGATGCCGCCGTATCGCATCTAGACTGTACGTCAATGGTTATCAATGTCAGTCGGTCCCCAGTCTCGCTCAATCTGTCGTAGACTGGTACTCCCGATAGAGGGCGCGTCCAGTGAAGCCATGATGAATACTGTAAATGAAATAGCTTATAATTAAGAATCTAAAGCTGTTGATAGAGAATTTTTTAAAGAATTTTTTAAGAGCCGCATACAGTAAAAACCCATGGTAACAACTTTTTTTAGTTTCGATGGAATCTTCAAAGATTGATAAAAATTATTTATGTATTTCAATAAATACCTGTTGACTCAAATCTTCATACTGGTCATTCCCGTTTTAATATTTTAGTTAAGCACAGTCGCCGCGCATGTCTTGAAATAGAAAGGACCATTATTGAACTAAACTTTATGATTTCGCAAATGTCCTGAATAATGTATGTTATCACGGAAAGTAGAAAGTTGAGGATTATCATATCCTATTGAACTGTTATGTCCTTTTGTTTTTGTAGTTTTTGTAACCGTGATTTTAAATGTGGTAAACTGATCTTTTTCAATAATGGAACACATTATATTATAACCGAGCAGAAGTCTGAAAACGGTATGATATGAAATACATTTATTTATTACGACACACAGAATTTATTAACAAAGCAACATGTATTGGTGCTCTTGTCATAACCGTAGTAAAATTTACGAGAAGGAACTAACAGTGACAACTTGTTTGTCAACATACCCATGAAAAGTAAAAATATGAATGTCAACAAACTAAAGTAATTTAGATATTATTTCAATATATTTTAACGCAAATACGTATACAGCATTGTTCTTTCAAAAAAAAATTGCCTATTTGCATTCTAGTTGAATTGATGATTGAAAAACGGAAATTTTGACCGTGATGGCTGTCCATACTTGTCACCCGACAACTCGGAAAAAAGGAGGAGATCGGAGAAACAAGAAACTGTTTGTGATACGATGATGCTTTAACATTTAGCTGATCTGAGTGGCTTAGGTGTTAATATTAATATGCCTTCCACGCATTGGAGGAATTTAATCAAGTTTTAATCCAGGGCCTACTATCACCTCGCCTCTCTGGTGTAGTGGTCAGCACTAGACCGCGTATAAAGTCTGGCCTCCAGTCCGGTCTCTGGTACCTATCCTGCAAAATGCATCATCCATTCATCCTGCACCCCTGACCCCAATGTTCTCATTTGCATGCCAGTTCTTGGAATCTATGGACGATCTGTGTGTTTGTCTGTCTGTCTGGATTACCTAGGCTATTCGGTCGATGCCATGGATTATCTATGTAATCGATATGGATAATCGTTGGGCAATAACCGCAGATTGGCGTGAAATATCTATAGATATTTTCAGCATCTGTACTTTTGGCCGACATTTAATATACCGATCCAGGCTGTCAACCATTCACTGGCGTCACGGTTGTTTTTATCCAATCATGTAGTGAAAAAAGATCTTCCACATGCGTTAATATCGGACAAACAAGTCAGAGAAACAAAACAGCATGTCACTTTCTTGTCAGTTTCAGGGATGAGTACTTCTCACTTGTACCATCAGCTATGATTGTCAATTTCATATTCACGATAAAAGAAAAAAGACTCAAGCGTGGGCGGGGCTTAGCGTAGTGTATGGATCGGTCTATTAATGGATGAGAGTAGACTATGGCCCATTTAATAGGGAATCATTGCTTTTCTTAGCCACAAACATGTACTGGACGAACCTTTGGCTGGACAGTCTGCCGACTATGGGTCAAAGGTTACTTTTGCCCCTTAATTTTCGTCAATCTCAATATATCAGCAATGATTTGACCCGAAGCTATAGTCTACTCGCCTCCTTGGACACACGAGACTTACCCTATAGTCCCAGGGGATGTCTTAATCTGGGGAATGAGGCGGGAGGGAGCGGGACTAGGGCGACGAAGCCGGTCTTTACCCGTTCACTCTGCCAGAAGCAACGAGGAAAGCCAACCACCGCCACTAAATCTTGTGGAATGGCTTTTAATCTTCTCTGATGATGCTGTTTATCGTCAGAGGCCGACCTGCTTGGGTTTGTTACGGCGCGGACCCCACAGCTACATTGTATAGCCGCATTCAACGCTTGGTATCAAGACCTCCGTGATTTATGTCTGTCCTCAGCTGCCAACGGGGCTCTTACCTTAGAATGAGTTGGTTGGTTGGTTGCTTATTCAGGACGCTTTAACAAACTTTGGTCATATCGCGTCAATGGGAGAAGGAAGGGAGAGTGGAGCCATGTCCCCGGGGGTAAACCCCTACTCTTTACGAAGAAAGACATGGGATCTTTGTCCTGCGACCACACAGACATGGCTACAGGGCTCGAAGCACCGATCTATGAGCCGTTAGGCTCTCAGGTGGCCAGAGTGGTGTTTTATTACACTTTTCGGAGGCTTAGTTTATCGTGACATGGTAGATGTTTCGTGGCGCGTCTTGTGACCTTATGACAGATCATTGCCTTAGTGGATTTTCCCAGACTTCAAGGTGAATTAGATGCATGTAAATCTTGGCCAAAATCCTTTTGTCTGAGATCCTAGTTTTTGGATTACGTGGACGCCACTCATCCTCACCCACAATCCATCAACACTACATGCTGCATATATAGTGGGGCACCCCACGCTCGCCCTCGCCTCCCTTTCTCTGGGGCTGCACAGAAATGGCGACCGGCCTTGACCCCTCTCGCTGTTGCTGCAGGTCCCATCTGCGATAATGAGACCAGCGAGTGTGTGTGGGTTTTGTCTGGCTCACCGACGATGAGACCGTTGTGACGGCATTAGGCAAGTAGCATAGATGCTGGTTATGATGTCAGCATGACATTTTTTTATTCTTCCCTGCGTATGTGCTACATTGGTGTTTAAAGCCGTAGTTGTGCACATGTGAAGCACAGCGGGGAATAATGAGCATAATCTTCTAACATAAAGAAGTGCCGCACATGCACGTCTTTCTTACACATATTTCTTAACCCATACCATGAGTTGCGAATGGCACTAATGGTTTGACAACAAAGTTAGATCAGTAATCTACCGATAGAAATACAAAATGTCAAAGACATAACAAAAAATCAACGTTGAAATAAAAGGAAAGGGTTGTCTGCCATTCGATTGGCACAGAATATTTCTACCTCCAAAGATCCGACCAAGGACATACAATAAAAAGATGTACATTTACCAGCGTGGGCAAGAAAGAAGACATATATATTTATATACACCGCTGAGGCAGCCCATAGTTATTACATATTCACTGTATCAGTACAGGTCCCCAACTGTTCCTTGGGCCATTTCCTCACCGCTTCCTCCGCTCGCACGTGCGTCTCCATAGCGTCCTATAGACTATGACTCTGTAGAGTTATCAGGAAATAACACATTGCCTAGAGTATGATTGCTCAGGCAAAACCCAGGACACAAGTCGCTTAGAAATAATCAGGATCTGTCGCAGTGAATTACCACCCAAAAACAACTACTTCTTCTAATTCCTCTCATTGGATTGTATTTTTGTCTATAATCCTGACGTTCCCTGTAAGGTCACTACATCAGCATTCTTACAGTAACCACGAGAACACTCCAAGGCAATTGCATTAGTGACTGCTATTGTTGGGCTTCTCCAGTTAATATGCAATTAATTGTCACAAAGACGTTTTGCTGTTTTGCGGCTCTTGTTAACGAGGAATTACGATTACTAGGCTGGAGCAGCCGTCCTGCTGTCTGATGGTCTGATGGGTCTGCTGGAGCAACCGTCCTGCTGTCTGATGGTCTGATGGGTCTGCTGGAGCAACCGTCCAGCTGTCTGATGGTCTGATGGGTCTGCTGGAGCAGCCGTCCTGCTGTCTGATGGTCTGATGGGTCTGCTGGAGCAAGCGTCCTGCTGTCTGATGGTCTGATGGGTCTGCTGGAGCAACCGTCCTGCTGTCTGCTGGTCTGATGGGTCTGCTGGAGCAACCGTCCTGCTGTCTGATGGTCTGATGGGTCTGCTGGAGCAACCGTCCTGCTGTCTGATGGTCTGATGGGTCTGCTGGAGCAACCGTCCTGCTGTTTGATGGTCGGATGGGTCTGCTGGAGCAACCGTCCTGCTGTCTGATGGTCTGATGGGTCTGCTGGAGCAACCGTCCTGCTGTCTGATGGTCTGATGGGTCTGCTGGAGCAGCCGTCCTGCTGTCTGATGGTCTGATGGGTCTGCTGGAGCAACCGTCCTGCTGTCTGATGGTCTGATGGGTCTGCTGGAGCAACCGTCCTGCTGTCTGATGGTCTGATGGGTCTGCTGGAGCAACCGTCCTGCTGTCTGATGGTCTGATGGGTCTGCTGGAGCAAGGGCCTGCTGTCTGATGGTCGGATGGGTCTGCTGGAGCAACCGTCCTGCTGTCTGATGGTCTGATGGGTCTGCTGGAGCAACCGTCCTGCTGTCTGATGGTCTGATGGGTCTGCTGGAGCAACCGTCCTGCTGTCTGATGGTCTGATGGGTCTGCTGGAGCAACCGTCCTGCTGTCTGATGGTCTGATGGGTCTGCTGGAGCAACCGTCCTGCTGTCTGATGGTCTGATGGGTCTGCTGGAGCAACCGTCCTGCTGTCTGATGGTCTGATGGGTCTGCTGGAGCAACCGTCCTGCTGTCTGATGGTCTGATGGGTCTGCTGGAGCAACCGTCCTGCTGTCTGATGGTCTGATGGGTCTGCTGGAGCAACCGTCCTGCTGTCTGATGGTCTGATGGGTCTGCTGGAGCAACCGTCCTGCTGTCTGATGGTCTGATGGGTCTGCTGGAGCAGCCGTCCTGCTGTCTGATGGTCTGATGGGTCTGCTGGAGCAACCGTCCTGCTGTCTGATGGTCTGATGGGTCTGCTGGAGCAACCGTCCTGCTGTCTGATGGTCTGATGGGTCTGCTGGAGCAACCGTCCTGCTGTCTGATGGTCTGATGGGTCTGCTGGAGCAAGCGTCCTGCTGTCTGATGGTCGGATGGGTCTGCTGGAGCAACCGTCCTGCTGTCTGATGGTCTGATGGGTCTGCTGGAGCAACCGTCCTGCTGTCTGATGGTCTGATGGGTCTGCTGGAGCAACCGTCCTGCTGTCTGATGGTCTGATGGGTCTGCTGGAGCAACCGTCCTGCTGTCTGATGGTCTGATGGGTCTGCTGGAGCAACCGTCCTGCTGTCTGATGGTCTGATGGGTCTGCTGGAGCAACCGTCCTGCTGTCTGATGGTCTGATGGGTCTGCTGGAGCAACCGTCCTGCTGTCTGATGGTCTGATGGGTCTGCTGGAGCAACCGTCCTGCTGTCTGATGGTCTGATGGGTCTGTGACTTTTTTACCTAGCTTGATTTTAATTACCAAGTACCTGACTCAGCAATCCAATCTCCGCTTGTAGCCACTGTCAGTGTTGTTAATTAATTACAGCGCCCTGTAAGCGATGCCGGGATTTTTTATGACGTAACACCCCCTGTTTGTCATAATATGGCTGCCTCGTCTTTCCTCCCATTCCGTGTGTAGCTGTAACGAATCGGTGATTCCTTAGGCAGATACTATCGCCGTTTCGTGTGGCTTTTACGAGATGAGAGGCCGAATTAATAATTCTGATCAACCCGTATTTTACTTGTAAAGGGTGTTCAACGTTAAAAGTATTTAAACGGTATCTTATAGATACATGTTTGTTCACCGAAGCCGACTTTGTTTCACTCAGTTAATATGCCACAAATTACCATGGTGCATTGCATTTAAATCATAGCGTTGAAAGCGCGAAGTGCCGTGCGAATATGAACATGTTGTCACGTCCAGAGTCTAAAACTTAGAAGTCTGACAAAACCGGGCTAGGACGTTGACGCCGGGCTAGAACGTTGACGCCGGGCTAGAACGTTGACGCCGGGCTAGAACGTTGACCCCCTGCTAGGACGTTGACGCTGGGCTAGGACGTTGACGCCGGGCTAGGACGTTGACGCCGGGCTAGAACGTTGACGCCGGGCTAGAACGTTGACGCCGGGCTAGAACGTTGACCCCCTGCTAGGACGTTGACGCTGGGCTAGGACGTTGACGCCGGGCTAGGACGTTGACGCCGGGCTAGAACGTTGACGCCGGGCTAGAACGTTGACCCCCTGCTAGGACGTTGACGCTGGGCTAGGACGTTGACGCCGGGCTAGGACGTTGACGCCGGGCTAGAACGTTGACGCCGGGCTAGAACGTTGACGCCGGGCTAGAACGTTGACCCCCTGCTAGGACGTTGACGCTGGGCTAGGACGTTGACGCCGGGCTAGGACGTTGACGCCGGGCTAGAACGTTGACGCCAGGCTAGAACGTTGACGCCGGGCTAGAACGTTGACCCCCTGCTAGGACGTTGACGCTGGGCTAGGACGTTGACGCCGGGCTAGGACGTTGACGCCGGGCTAGAACGTTGACGCCGGGCTAGGACGTTGACGCCGGGCTAGAACGTTGACGCCGGGCTAGAACGTTGACGCCGGGCTAGAACGTTGACGCCGGGCTAGAACGTTGACGCCGGGCTAGAACGTTGACCCCCTGCTAGGACGTTGACGCTGGGCTAGGACGTTGACGCCGGGCTAGGACGTTGACGCCGGGCTAGAACGTTGACGCCGGGCTAGGACGTTGACGCCGGGCTAGAACGTTGACGCCGGGCTAGAACGTTGACCCCCTGCTAGGACGTTGACGCTGGGCTAGGACGTTGACGCCGGGCTAGGACGTTGACGCCGGGCTAGAACGTTGACGCCGGGCTAGGACGTTAACGCCGGGCTAGGACGTTCACGCCGGGCTAGGACGTTGACGCCGGGCTAGAACGTTGACCCACCTGCTAGGACGATGACGCCCGGCTAGGATGTTGACGCCGGGCTAGGACGTTGACGCCGGGCTAGAACGATGACGCCGGGCTAGGACGTTGACGCCGGGCTACGACGTAGACGCCGGGCTAGGATGTTGACGCCGGGCTAGGACGTTGACGCCGGGCTTGGACGTTGACGCCGGACTGGGACAATGACGCCGGGCTAGGACGTTGACGCCGGGCTAGGACGTTGACGCCGGGCTAGGACGTTGACGCCGAGCCGGGACGTTGACGCCGGGCTAGGACGTTGACGCCGGGCTAGGACGTTGACGCCGGGCCAGGACGTTGACGCCGAGCCAGGACGTTGACGCCGGGCTAGGACGATGACGCCGGGCTAGGACGTTGACGCCGGGCTAAGACGATGACGCCGGGTTAGGACTTTGACGCCGGGCTAGGACGTTGACGCCGGGCTAGAACGTTGACGCCGGGCTAGAACGTTGACCCCCTGCTAGGACGTTGACGCCGGGCTAGGACGTTGACGCCGGGCTAGGACGTTGACGCCGGGCTAGAACGTTGACCCCCTGCTAGGACGATGACGCCGGGGCAGGACGTTGACGCCGGGCTAGGACGTTGACGCCGGGCTAGAACGTTGGCCCCCTGCTAGGACGTTGACGCCGGGCTAGGACGTTGACGCCGGGCTAGGACGTTGACGCCGGGCTAGAATGTTGACCCCCTGCTAGGACGTTGACGCCGGGCTAGAACGTTGACCCCCTGCTAGGACGATGACGCCAGGGCAGGACGTTGACGCCGGGCTAGGACGTTGACGCCGGGCTAGGACGTTGACGCCGGGCTAGAATGTTGACCCCCTGCTAGGACGTTGACGCCGGGCTAGGACGTTAACGCCGGGCTAGGACGTTCACGCCGGGCTAGGACGTTGACCCCGGGCTAGAACGTTGACCCACTTGCTAGGACGATGACGCCCGGCTAGGATGTTGACGCCGGGCTAGGACGTTGACGCCGGGCTAGAACGATAACGCCGGTCTAGGACGTTGACGCCGGGCTACGACGTTGACGCCGGGCTAGGACGTTGACGCCGGGCTAGGACGTTGACGCCGGGCTAGGACGTTGACGCCGGGCTAGGACGTTGACGCCGGGCTAGAACGTGGCCTTCTGGGACACCGACCCGATGAAGGATGCCATGACAGCGGCCTCAGTCATCGCACAGCACTGCCCAATTGCTCTGAGACGACTACACTGCCAGTGACCTATCCAATCTAAAGCGCCATACAGATACTAAAATTTGAGCTTTTACTGCCAGCAGGCGAGCCGGCTGCCATCTCGACTGTTGGATGAAACGTGTCTAGATGTAGATATAGGGGCGCGAACCCATGACCTGTTGATCTAAAGCCCGCCCTGCTCAGCAACTGACTCTAAACTTAATACTTTACGCTGGACGGAGTGGTACGAAATCGGCATGAATCTATCTATATCTTTGCATCTATCTAGCTATAATTCCACATTTGCGTATCTATAAGTAGACGGCGAGACAAAGCTAGCCACCCTTAATACCACTATCTACCTTCCCTTCACTCCGCTAGGGCTTCATTATATCTCTGTTGTCGCCTACGTCCTCAATACCTTTTCGCACTCGCTCGCCAGGGCGGCGCTGTGCAAATCGATAGGAAACATGCGTCGCGCATTTCTACAAATTAGTGCTGGGACCCAGCCTAAGCCTTATAACGCACGGTATCAGGTGATGAAAAGAAAGAGTTCTGTCACAATTTAAATTGTTTCGAAAAGGTACCAGATGGTCTTTGCTGTATTAAATAACAAAAGCCCGTTATTTTTATGTTTTATTCTTGAAAATTATAATGTTGCAAGAAATTACAGCTGATTTGGCCGTTTTTCAAGAATCTTAACATGCGTCCCCGGCCGACAGCTGCGGTAAAAGCTAGCTTGCGTAGCGCCACCGCGCGGGGAGCTTGCCTTAATACGGAATAAATTCTATCACTTTTATCACATCCCAATATGATATAATATCAGTGCACACCCAATACGTGGCAGCTCCAAAGGAGATGTTCAGCTTCATGCTAAGTTATGTCTACCAAGCGGTGGTCAAGCTTAACTATTCTGCGGCATGAAACTAAAGCCTGGCGCGTATTATTCGACACAATGAGCCTGGTGTGCACTGATATTAACAATTTTGCCTTGAACGGATGTTGGGAATTATTTAAAGTGAACGTGATGTTTTATTCACGAAATTTTGACGAAGGCCTGAGTGACTGATAAACCGATTGTCTATGCCGAAGGTTTGCACGAAGGTTTGCACAAAGAAAATGGGATGTTCCATTAAAGAAACGCAAACATTGATTTCCTAGCTGACTAAATCGGGCCGGGTGCAGATCTTATCTTGTTCATGTCGGAAATGAAGCATGTAATGTCTGTTTATGTTTTGGTTCTCCAATCGGGATATTTATCTGCCCTTAAGCTGACCTAAGGTGAATCACCTTAGTTCAGTGGGCAACCAGGCTGAACTGCCGATCAACAGGTCGTGGGTTTGAACCCCGGGGGCCTGCCTCTGTGGCAAATTGCATCCAACGCCTGGTCATTGTCTTTATGTGCACAAAAGTGGTCTAAAACAGAAATGGTTCATTTAGGTGTATCTAGATAGAACAAATTATAGCGTAAGTGAGCAAACTTTTCCGGGCAAATAAAATCGCTGGAAACCGAACGGCGAGTACTTGGTTCTTAATTTGCTGCTTGGAGAGGGACTAGTTTAGCATATAATTCACAATGGGGTGCTCGGGACAATTATGAGACCGCACCTATTTGACCCGTCCCAGGTAATGGCATAACACTGTGAAACCAAGACAAAGTGTGCCTCTAAGACACTCCATTTTCCCAGTGTTGCATTGTCCTCGACTCTCGTTGGCAGACTTTCCTGAAACGCTCTTTACTACACATGTCGTTGATACACTCTTGGAGGTCACACCTCCCTGTCACGGTCTAGTGTGGAAAGTACCGAACAATGGACATCACGCGGCTCATGTATTTCTCACCAAGGCGCCCAAAGCCGCAGTGATAAGTGGAGCCATGTCCTCGGGGATAACCCCCTACTCTTTGCGCAGAAGGACATATGATCTGTATCCTTTATCCGACCACACAGACATGACCTCAGCTTGGTTCGAACCACCGATCCACGTGCCGTTAGGCTCTGAGGTGGCTAGAGCGCTTAAGGCGAGCGCTGTAACCCACTGAGCTATCGAGCCGGCCCCGCATGTGACTTTTGGGAACGCCCCTGCAAAATATCCAGGTCTTGGAGATTCCTACATGCTCCAGACGTGTGACATACCCATCTCGTCCGGGCTGTAAGTGGCAAAAACAGGCGGCAACGAGGAGAGACATCTGCTCAACCTACCTCAGACGAAGAATCGATGTCTGTTTTTAGAATAGTTTAGGTCCCGAGTGGGCACACAGAGGTTACATTGAGCCAAGCAACATCGCGGGACAATCAAACAGGGTTAAGTAACACGTCTGGCAAGAAATCTGTCTTACATTTAAGAGCAGGATAACATATCGCGTCAATGGGAGAAGGAAGGGAGAGTGGAGCCATGTCCCCGGGGGTGACCCCCTACTCTTAGCGAAAAAGGACATGGAATCTTTATCCTACGACCAGATAGACATGGCCACAGCAGCCATATAGATGGGAGGGCCGCTGTGGTGGAAATATAACGCACTGGATTCCACCCCAGTCAGGTCGTCTGTTGAAACGATCTGCATAACTAGAATGCATTCCGCCCTCCGCCTCATGGTCCAAAGGACGAAAAACTATAGTAAAACATTTTTAAAAGAGTAGACAGTGATCAAGGGTTTCCTTAGTACAAAACAAGCACTGGACGATCCATAGACGTGTCTTTGGGCTGGGTGGTGTGCAGGTTATCCTGTTTTTAACGGTCCCTTTTTACTCATAATTATTCTCCAACTCAATACTTTAATTACATGACCCGAACCTTGGCCCACTCTCCGCCAGATGGCGCCATGGACAATGTAAGCCGTCTCCTAGGTTCCGTGTCATGCTTTAGGCTGGGTGAGGGCCGGGGGGGGGGGGGAGGAGATGTCGAGGCACAGGTGGGGGGGGGGGGAGGGGTGGTGTCAAAAAAACAGTATTTACTCTGACTAGAAGCCTCGAACAAAGCCGCCGTCGCCACTACGTCTTGCGGAATGGCTTTTAATTTTCCCCGCTGACGCTGTTTACCGTCAGTTGCCGACCTGCTAGGGTTTGTTATGGCACGGACCCCACAGATACATTGTCTAGACAGCCGCATTCAACGCTCGATACTGGGTATTAAAACTCGCTTTACGGCTTTCCCATAGCTGCTAACGGGGCTCGCTCATGCCTTTGGACGGGAGATGCGTCACTACCACCCATCCCGGTTGGTTTTCAACTGTTCATGTTTTAGTTCAGCATAGTTAGTCGTGGCATGGTGGATGTTCTGCGGTGCACCAGGTCCGCTACTCTCCTAATTGCAGATTATTGCTTAAAGCTGCTCATTCAGCAATTTCATATGCAGTGGTGCCCCCTGGCGTATTTTTGTTGATGATTTTTTTATTGTGGCAATAAATGAATAAATGTTTACTAAACCAAAATGCGGTGGTGGAAAGCGCGAAAAATTACATGATTTCATGATATGGAGAGTTTGCTGAGATCGATGACCCAGGGTGTGAGCTCAGAGGTGCTAGCACTTTTCGGGGTTAGCCATTTTGGCAAATTTACCACGACACGGCATAAAGTGAGACGTATAACAGGCTGGTAAACAGCCAAAGTTTCTGGGAAAATCAGACCCAGGAGTGATACAACAGGAGGTAAGTGTCATCAATTGTTTTACCACCTGATTTTCATCCACTTCTGTAAGTATAACGTAAAATAAGCCTTTACTTATATCAAAAAATGACTCTCAGAGCCATGTAAACAAAGGCTGCAGCCAAACCATTCGCGGCTCGGCTTGGCTTGTCACAGGGAACCTGTCACGGCCAGACACTGGTAGCACTGGCAGTTCTATTAGCTAATTCAGGCACCCCTTTATCAGCAGATTTAAGCGTTGTATGGTTTGTGTGACGGTTAGCAATATTTTGATTGAGGCAAGTTCAATTACTGCCACAGGGGACTCAACCACAGTAGTAACAAAGTAACCGCTACTTTGCCCTCTGACAACATGGGCAAGAGGCTCTGTGAACATATTTTTCTCAGCTGTTTTAGTGTATAAACGAGCGATGTATTACTCTAGGTTATTTGTCCACAGGCTGGAGTGGCTAAATAAATTTAATTAATACAACAACACGTGCCAATCACTGACTTACACATACTTCTCGCGCACGAAATTTTAAATTCCGCCATGCAGCGGCGCAGCCATTATAGAAATCCTCGTTCCGGGGCCTGTCGCTAAATCACCGTAACTCTGGCGCGAATGCAAGTTTTGGCGTTGTTCATGTTGGAAATGAAGCATGTGATGTCTGTTTATGTTTTGGTTCTGAAATCGGGATATTTAATTTATGTTGAACATAATATATGTAATGTTGAATATGGCACACATTCAAGACCTTCTTATGGCTTTTCTACTGCATGGCGTAGTTTGACGTTGTGATATAACGTGGATTGATGTCTTAGCTATACAAAAATGGTTGAACGGATATTATGTAGTGCATTTGTGCGCAAGCGAAGGAAATGCACCCCCTGTCAGCCACAACTGCACCATCTTGCTTTCTTCCTCGTTAGCCGACCCGGCAGTGCCACTGCGCATGCGTGCAATGGCACATTTCGCCTTCTTGATAATCTTCAAGCGAAATTTCTGGGAAACAAATCGAACGCAATCCTCTTCCGAATGGTATTTATTCTTAAGTACAAGTAGTGCAATTGCTCAACATTTATCCACTGCATGATTCATATAGTTTGGTGTGTCTTTGCGTCGCAAATACAAAGTGTCATGGACGTTTGCAAATGGGAACTTTCGTGGGTTACTTCATTCATTTATGTCGGGTAATTGTCACCAGTTTATATGCTTTTCCCGACATTGTCATCTCGCGGACGATAATTTTTCATCAATTTCAAAGTGTTGACAACACGTTGGTAGCATTTTTACAACGGGTTGATTACGCCTTAATCCTCATTTCGAGCATCATATAACGGGCGTAAATGCCGATCGGTTAACCCGTTAACATGGGGCCCCGGTGGGCCATGTTTCCTGGGTGTATGTGTCGGGGGAGTGGGGGGGGGCACTACATAATTACATTGGTGGAGATGTGCCTCCCATGCCGTAGAGGTCTTGGAGAGCGAGGGAAATATTACTTAAATTACGATTAGGTTTGCCAACAACTATTTTAGACATCGTATGGAGAGAACCCAAAACAGGCAGAAATGTGTCTATTTTCAATTTCTGTCAAACTTGCCTAAGTTTGGCATTTTTTTACCTAGAACTATAAAATAAACACCATTCTATTGTAATTGTTATGTGCTTGCAGGAGATGTATAGTTTATAGGGCGTTTATTAAAACTTAAAAAATTCACCTGATCTCCCTACCACAGGTGCCTCAATCGTGGGTGGGAGACGGCTTCAAACATATGTCACATAAAGATGACATATGTGTGAAACCCCCCCCCCCCACCTCCCACGATTGAGGCATCTGTGACTCAACAAGTTCATATCGCTAGCTTTTGGTGGGCAGGGCTAATTTGTTTTATTTGCATGGCAAATCATGGGCACTGCAATTTGCATGTTAGATGAATGGCTATAAAAAAATATAGACATAGATCTACACTAATGTAGATTATGCACAGTACACTGAGGAACCAAGCCTAACGATGTGTACCATACTCTGCCAGTAACAGTGTATTAGCCAGAGACCCGCCTTCAATTTTGGCGGGCAGATTTTCAAATTGGCGGGCGCTCAGGTGCTTTCTACCCGGCCAAAAAGAGCCTTTTTGTCAGAAGGTTTTCGAAGAAAATCGTTGCACTCACAATTTTATAGATTTTAAAATTATTTTTAATCATTGAATTGTAAATTAATAGCTCAGATGGCTACCTGATTGGCTGGCGCAATGTTGTGTGTGTACACTGAACACTTTTATACCAACTAAAATTTTGGCGTGCAAAATTAAAATGGATGGCCAGTAGTTATGAGGGAGAGAGTGTTAGCAGGGTTTGGGAGTCTTCTATAAGGGGTGGGGGGTGTTCTCAGATCACAAAGAATACATTTCTGTATGCCCAGGTCACATTGAACTAAAAGGAGACTCCTTGCATACAGACGGAGGGTGGATACATGATCAAATAAATTGATTTCCTGATGTTATTTAAAATTAGAATTCCCAGTTCATGATTTAAGAAAATAGTTGATCACAACAGTTAGCTAATACTTCAATCCCGGTTCACAAAGAATAATGTTTCTCATTCCCAGTTCACAGTGACATGAGAAGCCCATTACATTTGATCTGAGCGCCTGTGGTTATTATCATTGATAGATACGCAGTTATTATGTCAAAGGACTAATATGTTTATTGTTTAAACTGTTTTTTTTTCAGGACAACAGATTATCAAGACAGTGCAGCCAAGGTAGATGATAGGAGCCGTGCCAGTACTGGGCGCCACTGGGTGCGCTACAAAGGAATGATGGACAAATTGCCATCAGGGATAATCATCCCTCAGATATAACCCTACATGGCATAACAACATCACTATATGAAAGCCATTGAAGTAAATGAAGTGCCCAGCCCTTGCACCAGACTTACCATTATCTGACTTGTACTAAATGCGTCATTGCTTGTACCATACTATAATAAAATAGGATCTTGTTTCCTTAATCTGTATTGTTATTACTCCAAAAATTAAACAATTAAAATGCGCCAAATTCATTCAAGAGTTGGACCGCATATATATAACATTATGCATATTTGCAAGGAGGCTAACTGCATTATGTTTGGCACTGTATTGCTCACATCAACAGTTTACATGGGTTTCCTCTTAATTCCGACCATATAAATGATACATCTAGAATACATGTAATTAAACATGTCTGTCTGATATCTGTCATGGTCATTTTGAGCATGTCGCTGATTGACACATATCTCCCTTATCATGGACTCATTTTCATAGAAATGGTGAAACAGTTGATTTATGAAGAAATGAGGGATTTATCTTATATTATTTTATATTATGAGGGGTGGTGGGAGGGGGGGGGGGCTGGGGGTATCATGTGGTCCTTATCAGACACTGCCTGCGTATCAATTGAATCCCTCTGGCGAACGATGTAAATTACCTGGCAAGCTGAAGACAAATGACAAATAATTGTGCCTGCCTTTAACTGAGAGGCTGTATCTAGCCTGTAGTGAAAAGGGCCTTAATCATACCAAGGAAGGGGTGGAGGGCATTGTTATGTCATGTGCTTGCCAGGTGTACATTGTGGGTAGATAGGATGGGTTAAGCCCCACGGTTAGGGCTGGATGACATTGAAAAGAGGCATTTGAGAATCATGCGTGTTATGTACCTTGGTAAATAATGTATTTTAAATCGGTAAGAACCTTATATTTACACACACCCATCTTAGCAGCAATCCGCCACAACCCCAACACCAGTGACTGGACTGCATCGCTCATAATGAGAAACATGACACGTAATATTTATATTTGTAATATAGGCCTATATTTATAATAAATCTAATTTTTGTTCTCCTCTTAGATCTAGGCCTGGCAATAAATCTTTTAGATTTTATGAGCAATAGTTACATGGTGAATTGATGCCCTGTACTGGAATGTTTAATTTTATAATTATATGAATTAGTATAAATTAACGGGGTTTAATGAGAATGCAAGAATATATGGGAGACTTACATGCTAAGATTACACAAACACTCACTGTGTCACAGACTATTTAGCTTTTGCTAGCTTTGACGGTGTGATTTGAAGTAGGTAGATGTGACACAGCACATAGTCCTTGCAAGATATCTGATAGGGGCAATGATAGGCCCTTGCATCATCTGTCACCCCAGGGGGGATCCAGGAGTCTGCGGCCCCCCCCCTCCCTCCTTTTGTTAGAAAGAATAAATGCTTTTGTTCAATGCAAAAGTAAGGCCATCTGAAACATAGACCCCCCCCCCCGCGCCCTGTTGTCATAACAAAATGTTGACGCAATTTGTTCACCCCCCCCCCCTCCTTCTTAGCCCTGTAACATGGCCCACCGGCCGCAGGGCGGAACTGGAGGGCCATGGAGTACCGATATCGGCCTGCCGTCCGAGAGCAAGGTGTGGTAACAAAGATTTCTGGATTTCATAAAAATGTGATGAAGACGCGACATATATGTCACATATTCATGTCCAGGATACATTTATGAAGAGTTAAGCGCAAAGATTGAAGGCTCCAAGTGCTACTCGCGAATTCATCATGTGACAGGGCTACGCCCCCGCCCACCCCCCCCCCCCCCCCCGCAGTCGCAACTTTTCCTATGTATTCCTCTATGGCCTGATGCTTGACCATTGAGCGATAATAGGGATGAGGTCGAAAACTACACAGTTATCCAATAATCCTGTGCATGGTGTGCATGGCAGTCAGTTATCGCAAGTGCTTATACCTGGCTTGCCTGGGGGCACTCGTGCCAACATTGTCATATGGTGACAGTGCTGTCAGGTGATCTAAACGTCCCTGCATTTGCCGGGCCTGCATGGTAAGACTTGTTGTCAACAAACAACAAACACTCTACCATGACAAGAAGCATGAAGGCGGCAGTTTCGGCATCACTTACAAATCCTTGCTGCCGTTTGATAGCTATCTCCGGTCCTATATTAATTCTTCCAAGGTCTTTAATTCGCTTTAGCTCTTGTTTTCTTTTTTTCCTCGCCGATACAGTAAAATCTACGGCACTTCGCTTGCTGGCCATGATCACCCAGTTTGTCTGTAGCTATAGCCAGTGTAGGCTTCTTTAAAATGTCCCTTTGCCAGCACGTGATACAAATCAGCCAATGGCGTACTCGGAAATTGTCAATACGCTATTGCCCTATTGATCGGACCAGAAGATTGTGACGTAGGACGCACACACAAATTTCACACGAACTTCATTGGAGCGCTACATGTTGCCGGTGGGCGCCAGATAAACCGATTTCAAATATCAATTTCGACAAGAATAAATGCAGGTGAGATATGTTGATTCCGTATTCCGTAAACACCGTGTACAAATGAATTTGCTAAATGAGCAACTTTAAAAGAATTTACTTCAAGAGGGACTAGATCAAGTAAGTAGTCGCAAAACTCCTTGATCTTAGGCCCACTTTTCTTTCGGCGGCACCCATTTTTACCCATAAGCTCTACGTACTACAGGATACATACATTAGAAGCAGCCCCCTTGCCCCTCTCCCCCCCCCCCCCCGCCTCCCACCCCCTTCCCTGCCTCGCCTGCCCTTCTCCTGGGGCTGCTCAGGCACGGCGACAGCCATGAACTCCTCTTGCCATTGTTTTATGCTCCATCCTCGGTAAGGAGGGTTTGTGTGGGTTTTGTCTGGCGCACAGAGATAATGCCATCGATCTCGATTTTCAAAAAAAATGAAATCTGGGTATGATGTGAGTATAAGGAATCTATAGAAGGGTATAAATGCCGACACGCGACACAGGCATATTTGATAAATCGATATTCGCCATGGACAAACAATTTTCGACACTGACTATCTGTAAAAGCAACATCGACACAGATAGTGGAATTTCAGAAAAAAACGACACTGAGCTTAGCCAAAAAGCGACACGGAAAAATCGACATTTGACTGGACTCCCCTTTCCTGGCTCCGAGTATGGTATATTCTGTCCAGCGAATTGGATAATCCATGTACACCCACTTAAGGGCGAGAGCTAGAGACTAGGGGCGCCATAGTGTGGCGTACGCGATTAATGCAATACGCCATCTGACGAATGCATGGGAACCGTTTTTGAAGCGTGTGATATGAGCGATAAAAGGTGATAGTGGCGAACTGCCGCGGAAAATGGTCGGGCACTATTGTACCTATACAAATATTCATGAATCTTCATACCCACAGATTACGGAAAACTAATGGATCAGCGGTTATTGCGATTGGCAGCGATGGCGGCAAACTCGTTTAAATTCGATTCGACTGAAGAATTAACTGTCTTTTGGGCATTGTTGCTAGGCAAACATGACCGTGAGACGGTTTAGCAGACGGTGGGAATGACTGGATTTTCACGACCGCGAGAGGGCTTGGCGGACGATGTGAAGGCCTGGTCTTGGTAGACAATTCGAAGGCTGGATTTGTCATGACCGTGGGAGGCCGTCATAGGGCCAATGCCAAGGTGGCAGGTGACTGCATAACCCAAAATGCCCAAAATAACATTAAATCAATGGTGGTGCGAGTACCTTACATGCCCCCCCACCTCCAAAAAAAACAGGTCTACAGACACGTCTTTTCCCCTCCAAAATCCATTCGGTAGGGGCATTTTACCTGCAAAATCCGGCCGGATGGGGTATTTCTTTTCGTAGAGGCTGTATACCCCCCTCCCCTAAAGTCGGATAGAATATTTGTGCATTGTGACTAAGCAATGTCAACTTGATCCCTTGGGTCGTATTCGTTATAACCCTAACACTGGTTCAGTCTTTTGTGCCATGAATCTTCTTATAGTATTATTATACATCATAACGTTATTATGTAATTATGTTTGAGACGTTGGTTCATAATTCATCCAGTTTAGGGCTTGCTTGATCATGATCATAGGGGGTACCATTTCACACCCATAGTTAAAATTTAAGGTCGGTGACCATGTCTTTTTATTGTTTAAATCAAATAAAAAGATATTTTATACTAACCGTATGCCAAGTTTAAGCAAATTCTATCGATGGCTAATTTTCGGCCCATGACTAGCCCTTGCCATTAAAGTACACATCAAGTCATCTTTGCCATCATATGAACGGTAATGAATCTAGGATTTGTTAGATTTACCTGACACCGAGGGAAAAAATATTTTTTAACCTGATTTTAACGATTTGCCCACCTAAAGGCCGGCATTTCATTTGTTTAAAGTGTCAGCGTGTATTTAGGCAATGATCATGTGTTGGGCCGTACTCGTCTCATATTAAAAATAGTTTATTAAATTGTCTATTGCGATGTTTGGGATGTCCGTATGGGATAGTTGCTTAGCATTACTTGCTTTGTGTCGTCTGTGTTTTTTTTTGTTCTCTGTTTCTCACATACCATACTTGCTGTTACCGTGTGCATATTCCATTGCCAATAAAACCAGGGGCATCTTTGAATGTGTTGCAATCAAAGTGTTGTTTCGGCCCAACCGAATTACGGTAAACTTGTTCAATAGTTTTGTTGAGTTTTTCTAGATATGGCTCACCTGCTAGCGGCCATCCGGCATTGTGAATGGGCTTCTCCTCTGTCCCATTATGCTTTCGTGTTGCTTGACAGTAGCAATAGTGCGCCGGTCTTGTTTATGTTTGTTCTGTTTTGATAAATGATGGAATAAAACGATTCTTATTCTGATTCTAACATTAGACCTTTCAACGATTGAAATGAAATGTGAATCATTGCATCACGCTATGCGCAGCTGCCGTTGTAATGCGCATATGTCATGATGTAAGATAAACTTGTTTCAGGGGAATGTATTACACAGAGAACGCGTTAGTTTATTCCCAACCTGTTGAAGGTTTACTGTTTACATTTACCTTTGTTGACGAATCTTCAACGTAAACCTGATCAGGATGATGAAACGCATTTATTGTGTGTTGGGGTTTCTGTTGAATATGTCGACGTCATCCTGTAAACCAAAGCGTCAACAAGAACGAAGAATAAAAAAAAACTGCTGGAGCAGTTTTACGTTCAGGTTTGTTTATACTTAGACCTGTTCAGAATGTTATTAAAAAAGGACGAGGTCTCAAATGTGCTGCTTTTAGCGGCAATTCTAAGGCTATAGGCGAAGGAGCGAATTCGGAGGATTGGATAGGTGGGGGGGCGGGGAATTAACGGCTGACATTGAAGCTACTAAAATCCAGATATATCGTCGACTTCGATAAGCCCGATAGACAGCGTGGGTTATTTAAATAAGATATCGTTTATCGCTATAAATTCACTTTCCAAATGTTATATGAGATTAGGAGCGTGGGCTGTTTAATTCAGTGTGTCGTTAAATGCACTTTCCAAGTATACTAGAACAGGATTCTTAATTGAGTCACAAATCCCGGATGAAGCACACTGAGCAGTGACGTTATCTGGCGAAGGATCGAATAATCCATTCCTTTCCCGGCCGTACACACGTCTGATATTTTACACATGGTGACCCCGAATGGCTTAACTGACAGGTCTGCATTGTACTATACGGTGTATGGACTTCGGCAATGGAATTAAAGGAATTTTCTAACATATATCAATATTTTCTAAAATATATCAAAGGAAAAATTCACGGATCAATCAGAAACGGGTAGCGATGTCTATTGCAGCCCGTTTATTGCAATATGTGCGGTTTCCCCAATAACAAAATCAGCAAAACAGCAGGAGCTCCATCAGTCCTTTGTGATAATTAATTGCATGTTAACTGGAAAAGCCCAACAATTGTAGTCACTAATGCAATTGGTTGCAGTAATCTTGTTGTTCCTAATTGAGGAATTCGCTATTGTAACGTACAGGTGACCCCAAGATACAGGCAAAAATACAATCAGATGAAAGGAATGAAAGTAAGTAGTTCTCGTTGTGTTGTGGTATACCTGCTGGCACATATGTTGATTATATCCAAGTGACGTACGTCATGGCTTCTGTTTGAGTAAACATAAGCTGTAGGTAGCTATGATGACGGGGAGAAAGCGGTGAGGAAATGGCCCAAGGTGGCCGCGAGCGGTGTAATTCATCTGATGTTATTGTGTATATATATAATATATATATATATGTGTGGGCTTGTTTTTGATACATATATATCCAGAAAAAGGGCTCTATGATAAAGGATTTGGGTCCAGCCTAACTTCGCTTAAGTAAGACGCCGGGCCGCCCGGACGCGTCATGACGCATTTACCATGCCACACCATGCTACGATAAACTGAATTGAACTAAACCCCCAAAAAGTGGAATAAAACGCCTTGATGGATGGTAGCAATGTATCTTCCGTCCAAAGGTAAGAGCCCCGTTGGCAGCTGGGGACAGACATAAATCACAGAGGCCTTGATACCAAGCGTTGAATGCGGCTATACAAATGTACCTGTGTGGTCCGTGCCGTAACAAACCCAAGCGGGTCAGCGACTGTCGGTAAACAGCGCCATCCGGGAAGATTAAAAGCCATTCCACGAGATTTACTGGCCCTGGTGGATTTCCGCCATGCTTCCGGTCAGAGTGATGACCCTCCTCGGGGCCTCCCCCCCCCCCCCCGGCCCCACACGTCTCATCTAATTTTCCCCATCCTCTTTCCTTAACTTAAAACGTGACCTGAGGTGTGCCTCATGCCTCCAGGGCGCCATCTGGCGGAGCGGAGAGTGAACCAAGGTTTGAGAATCGAAGAAGTATCGAGGACCCCCTGGACCCTCTCACTGGATCCGCCCTTCCCGGAGTTTGAAATATCGCAGGCGTGCGTCCAGCACGTGCGTCCAGTCACGTGCTTCAAAACGAATACGATATCAAAAGTACCGACATTAAGCCGAGTTTGGATGGTTGGTGGTAGCATGCTTTAACCTCTGGGTCATACCGCAACAATAGACCACTTCGCTCATCGTAGTTCCAATTTTGCCACCGTGAGGCGCCACTGCATGTGAAATGCATTCTGGGTATTATTTTGGTCTTTGCGAGATGTCAAGATGGCGTCCTCGTCTGACAACGTATTTTGTAGACATTTAAACACAAAATAGTGTCATCTATGTAACGGAAACGTTATGTATTCGGCATGTTAGTTAGATATGCTCATTAATTTTATACATGCCTTGCCAATAACGTGGAAATATGGTATTCATCTCCACAGAAAAAGTCAAGATAACACCAAGATATTTCCCATAGCTCTTTGCGCCAGTCTCGATTTTTCCAAGATGGCGTATAATTGCAAAGTCGTGTATAGGAAAGATCTAGGAGAGTATAATTGACCCTTGACTCCGGTAGTACCCGTGACTCGTCGCCCTGTTTGACAGGGTCCACAATGAAATCTTACAAGTTACAAGATACAAGTTGAACTGCAGTATCTTCATCAAATCTGCCTCCAATGCGTGTAGTTCTTGCGAGTTATAGCTGTGAATAACTCCAAACCGTTTGTTGCGTTCGTGCTGGTTTTATGGACTCGTACAGAACTTGTATCTACTAGTTATAGAAGGAACTGGACTGCATTCGTTTGAATAAAGAATGGGACGCGAGTGCGTCGAGTGTTTTACATGTAAAATGCAGTCTTTATGGGTACGGGGGAAGCAGATATTTTGAAGATCTAGTCCCCAACCGAAGGTGAAGCCATCCTGTCTAACTTCTGTTAAACAACTCCCCACGAAAAGTAATTTTATGGAACCAAAACTTTTACTTTAAAATAGAACATTCATTGTCATGCCTTTTGCAATAGAGTCTGTAAGTGACATCAATTGCACAGGCAGCGCGCGCTCACCAGCGAACCCGATTTGAAACAAGTATGAGTTTGAAGTTGCATCTCCAAACATTTTATGGCAGGCCAACAGGGACATAAAGCTTTTCTCGAAATTTGAAAGGAATAGACCAATCACAGGCTGTACATTGTTTCCTAGGAAACCAATTCCTCTCCTAGGAAAGGAATGGACCAATAACAGGCCGTATATTCGTTCCTAGGAGCGCAATTCCTTTCCCAGGAAAGGAATCGACCAATCACAGGACGTACATTATGTCATATGGAAGCAATTCCTCTCCTAGGAAAGGAATGGACCAATCACAGACCATGTACTATAAAATTCGTTTGACAAAACGTGTAACCGCAGTTGAATAATTGCGACCGCGGACACCTTTTCAATTGCAAGTATGAATGCCAGATCACCGGTCGCGACGTTTTTGCGAAGGTTACAGTTTGACGACTGTTTGACGGACTAGCTAGTGTCGACGGACAGAGTTCCTGCGGAGACATGGGCCTTGTGTATTTCTCGGTACGTATGTGTTCATGGCATATACCTGCAAATTGGATTCTCATACTTACTATTAAGAGGTGCATATGACAAGACTCTTGGCTCCAGCTCAATGTATTGCTCGTTCAAAGACAAACATTTTTCCCACTTTGATATATAAATTCTTGCTCAAAGGTAATTGGAACAACCTTCATTTCAATCCATTTATAAGTTGAGTAAAAGGGCTACTATTAATAAAAAAAACCTCTAAATAGATGGAAATGGCGTTTTAGGTAACTATTATGTAAATATTTGAATCGCAGTAATTAAAATGACATACGCTTATTGTTGGAATACAGATATTGCATGTGTGACTTTCTCGTCTACTTTATCATAAATTGGATACTGTTACATTTTAGTGCCATGAAGAAATTAAGAGATAAATTTATGAAACAGTAATATCAAGATCAGAACCATGTCCACTAAATATTCTAAAAGAAATGTATTTACTCATTGTCAATTGCTGCGAGATCGGCTTTATATTTTGCTAGCAAACTTATAATAGTATGACAGAAAATATACTGCAACTATACAATATGCAATAAATAAGAACATGTTTTGAATGACATTTGTTGCATCTTTTGGGCCAAACTGTTACATTTGTTTCGAGAAAGTGACATTTTAGTGTACTATATACACACAATTCACCTGTAAAACACATAGAGAAACAATAAACATATGCTTATTATATCTATTATTATATCTATTATTTGTTAACAAGATCAAAGAAACTATATTCGCTCACTACGTGTGAAGGCAAGTCACAGATAAGTTTTGTTTCACGGCCTGTGATTGGTTTAGTCCTCTCCTAGGAAAAGTATTGAGGTGTTTCTAGGAAACAATGTACGTTCCGTGAATGGCCCATTCCCTTCCTTGGAAAGGAATTGCTTTCATAGGAACGAATATAAGGTCTGTGATTGGTCAATTCGTTTCCTAGGAGCGACGGTGTTGCTCCTAGGAGAGTTTTCAACTTCAGAGGAAAGCTCTTGACTTTATGGCCCTGTCGGCCGGCCATAACGTTTACTCCATATGGCCTTCAACTCGTGCAATCATGTCCAAAACACCGCCGAGTCTAGTTTGAGGCTCCTGGTAAAGTATGGGGACCCGCTGACGCGTTATTGAGACAAAGGGGTGACGTCACAGAATATGTTCAATTTGTAAGAAAGAACCATGGGCTAGTGAATAAATTGCGAACAGGTAGGCACTGTCCACGTGGAGGCACTATTATACAAATGTGGAGGCGGCGGGGGGGGGGGGGGGGTCCGTAGGCCCCTTGATGCCTGAGAGAGCGGATATTTGTGATGAAAAGGATACCCTTGTGGAGCGGATATTCTGAAACTTTTGCCCGGGAGAGGGGAGGGGGAGGGGGGGTGGGGGAAGCTCTGAAAATGTGGGTTCATGAAACGGGTTGCCGCGAAAAAATGTCCCTTCCGAGCGGATTTTGGCGGTGAAAAGAGGGGGAGGGGCTTTACCGCGGTACGCCCCCCCCCCCCCACCCCAGCAATGTATTAAGCACCCCCCCCCCCATCCGCCCCCCCCCCCAACCCCAGCAATGTATTAAGCACCCCCCCCCCCCATCCGCCCCCCCCCCTGCGGGGGCATTCTCCTCAACTTGAACAATATTTCTTATCAGTAAAAACATTAAAACGAAAAACAAATATTGCGTTCAGCTTAAAGAATGCAGAACAATTCCCCGATATGTTCGACTACAAAATGGCAGCGGTTTACGAGCCGCAGACGGGTGAAGCCTCTAAATAAATGATCGCTGCGGCTTTCGGCGCCTTGGCCAGGAGTAGCTAGATGACCCGCGTGCTGTCCACTGTTAAGTACTTCACACAGTGGACCGCGACAGGGAGGTGTGACCTCCAGGAATGTATCAACGACATGACACCTCCTAAATTCTGGACACAAACAAACCGGCCGACGTTTACACGAAACAGGCTGGTGAAGCCCCTGAATAAGTTATCACTGGGGCTCTAGGCGCCTTGGTAAGTAGTACAGGACCAATATGATGCCCGTTGTCTCCCCCTATTGATAGTGCAAGGACGACTCTCTGAACGATATGTGGGATAAAAAAATGCTTTTCTAAAATATGACTCTTAGAGTCGGGTGAATGACACACTAAAGTCAGTCATAAATGCCGTAGACACACGTTTCGGCCCATATTTTCCGCGAATTTGCCTCGATCACTCTCAAAATTCCTGACGTGAGAAAGCAACACTAGAACATTTTAATGATACCAAACTTACGTTTGTGATGCGATGTTATCCTTTTTTATGACACAAAGAATATTTCTCCATGCTGACACGCCATTGGCAGAAAACGCTCTGTTGCCAAAATACTAAAACACGCGTCATAAAAGATGGTTGCCATGGCGCCGAACGTGCTTTGAACAATACATGCTCTATATTTATACCAGCCACGAGGATGCCATGGCAACTATAGAGCCTTTCATTGTCTGTGATTTAGTCTATTTGCGAAAGTGTGTCTGCTGCCAATGGAGTGTTAGCATGAAGAAATATTGTTTGTGTCTTAAAAAAGGATAACATCTCGGTACACACGTAAGTTTAGTATCATTAAAATGGTCTAGTGTTGCTTTCTTACGTCAGTGATTTTGAGAGTGATCGAGGTAAATTCGGTGAAAATATGGGCCGAAACGTGTGTCGACAGCATTTATGACTTTGACTTTATAGTCGGCGTGTTGAATATCTGCCGCCTCACTTTCGTAAATATTTTTGTCCCTGCACCATTTGCAGCCACGATTTATGTATTTATTTGCTCCATTACACGAGACCCTTGTGATTTTAATTTATTTGAAAGTGTATCTTGTTTAATAACAGCAGAACACAATAGTCTCTAGCACAAAGTATAGCAGACGAAAGTGTGTAGACAGCCGCCTTTATATGACGTCGTAAGGTGAAGGTCATACTGCTGCGTGTTCATTGGTTAAAAGAAGTAGGCCCAAGGAAGAGTCTAATATCAGGCGTTAGAAAAGGGGACAGAGCATTATGTGCCCATTCAAAGTTTCTATACTAACAGTAATTTTAGCCTCTCAAAGCAAAAGCAATGCAAAGGAATGAGTTTGTAGCTTCAATGTTTGTACGAGAAAAACTATGAACACATGTAAGCTTTATTCAAGTTACGGCTTGACATTGATACAACTTAACCGCAAACACGGGCTAAACTGGGTCAAGGAACGAGGAATGGATAAATGAAGTATTCTCCAGATTAGGTACGCGGGGCCCGATTTGAACCCACGACTTATTGAGCTTTTTTGATGTAATGGTTGCTCCTGGTTGCTCCTGGTTGCAATGTACTTTCTCGTTTTTCAACGAATCTACTGAATAACATTGGCTGGAAAAGCCAAATGTCTTGCACGCAATGACAAAGAGAATCGACTTTTTCAATCAGATACCTAGGCGACATCGAATAATTCAGTGCAAAAGCAGGGGCGGGTTTACTCGCCAACTTTGTGTAAATAGGATGACCACCGTAATGCAAAGCTGTGGCAAAGTGCCAGAAAGTGATCGTCCTTTGCGACAAAACCGTCAGGTGGTCTGGTGACGCACAGAGACGGTGACATACGCCCGTCGCCTCCTCGGCGGTTGCCATGGTAGGCGCCAAATGAAACTTGGACACACGATGGTTTTCTAACTGCCTATTATTCAAACTAAATGGTAGTCGTAGCGTAGCGGCGGCAGTCCCCGGGGAGAGACACATGCTTGAAGTTATTCGTACTGCCACGCACCCGTTTTTTCATGCAAAATTGAGGCCATCTGAGGCGTGGAACCCCTTCTTTTTGAGGAAGAATGCTATCTGGGGCGTCTGAGGACGCGTGAACCCCCCCCCCCAGCCCCCCCCCCCCCCCACGGTTGACACAGAAAGTGGCGGATCTCCAGTTCGCAATTTGTTCAGAGCCCCCTTCCCCCGGTCACAAGTTTGGACCCCCTCTTTTCGAATTCGTGGATCCGCCCCTGCGCACATCTCACGAAAATTTGCATTAATTTGAAATAATCATGTGACACGATTGTATTATTCAGACGAATATGGCTTGACTAGATACATACAAGACGGAAATATATCAAACTTGTGCTACAACTGAGAAAGAGAATGATGAAATCCAAGACAATAGACCTTTCCTGGGGAAGTTCTGGCTGACGCCTGTTTCGGGAAAGCATGCAAAAGGCCAGTACTGACTTATAGCTGCATAATTTTCAGTTTATCATAGATTAACAGGGTTCTTTTTACTAAATTTAACATAACCCCACCTTGTACAGATAAAATATCTTGAATATTAAAAGACAGGTTTTGCTGCAGTCAGATTGATACATCTCGTAGAAAATATGTGGAGTGCTTGAGGGCATAAAGAACCATAAAGAACGCAACTCGCCAGGCGTCTGCATAGTACGCAAAACAGTCGCTAGGTGTTTGCCCTGCTTGGCCACTCTCTGCCTTCGACTCACTCCGCTAAGACTCCATTATATCTCTGTTCTCGCATACTTTCTCAATGCATTGGCACATTCGCTCGCCAGGGCGGCGCTGCGCACATTGACAGGACAAATGCGCCGCGAATTCTACAAATTCTCATTCTAAATTCTAAAAAAAATTGCCTTAGCCTAATAACACACGGTGACGAAAAGAAAGAGTTCACTCCCAATTATTCACTTGACGTTTTCAACATGGTAGAAGATGTCTTTTGCTGTATTAAATACGCGGAGTTAGTTTTATGTTCAATTCTAGAAAATTATAATGTTGCAAGCAATTCTAGCTGATTTGACCGTTCTTCAAGAATCTTGAAATATTCCCCTGGCCGACAGCGACGATATAAGCGGAGCCTGCGTAACGTCACCTATCGAATGGGAGTTTGCGGCTTGGCCTTAGCTGCTGCTCAGGAGTGTCCGTCCCCTGTAAGCCCTGATGGCCGGAGGGGGTACCGCTACTTGTGTGGCTTGGCTTCCCTCCCGGCTTGCCCCACCAGGAGAAAGAAGCCGTCGACAGTGAGGCCTCAGTCATCACAGAAGGCACTGACGCGACACGCTAAGCCCGAGATGACTCCGCCCCTTCCTATTGAATTGACGGTCACCGCCTCGTTATAATCGCTGTCTTTGATGTTCCTTTAAGTAGACATCTCTGAGCCTTAAAGACGGCCAATCTTCCGCCGCCATAAGCTGTGGGAAGGCGGTCCAGAAGTGACAGAGCTATTAATAGCACGGCGCCCGATACGCCGTTCGGCAATGGCATTTCTACTGAGAGGAAACAATTTTCTCTTTAGTATATATAAATCAGCAACAAAGAAAGAACATGCAGTAATTGAAGGGTAAGCCGGAACAGAGGAACCCTAGCACCCCCACCCCCCCACCCCCCACCCCCCGCCTACATACCCCCCCCCCCTCCGTCATGTGATTCTGTCTTCTATGTCTAGATGTGTATGGAAAACTCTCTCACAGTTTGTAATAGAGATATGGGGATATGTTGTGTGGCTAGAAAATTGTATATGTTTTAGTGGTGAATTGGTTTAAATCTAGGTAGTTGTCCTTTGAAATTTGGATGTAAATAGGTGGAAATCTTCAACAATAAATTAGCTTCCCGCATTAAACAGGACTTTTATTTCGCACGTATGTACCCTGACTTCCTAACCAAATTTACTAATAACTGGCTCCAGACCAACTTACTTTGTACAATAAGTAACCCATTCCGACTAACTGCAATCATGACAATAGAACCCCCCCCCCCGACTAACCGAGGCGCCGGTGTTTGACCAGGAACCTCTGGTTGTTGGCCGACACGGGCCACACGAGCACCAGCACCACCGGCCACACTGGCACCACCACCACCGGCCACACTGGCACCACCACAACAGGCCACACTGGCACCACCACCACAGGCCACACTGGCACCACCACCACATGCCACACGAGCACCACCACCACAGGCCACACTGGCACCACCACCACCGGCCACACTGGCACCACCACCACATGCCACACTGGCACCACCACCACAGGCCACACTGGCACCACCACCACAGGCCACACTGGCACCACCACCACAGGCCACACTGGCACCACCACCACCGGCCACACTGGTACCACCACCACATGCCACACTGGCACCACCACCACAGGCCACACTGGCACCACCACCACAGGCCACACTGGCACCACCACCACAGGCCACACTGGCACCACCACCACAGGTCACACTGGCACCACCACCACAGGCCACACTGGCACCACCACCACAGGTCACACTGGCACCACCACCACAGGCCAGACTGGCACCACCATCACAGGCCACACTGGCACCACCACCACATGCCACACTGGCACCACCACCACATGCCACACTAGCACCACCACCACAGGCCACACTGGCACCACCACCACAGGCCACACTGGCACCACCACCACAGGCCACACTGGCACCACCACCACAGGCCACACTAGCACCACCACCACAGGCCACACTAGGACCACCACCACAGGCCACACTGGCACCACCACCACAGGCCACACTGGCACCACCGCCACAGGCCACACTAGAACCACCACCACAGGCCACACTAGCACCACCACCACAGGCCACACTAGAACCACCACCACAGGCCACACTAGCACCACCACCACAGGCCACACTGGCACCACCACCACAGGCCACACTGGCACCACCGCCACAGGTCACACTGGCACCACCACCACAGGCCACACTGGCACCACCGCCACAGGCCACACTAGAACCACCACCACAGGAAACACTAGCACCACCACCACAGGCCACACTGGCACCACCACCACAGGCCACACTGGCACCACCACCACAGGCCACACTGGCACCACCGCCACAGGCCACACTAGAACCACCGCCACAGGCCACACTAGAACCACCACCACAGGCCACACTAGCACCACCACCACAGGCCACACTGGCACTACCACCACAGGCCACACTGACACCACCACCACAGGTCACACTGGCACCACCACCACAGGCTTTATAACTTGTCATAATATAATAGTACCCAGAACACCCCTATCTTAAGACTCTGCTATGGATTGTTTTATCCCTGAAGAATTATATTGTTGTTGTGTTTTTCTTATTCACCTTTTATCCGCTTTTTATGGTGAAATAAAACAAATAAAACAACTGTATGTAAAGACATAAAGAAGTCAAGGCATCAAGCCGGCTGCCTCTTCCAGTGAAGAGGATATGTACCACCATCAGGCCATACTAAAGACCAGCTAATGCAGCCTTCCTCTAGTCTAGACGAATTGCAACAGTCAGATCAGTCAAGGTATACCCCTGATAATGGGATGAAAAGAGTGGAAAACTTAACATGGGGGTCCTTAATGGACCAAAAGGATGAAGATCAACAAAGATGCAAGCCATCAGCCAACGGCCAAAGATGTCTCACGGAGACCAGTTGTTCGATAATGACTCAGTCAGAGGAAGAAAATCTGCGTTGGAATCGAAATTGAAAGAAAGCGGGGAGAAATTCGAAATTTGAATTTAAGACGACCCCAGTGCCGGAAGGGGAATGCGTCCAAACAGACAGGCCAATGAGGCGCCCTCTATAGAGATTGGGTACATACCGCTTAATGGCGAGCAGCCAACGGAACTGACGTCAGCACCGGTTGAGAGCTCTCCGGAGATGGAGACCGACGTTGGAGGTCAAGCCAGGAACGCTTCGTCATCGGCCGTGAGTGGCGCTGCGGTCGCTGGCATTTCACCAGATTCATTGTGACTAGTGACCTAGATATTTACCAGACTCATTTTCCCTAGTGACCTTGGCATGTAACCAGACTCATTGTCACTAATGACCTTGACATTTTTCAGGCTCATTTTCACTAGTGACCTTGGCATTGAACCGTTCATTGTTACTTGCGACCTTGGCAGTCTGCCCCAAGTGGCCGTGACACGGGTCCGTATCAAGTGAGATTGGCGTTGCCATAACTTGATGTTAGTTTTGAATGGTGACTAAAAACCTGCTTTTTTGTGGGTTAGTCGATTACTACCTGATTGCTCCAAATCGCATTTAATGATACATTATTTTTAGTAACTGTTGGTACCGATAAGTTAAAATGTAATATAGGAAAATAAATTTACGTCGTGTTCATAAAAAAAACCTCTGGTTAATTGATATCACCGGCAAGGCTAAGAGGCTCTCTTTGGCAGTCTGGCATGCGTGGAATATAAACACAAGACATTTTGGACGATTCAAGGACTGATTCTTATTCTTATTTTGACCTCTTTACTGTTGGCGGGAAAGAGCTCGATAAGTTACTTTAAGCATTCATGGTCCGTCGGTTACTGGTTGATTTAGACGCGACCAAGACTACGTCCCCTCCGTCCCATCCCCACAACTGCCCCTCTCATCGCACGGGTAACACCCTTGACTCCGTTGACCGATTGACCTCATTTCCATGCCTGATGTTCCGCTGCCTTGGATTTAACTCATGAATGACCCGCTGGGTCCAATTTTCGGCATTAGAACTGAAGACCAGCGTCTATAGTTACTGGCCGCCGCTGTGGTGTATCACTGGGGTGGGAGTGGTGATCGGTGAGGGGTTGTCGGGAGGAGGGGGGGGGGGGTGTGTGCACTACTGTAGCTTTGCGGGTCAGATGCCCCCCGGCTGTATCAGCATACGGCTGTCTGACCACGTGAACTGTCTCCGGGCAGGTCGCGCGCCACTGGTCACGTACCACGCTGCTCCCCTGGATAGCCATCACGATGACCTCCCCTGTCATTGACCTTGACATTTGTCCTCCGTATGGCTACCTGCTTCAATGCGCATATCTCCTATTTTTCTCGAACTCTTTCGGCTAACGGAGTGTGCGGAGATTCTCAACTCTGAAAACGCCATTTTTCCTTGGTGTGTTCTGAACCTTGTTTGATGGAGTTGTGCACCATCAGTGTCAGATGAGCAGGATTTACTGACCAATCTGGCCAACGATATATATAGTGGCTGCTCGAAGATGATGATTGGATGTGTGTGTGGGGTGGGTGATGGTGGGGAGGGGACGTATATGTGGTAGGGGGTATAGCGTGTCGAGTGGGATCTGCTAAGCCAGTCCAAGCGGCCGGTGCGTGATTCGCACTAACAAGGCTATGCATGGTTTCGTACATATTGAAAGCATTTGTACAAATCTTTGCCAAAGAACTGAAACGAAGTTTATGCTACACTGATGTGATCCTCTTAGCTGACTCGTTAAGCAGGCCGAGTTGCAGATAAACAGGTCGTGGGTGCCATTCCCGACACCTACACCTGGGAAGTTTCATCCAACTACATTTAATTGTCCTCGGAGGCTCCTAGGCGATCATCGGTGGCGTCATTTTCTCTCGGTAAATGACGTACAGATTTATGTGTGTATCGTGTGATCATACAGTAATGCTAGGTGGCGCCACGGTATGGCTTTGTCTCGCTAGAGACTGCACTATGGAGGTCACGCAACAAATCATTCACGTGACAATTATTGTCACGTTTTTATTATCCAGGTCTCTCCGGTGTCATGGTGACGACTACCGACAGAACCAGGTGATCAAGCTACCACCACCCATCTCCTCACTGCCCCTCCACCCTCCCCCCCTCTCCCAGACAGTCCCCCGTGGTCTCCATGGATTCGTGAACAATGTCTTCATCAGCCGTGTTGTCTGTCTCCGCCGACAGGTGTCGCGGGAATATGACCCTGGCGAGAGATTAATGCCGTCTTCGCCGTCTTCAAGGGAGCGAAGACCGAATAGGAAGCATATCTTGTCTCACATACTGATGGGGAGAGTTAGTGTCCAACAAGAACCCCCCCACCCCTCTCTCTCACCCTTCACTCCCTCAAGGACATATTGATGTGGTCAAATGGGTAAAGCCATATACAATGCCAGCATTACCCCCACATATCTCTGTGCGGTTTCATGACGAGGAACGTGGGCCATCGTAGGGGTGGGGGGGGGGTGCAAGAGGGCGTCGTTTTCCCGCATCACGAAGAACAATTTCTTTATTCACAGGGCACGATGAATTAAACAGAGAACTCCCTGCATACAATGGAAGTGGCGGATACATGATATAAATTGGCGATTTCCCAATTCACTGTTATTTGGTATTAAAATTCTCTGTCCACGATCCCCGAGGGTCGGCTAATATCCCATTCCCAGTTCACGAAGATCTATTTTTCTCATTCTCAGTTCACGAGGTAATAAAAAGTCCCTTACCGAGGAACGGACATGCTATATACCCCTTGCCCCCCCCCCCCCCCCGCCCCCCGTATCGTACGGGTATTATGCTCGGGAAAGCTTGATTTATAGTCGGCCATGGTTCTCTTATGTTTTCTGAGGACTTTAATTGTAGTCGCCCGTGGTACAGCCATCATGTTCCTTCAATTCAATAAAAATTCATGTCGGACTTCAATTATAGTCCGACATGGTTCTATTTTAATGCTCTTAATAACTTTAACTGTAGTCGCCCATGGTACAGCCATAATGCTTTTTAGGACGAGTTACAGTCGGACATAATTATTAAAGTCTATTTTAGTCTGCTATAGTTTATTAGTTTTACAGATTAATGTCTAATCCACATGTTGTTTAATCGCCTTGTTTATTGATGTCTATTTCAATGGCAGACTCGCCACTGACCATATTTGTGATGGCCCAGTAGCACGCGGATTCTACCTTTTGATGGTGTACTACATTGATTCATCATTTTATGATGACGTAGTACACAAATGTAGTACACCTGTGATGACGTTGTATACAGACATTTCTGTTCAATGGATACATCCTACTGGCTCCAAACCTTCTACCTATGGTAGGGGAAGGGTGGAAGGAGAGCGGGGAGCAAGCCAACGGTTGGCACTGAAGCTTGAGCATCCTACCAGCATTGATGAACTCGACAGACAACCACGTGACGTTTTCTTCTATTTCCTGTAAACACCAGTTAAGTCATGATGTTTTCAACAAGCGCATTTCCATTTGAATGGTCACCTCTACACGATTTACAAATTCTGAGAACGAAGTCGGATGCAAACCCAAGCAGGTCGGCGACTGATGGTAAACAGCGTCAGCGGTGAAGATTAAAAGCCATTCCACAAGATTTACTGGCACTTGTGTATTTCCGCTATGCTGCCGGTCAGAGTGAGGACCGGTTTAGTCGCCCTCCTCCCCGCCCCAAAAAATCCTATGATTCCTTATTAAATGGGCCATAGTCTACTCTCATCCATCAATAGACCAATCCATACTCTAAGTTAAGCCCCGCCCACGCGAGTCTTTTTTCTTTAATCGTGAGTATGAAATTGACAATCATAGATGATGGTAGGCACAAGTGAGAAGTATTCATCTCTCAAACTGACAAGAAATGCTGCTTTGTTTGTCCGACACGTGTGTCCGACAGTAACGCACGTGTAGGACCTTTTTTCACCGCACGAATACATAAAAGCAACCGTGACGTCAGTGAATGATTGACAGCTTGAATCGGCCTGTCGAATGTCGGCCAAAAGTACAGATGCTGTAGATATCTATAGACATTTCACCGCCAATCTGCGATTATTGCCCAACGATTATCCATATTAATTACATAGATAGTCCACGGCATCGACCGATTAACCTTTGATAATCACAAGAAAACCCACATATCGTCCATAGACCTTCATGTCGATTCCAAGGACATACAAAATGAGAACATTGGGGTCGGAGTGTGGAGGATTAATGGATGATGCATTTTGCAGGATAGGTACCCGGGATCGGACTAGAACCCTGGACTTATTGATACGCGGGCTAGTGTTGACCACTACACCAGAGAGGCGAGATGATATTAGGCCCTGGCTTAAAACTGGATTAAATTCCTCCGTTGTGTAGTAGGCATATTAGTATTTTTAACACCTAAGCCACTCAGATTGACTGGGAAACTTTTTCTTCATCTGATATGCAACATCCCGCTTTCTTCGTATGTATCTTCCATGCCATAAAGCACAGACATGGAACCACCCTAAAATGTCCGGTGGCTGACCAAGAAAGAGGGTTTTAACACAGAGAGTCTGTGAGCTACGATCTTTTAGAACCCAAAGGGAGGGATGATTGTCTGGCGTGGGGCTGGGGTTGGTGCTCTAGGACGTGAGAGGCAGTGTATGTGAAGAGACGTGGGTGAGTGGGTGTTGGTCGTGGCGAACGCGGCCCCATCTGTGTCCGGCTGATATTGATTGACGGCTGGAGGGGTGGATGGCTACTGTGGATATCACTGTATATTTCATTTTGATCGCCTATAGTTTGCAGTAATAGAAAGTAATATCTCATGATATTATTCAGACTAAATGACATTTGCAAGGATTTTTTAACCATTATTATGAAGAATCTAATTATTATTTAGCTCCGCTACTTAATGTATTGAATATAGCTCCCCATTTCTTTAGTCTATAAAACGCAGTAATTAGCAGCAGTCCAAACCTACCTTGTCAACTGTTTATATTTACCGGTATATATATATATACATATATATAGGTGGCTCCCATGATAGCGACCTACCTGTGTCTTAATGGGAGTCTCCTGGCCAATCCGTATATCTATGTTTTGTATGATATGTACTACATTTCTTGGTCAAATAAACGAATTCTGACTCTGACTCTGACTCATGTAAGGTGTTGTATTTGTAAGGCGGCGGTGACCAGTGGGGTAAAGGCAACTGGACAGACTCTCACCCGGGGTATCAATTACATTGCTCACCGCTTCGGGGCGCCACAAGTGACACTCTACTTGGCTGTCGCGATGTCTGAGGCCGCTGTCCAGACATCAATTATGGCGTCGGTATCCCAGAAGGCAACGCTCTAGCTGGCCGTCAACACGGTGAATACATTAGTTGTGTCATATTGTTATATGTTAAAAGACAGCGACACAAATTCAAAGGTGCTAAAACTCCAAGTTCCAAAATTGCCGAGATAAATCGTTGGTCTGTGAGTGACATGTTCCAGGAGAAAATGGTCATAATTAGGAATGGAATTCCAAGATTAAAAAAAAAATTTAATGATAGCTTCTTCGAGGGCAAACATTGACTATTATGTCCCCTATCGGTCATAGCCTACGACAGCTTGACTTACGAGGGGTGACTACTCGCACTGAGGCGCCCTCTGGCAGAGATTGAGCTCCATGATAACAACACATGAGACGTGCTAGATATTGATCACACCACGAGCGACATTTCCCATTTCGCGAATCGTTTCTCATTGGGGATGCTAAGAAACGACAGATACTGAACTGTGAATTATAACGATATAACAGCTGAGCGGAAATAACGGGCAATTAGCATAAGTCCATGGTTACCCCCAGGGGACATTGCATTCGACAGTGGCTTGGTCTTTGCCCAAGTCACTGTACAAATGAGAGGCGTTTGCTACCAGGCTGTGATTCATGCGGTGGTCCATAGCCATTCGCTTCATGGTAGTATCTCTCCTCTAATAGTTTATCGCGAAAGGATGGAAGCTTGTATGGATCTTAACGTATGTCAGATATAAAGATGAATGGTAATTAAAAGGAGAAGTGGCAGGCCAATGATACCACAATTGTTCTAATCGAACTGGGTAGAGGTCAATTCAGCCGGCCCGGAACTCACTCGCGATTTAGCATGTGACATTGACACATTTGGTAGTGTGGCCAATTCACACGTCATGCAATACAGCTGCCTTAAACTGAGACGCGTGTCGTGATATGAAAGCGGTGAATAGTAGATGATTAACCTTTAAAATATATCTCCGGGTCCCCCTTTTCGCCAAACAAACCACTGGATGACATCTTATTGACATTTTGCCATATTTCGATTTTGCGATCAACTATTCGTAATACAATTTTTTATATCATGCTTGTGTTGCAATAATAATAATAAAAAAAATCTTATTAGAAATGCAGACCGAGGCAGTAAACACTTAATGAAAAATAAACCTGATTAGTTTTAATCGCAAATTGTATGACCACCCGTGTTCTATTCGACGACAAAGCGCAATGCAAACTGGTGTTAAAGTGACAGAAAGCCGCTCTTTGCGCCATAGCCGACGGGAGAAATGATGTCGGGCTGGTTGCCATGGTAGTAAGCTGATTGGGACTGGGACCCACAAAAGATCAACGTGGGAAGACGTAGGGTTAGGGGAATGAGGCGGGGAGGGATAATTGTTTTTTTTTTTTTTTTTTTTTTTTTTTTTTGAATGGGAGAGGTACATGCCAGACGCTGTGTAAGTGTCACGCACATTGTCTGGGCGTTAGGGGATTGGTAGGTAATTTTGTAATTTAGATTTACGTACCAAAGGTCGATATCGATCATACGCCTGTCATGCACCGTTCTACACACCGCATGTGACGGAATTAACGTGAGCCCACTCAGACTAATTTGATCAAAATAAGCGGGAACTCTTGCAGCGATCCTTCTCTTGAAAAAAAGCCCTCCTGTCTTTTTGTGTTCGTAAAGTAATTAGCAAGCTGTGTTGCTAGTATGCTGCTTTTGCTGTACATCTCTTAGAGAAAATGCGGTGCTCGGGAGCGCCTTAAAAGGTCCGCTACCGTTTTAACTTGTGACTCCTATTGAGTGATTCCCATTTATTCCCCGACACTCGCCAGGGGCCCAGTAGTAGTACACACAGCAGTCGCTAGATGCTTGCTCTGCTGGCTTGGCTTCCCGGCTTGCCCCACCAGGAAGAAGCCCTCCTCGGTAAGTCTTCAGTCATCCCAGAAGGCACTGATCGGACACACGCCCATTCCTATTTAATTGACGGCCAGCGCCTGAGCGTCATAATCGCCGTCTTTGATGTTCCTTTAAGTAGACATCTCTGAGCCTTAAAGACGGCCAATCTTCTGCCCCGGCCATGAGCCCTGGGAAGGCGGTCCAGAATTGACAGAGTTATTAAGAGCGCGGCGCCGGATACGCCATGCGGCAATGACATTTATACTCTGCTGAAGATTTATTTTGTGCGGACCGAAGTACCAGGAGTAGATGTATGATGTATATACACCATCAACATGGAGTGAACAAAAGAGAGAAAGATGCAGTAATTGTCGAGGTAACCGGACGGCCGCCCCCCCTCCCCGCCCCCCCATACACACACACACCCGCCTCTTCGCCCAATCGTCAGAGTGTTATAACCGTTTCAGTGAGGCTGCTTACACCGTTCGCCACTGTCCAGCGATCACGATTGTGACTTTGTATGAAGAGAAGTCGGTGATATGCGGGTAGCTCCAATTACATTGCATGACTGTCGATTTTACATTGTTCTATGTCCATGACAGCGATTTGGGTTTTGACAATCGGTGAGAAATCTACTTTACAAATTGCTGGAGCTTTTGATACAAAACATTCACCTCTGTCTGATTCGTAGTTGCTTTAGGTCCAGAGCAGTATCCTCTATTGTGGCGAGTGTCGAAGTGAAATGACTTTGCTGCAACTAATACTCGTTTAACTCTTTCATTTTGTCCATTACACGCCCTCCAGCGAACCACGTGGATATTCCAGAGATATGACAGAATCTGGATTTCGTTTGGTTTCATTCATCAAGAACATAACAATATCGTATGAATGCCAATTACTAATGACACTTACACTACAGCTTCATTTGGAATTGCTGATGTATCTATTGACAAGTGTAAATTGATATTATTTAATAAACCGTTAGGAATTCTTCTGAATAATTTATTAGTCAGCGATAGAGTCTTACTTATCACTGAAAAGCTTAATGTAGGTGCATTGCTTGATTTCCCCTTGCTCACCACCACAGTTAGACTTTGAATCACGGCTTAGCTCTGGGGAAAATAAGTAGAGACGAATGAGAATGAGATATATGTTCTTGGCAGTTCTGTGTTTTAACATTCTTGAATTGTCTAGTAGAAAGCAACTTGAGCTCTCTAAGATAGCTATCACCGATAATGCAAATAATATAATAAATTATGAGATTTAATCAATACAATATTTCATCGATTTACCTACTTTTGTATCAATGTATTACTTTTTTTCCATAATATTATTTTTAAATTAACGTCCATTGTTTTAATTTACGTATATTTATCTATTTTTGTATCACTGCATTACTATTTTCATACTATTATGCAGAATATAACGTCGAACGTAATTTTACAGCACACAAATATATGCACAAACTGCTGAGGTTTGCCGGGCTATCAGAGCAATATTTTGTTCCATCTTCCCTCGCCCGGTATGTGGTAGACAAACCAGACGTCTTGGCGACGGAAGTGTCTTTGACGGTTGGGACGCCTGGGTGGACACGTGGCGTGGTTTAAATTCAAATCTATGAACGTCATTAAACGTGTCCATGGGAGATTGACCTTTCCGCTGTTGAATAGATTATTCCGCTAGCCCTAACCATCCTATCTCGGACAATAGGGGCCATGCCCCCCCCCCTATTATTATGGCCGCAATGGCAGACTTTTGTGAATTACTGACGTCACAGTCTAGACATCTGAAATCTTACACGTGCCAAAGTCTTAAAACCAGAAATGAATAGAGTGACTCAAATGTCAACCATTGAAATGATAAAGCCGACGGTGGCATGAAACGCTGATTCAGCAGATATCGCTTCAAGGTGACAGATCCCTTCTTTGACAACAATTTCATCACGCGGAGAATATAGCATTTTACCACTGTCCTTCGGCACGTGTGGGTTGCCACAGCTCGATACAGACAGTGTGTTACTTGTAATGAGTAATGTCAAAAACGTGGGTTCAGCTTGTTTGCAAATCATGAAGCATTCTAGTGCAACTTGGTTCATCCATGGGTTTTCCACTTGGCTCATGATTCGTTTGGGTCATGATCTACTTGGCTCATCATTCTATTGGGCCATCATAAACGTGGGTCATTATTCCCTTGGGCCATCCTCAAATTTTGTCATAACCAACTTTGATCATGATCAACTTAGGTCATCAGCAACTTTGCTCATCAACTTGGGAACATACATTTGGTCATTAAGGAATTGGGTCATAATTAACTTGGGTCATCAAGACCTTGAATCATCGGCAACTTAGGCCATCATCATCTACATTGGTTTTTAACTTTTAGGGACATGACCTTATTATAAAAAGTAATATATGATATACTAATATATATATTATTGTGGCTTTTTATTAAATCGTGTGCCACTTGACTAGCCTACGCGGTTTATTATCCATTAGGATCATCATTTCTTTCCATATCTTCCATAAACTCATTCTCACTTTCATGTGATAATAATATATTCCATACTATATTTGATAAAAATATATGCCCCGTTTGGCGGAAATGTAAAGAAAATGCCAGTATTATAATTAACCGTTCAATCTAAAGCCCGCATCCCGCTATTGTCCTTGAAACCTTGCTGGTCTTCAACCTGGTTCCACGCTATTCTCAACCCGTGTGTCCCACACACTGAGCTGTTTCTCCTATCGCACTGACTCTGCATACCACCGACGGTTCTGGTGAAGTTGCTTGAATGAGAACTTGTAGTTCCCGACGACGGGCGGTGGGGGGGGGGGGGGGTCATCGACAGTAAATATTGCGTTAGTTCGTGGTAGTAGTTCACTGTAATGAATATCACCAAGTAAGTTCAGCAGCTATAGCCAACCGCCCTCGTATGCGTCCCCAATCTCGACACTATATCGCATTGTCTGACGTTACAGCCGCATACCCTTTTCCTTCTCATCTGTCTGGATACGTCTGGATGGAAATTCATCGCTGGCGACAAAACACCATGTAAGCCATTTATGCACAGCATTACTCTTCATTTGACTTAGATTACTCTGCGGCCACATCGCTAAAATAGTTCCCTGTTATCTGGGTGGCTCTCCTTCATCAACCTCCGTTACCTTGGTAACGAACCACCAAGTTATTGAGGAGCGAAGAACGTTTGAAAGTAATTTAGCCTTTTCGACGTCAACGCAAGAATGGCAACTAACTTCTCATTCACGGCCTTAACAACGTCACTTCCTGGCAAATATCCCTTGATTGCTCGCTCCTCCATGTGACACGTGTCTCAATGCAAGTCTGGATTCAGCTTCAGGGAACGTACGTTAATTTAGAGATCAGATGACCTGCGGATTGAAGGAGCATCTACTTTTTAGTCATCTTTATTAGCAGTGTAACTGATAATTGAAGCACCTGTTAGCAATGGGTGTTTAGTTATAAATGTTTATCTATACCCGATCATCTGGTTTGCATATTATAATTAATAATTTATAATGAAACTTACCCTGCAAAGTAAACGTGATGTGTGTATCTATTTTGCCACCCAATCCCGATGCATTCGGCGAACTCCTGAATCGACGCTGAAGGATCGCTCTGATGAGAGAAGATGACGTTTTTTTATTTAAGGTAGTATGCTACTTTTTAAAACTGAGGGCAATTTTTTTTGAAATATTCACCAAATGCATCTTTTGATATGCTTATTGCAACAACGCTATAATTGAAAAATGTGTTTTCAGGCTACTTGTCCCAAAAGGTGAGATAGACGCCCCCACTCCCCCTAATACACTTTAACATGGCGGCCTATAGGTCTATATTTTTGGGGATCTTCCCCCTTTTTTTATTGTAAAAAAAGCAATGCGATAAAACATACTGATTTTGTGCAAGGGGTACTTATATACTTACACGAATAATACAATAATATTGATCGGTTTTCAGGCTAGTTTTTTGCAGTGTGAGTTGGAACTGTCCCATCCGAAGCCCCCAATGGAATCTCAGAGTTATGACATAGAACTTCGGGAATAAAAAAAAAGAAAAAAAAAAGATATGGGCAAGGTCGCAAAACAGTCACATATAGATAATGCTAGCTAGGCGGCGCCAGGGTGATCCCGCGTACTTCCTCGGTATATAAAAGGCAACAATAAACATTATCACTAGCGCAACAATGATAACATGACATGAGATATATTTACACATGAAAAATGAAATTAATAGCAACCATTGCATTGCATTCAAAAGAATTCATTTTATTTTCGTGTGTTCTACGATGCATGAATCACTTTGCTGCTTGGCGCATTGTTAACCCTCGAATTACTATCAGTGAATCTCCATATCGGTTAACCCAGGGACTACAGGATTGTAAGTCGTTCTCCTATCCCGGATATGGCGCCCGGGGCAGTCGCTCGAAACTTGCTGTTCAGGTAATACCCATGTTGTAACGCTATTATACGCGTCTGCACCTAAAATTAACCGCCCGAAGTTCCGACTACTCGCCACTAACACTTTCTGGCCCGGGTGATTCACGCTTAAACGTTCGTTGTCAATCAGTTACAGGTGTGATTAAACGGGAAGAAAACTTCCATCCCCTCAGTCCCATCCCCACCATTGCCCCATGCATCGCACCGGTGACATCCTTGACCCCTTGACCCCTTGACCCCTAGACCCCATTGACCCCTTTACCTCATTTCCATTCCTGATGTTGCCGCTCCCCTGGATTCCGCTCTTCTCTTCAAGTGTCCGCTTTCCCGATGGGTCTAATTGTCGGCATTTAGAATTGAAGACCAGCGTCGTTACTGGCCCCCAGAGAGGAGTCGTCTTGGGCGGTGATCATAGCGATGAGAGGACAGAAAGAGCCGCTGTAAATTATTAACAGACTTCCAGACCCGTCAGGGACACCTCTGTTTTAGCCGCCAGGGATATCGGCCTGGATTTCCCAGGGGAGAACGACGGTCATCTGCGTCCATTCGTCCCTCTGTCTAACGAGGTATATATATGTACATACATTATTTGTGTGAATGTCGAATATCCAGACGGATCGATATCAGCCTGCGATGTCTGAATGGTGATTGGGCAGCCATTTTAGCAATTGCCAACCCATCTGTAGCGAGAACTTATATATATCTGACGTAACGGTGCGGCGAACTCTTCTTTTATGTCCTAAATCCAATTTGTATTGTAATTGCTCAGAAAGTTACCCAAATATTGGATTTCCACCATACCAGCCATGCCCAATATCTTTCATCACCATCCAGGCAAAGACACTAGATCGATCTTCCATGTTAGGGTGAATCATTGTGTCAGCATGCACAGCTCAAGTATTATTCACGCCCACCTTTTGCTACAATATTTCATTTCCAGATGGATCATACCCACGCACAAACAAGTCCATTGCGCACCCGCCATATGTGCATCTTAGCTGGTAACGCACGCACGTGGTTTCCGCGGGCCATAATGGCCACTTAGGCTACGCCACTAGACTTAGCGCTAAGTGGAAGATTTGTCGGGCGATTATCGGCTTCAAAATGCATAAACAGTCCCCCAAGAAGTGGATTTTCTGAATTAAGAAAGTGCTAATATCATATTGAAGAAGATTTCTTAATCATGAGCACCATCACAACGAGCTGGTGAGGCTAAGACGATGGATGGATTATGAATACGGCCCCAGGGCCATATTTATAATTCGTAAGTTACGCACGAAAATACGCTTTTCGTGCGTAACTTACGACGGGATTACGAATACAGGCCGTAAGCCCCGAATGGGGCCGTAATCCTAATCCATTCCAATGTGCGGCAACGTTGTGCCTTGTGGAATTTCTTGTTATCCCACAACGCCTCGTTGTCGGCGAAGACAACTCAGTCTGATCACACGATGATAACCAAAGCTATTTATTGATGTGCCGTTCGGCAAGGATTGTTCACTGACATTTGGCAACTGATATAGGCATTGGTATGCATATATATGGATCAAGCGACTACACCCTGACGAATTTAGCCCCTCCGTATGAACTACAGTACCCTTCAACGCACTCTCCCGGATCGTTATGAATGTTATATGGACAGGGACCGCATTGGGTGACGGCCTCTGGCTGGACGACCGTTTGGTATAGCGGCGAGTCGTTTGTTTGTCCCTCTAGTGGGTTCAAGCAGAATGGGGGAACAGCATCATTGTGGGATGTGTGGGCAGAGGGTGACGACTGAGGGAGAGTTGGGGGGAGGCGGGGATTCGCATGGGATACGGAGAGGAAATCGGTCCGTTTGACGGCCAAATAGATCTCTGTCTGGCTGCCGCCGGCAAAAGGGTGAGGAGGAGGAGGCGGAGGGTGCATATGATGGTACAGAGCTCAGAAACGTAGGTCTCTATTGGGCAGAAGTCTTGTTCCTAAGGTGGTGATTGCCTATGACTGCTTCGGAATTAGCTTATTCGTAGCTTACGCTACCTTTCTCACCAGGTTTAGCCATAGGGGCTGTGTACCTACTCCCCGCCCAAGATTTACCCGTTATTGGGCATATGGGTAATTCAAACAGGCTATATCCAGAATCCATTTTTCAGTATAAAAATAGATTTACTGCTATTTAACTTTTCTTTTTCTTCAAACATTTGATCGCATGCTTGTTGTCGCTCTATATAAGCTTGCAAGCTTACCGAAGTCTGCATTGCTATTAAATGACAATAACTATCGGATATCGCTTTTTTTTGTCAACTCCATTACCAACAGCTCATTGCACATGTTGAATAGCGCAGAAAGTATAGGGGGTCCCCAAGGACTGAACATGCCATATAATATGATAATGCCCCGATCTTCTTGCTGTCAGAACCACAGTTGTCTCTCTCAGATACCACGTTTCTGGTATCCCTCAATAAACAGATCATGTGACGAAAGGTCATTTAGCACTTGACGACCTTGGCAGATCCAACATACCATAACCACTGCCAGACAATACTGCCCTACGTTATAATATTAGTTTTACAACCTTCCATAGTGACTGTCTTCAGTGAAACATTCTTCGTGGTAAACAATTACCGTGCGGATTTATGTTGATTACAATGGTTGTGTGCACCATATGATCGTATATTAATGGGTTGCTTTCCAGGCCATATACGGTAGAATCGATAATAGTTCCGTAATTAATCCGTTGGGTGGCGCCTCGGCATGGCATATCTGGCTAGAGACGGACTGCACTATGGAGGTCACGCAACAAATAATTCACGTGACAGTTATTGTCGCATATTCATTATCCTTGTCTCTCCGGTGTCATGGTGACGACTCTCGATAGAACATGGTGACCACGCTACACGCCCACCCCCCCCCCCCCTCGATTCGCCCGCCCCCCTACCTCCCCATTTTCCTAGACAACCATCGGAGGTGATGACGTAATACACGCATACGTCACATGTTCATGACGTAGTACACATATACCACAGCTTTTGATGACGCAGTTAACGGGAACGCCACCTTTCGAATTTCTGTGACGTCATCTCGTTTGTGCCTGAACAATTTATTAGTTTGTTTATGCAATACGCGAAACAGTCCTTGTGACATGGTGCTCTGACAAAAATGAGCACTGAAACTTTCAAAAATGTTACTATCTGATAGAATATAAGGACTATTGGATAGATATTTTTGAATTACACGAGGTTTACAGTTAGGCAGGTATTCATATTTAAGGGTCACACAAATGACGTAATAGAGCCTTTGGGGAATTTTATGCCAACTCTCACGATCATTGGCTTTCAGCGTGCTGTCCGCTTTGGCCTTTAGTCGTATAGGCCAGTTCTGGTAACCTAGTTTGCTCCACCGTTTTCGCTGTTACGTGATTGTTTTTTCCACACTGTTGGTGAAAATGTCCGTTCGAAAAAAACACGCATGCACCCCCCCCCCCCCCCCCACTCCGCCCATCCTCCAATCCATTTACACACCAAGCAGGGAGGAGGAGGTGGGGGGGGGGGGGCGGGTACGATCGGTTCCTTTTGGAATATACTGAATGCCTTTTATCATCATAAGATTTGGTAAACTATCACCATATTTTATATCAGTATAATATATATATATATTGTTTGACCCATAACTCACTATTCAGAAGTAAATGACTTCCTTGGTTACAAATAAAATGGGCGCCTGCATTTGATAAGTATGTGCGTGGCCTCTACAGACTTGCTGCAGTCTAGTTATGTCTACCAGATCGCCGCAGTTATACCCACCATATCTTTCAAATTGGGCTTCTTAAGGGAAACGTGACCACCACAATTTTTTGAAAATTGGAATCTTACATAACAGACTAAAGGAATTGTCGTCAATGTAATAAGTGACAGCCGGTGAAGTTAAGAATAATATCGCTAGCACAGCAGCGCCACCTTGCGAATGGCTATTTCTCGAGTTCCCCCTTCTGTGCTAATTTCGGCATAACCTTTCGTGCGCAACCTCCCATTCGCCAGGTGTCGCTTCGCTCTTCCGCCGGTGGTTAAGGTCAATTATTGCATCATCAAACAATACGTTTGCTGACTTAAAACAGCAATGTAGCTAGCTTGTCTAACGCATATGCAAGCGTTCGAGTAATACACAATGCATTAACGTAATGCATAAGCTATACCATAGAAGTAGTTATCACTTACAAAGAAGACTACCATGATACATTGATGAGGTCTTCCCCCAAGACGCTTAACAGAAAACCTTGACCTTCATACGGAATCCGCCTCATAGCCGACCCGCCCCCCCCCCCCCACACCGCGCCCCCCAAAGCTCCCCTCCCCCTTCCCGGCACCTCTGTCTCTAGTTTGTCGAGCTGTTTTGTGTCTCTGATAGACCCATTCATGCCACGTGACTTCCTGTTTTGTTTCCGCCGTCCGTAAGTAGTTTTTGGACGTTCGTGTGAGCGCAGTGCGGCCGGCTGGGGCCTAAATCTGCCGCTGTGGACCTCGCGTGGTGAGACGAGCCGGAAGGGTTTCGTTTTGCACCCTCGGAACACGGAGTTAGTGGGTGTTTGTTGTGTCGCGGCCGGAAACGGCAACCAAGCGGAAGCTGAAGAAGGAAGATAATTGACTTTGCATGAGAGTCTCCTCTTGTTTTGGGTTTGAACGGACCTCGGCTTAACCACGCCAGAAAGCGCCACCTATATACAGATTGAGAAGAGACTGGCATGAAACGCACGCCGGAACCAGTCAAATCATATATACCTAATACGCCAAGGAGTATGAATATTTATGAGGAACCGTTTAAATCTTCTGAAGTTCTGATCGCACGATGCAGTGTGCTATAATGTGGAGAAAACCTAAGAAAAGAATTTTTGGTCAGGAGGAAGCAAGCGAGTCGAGAAATGACGTTCAAGTGTGCTACGTTATCAAACTTTGTGCATTGTTAAACTTGTGTATGCAGTTCTTAAATAGAATACAGTTATACAACACGGAACAAGTTGGAACAATGCGTCCAGACGATGTTTAGATCACTTTACATCCCGTAAACAAAATGCACAAATCAATTAATTCTATGACGGAGCCGCACTCAATGAATTCAATGACAGAGTCAATCACACTGACTGAATTCAATGACAGAGTCCATCACACTGACTAAATTCAATGACAGAGTCAATCACACTGACTGAATTCAATGACAGAGTCAATCACACTGATTTAATTCAATAACAGAGTCGATCACACTGATTGAAATCAATGACAGAGCCAATCGGACTCAAGGAATTCTATGACTGAGCTAATCACACTCACGGAATTCAATGACTGAGCCAATCACACTCACGGAATTCAATGACTGAACCAATCACACTCACGGAATTCTATGACTGAGCCAATCAAACTCACGGAATTCAATGACTGAGCCAATCACACTCACGGAATTCAATGACTGAGCCTATCATGCTCAACTATACAATACGTAAACATTATGTCTCGCATAATATTCAGAGGCGTTTATTATGCATGTTCGGTAAACTGGTGATGGCAACAGTGACATATTATGTAACAACGGTGTTATATAGCAACGGTTTTGCATGTCAATGACATATTCATTTTGCCCTATATGCCTCACATATTGATTATGCCCTATATGTCTCACATATTCATTATGCCCTATATGCCTCCCATATTCAGTATGCCTTATATGCCTCACATATTTAAATCGTTTAATGGCATAAATAGAATAACAATGAGCGGAATAAAAAAATATAATCTGTGTGCAGACATGTGTAATACTATATATTTACATATTATTTCACTTCCGATATTTACCGAAAGTCTGCGACACCTTTAGCAGTGACATACCGCAAAATGAACGTGTAACTTACAATACAACATCACATGTTAGATATATGAACAACAAATGCGCGGTCACAATATAATAAGAGACAAAACATCAGCCTTCAAGTGTCCCACTATAATCCCGTGTGCATGGCTTTGCAACCCCGATACCATAATTCCAGCTATTGCTCCCCGCCCCTCCTGTCCCCTGTGATACGGCGCCAAGAAACATTTGCGAAGGCATTCCTTTGTTGTAATTGTATTCATTATATTGAGGCTTAATTGCCCCCTCTCCACACTCCCTTAACCCCCTCTCTCTACACACGCTCCTCCCCTCCTCCCCCTCCCGGCCTGGGGGGGGGGGAGGAGGGGGAGAGGGCGGCGCGACAGCGCTCGCATTGAGTGTTCTGGCCACCTGAGAGCCTAACGGATCGGTGGTTCGATCCCCACTGTGGCCATGTCGGTGTGGTCGCAGGATAAAGATGTCACGTCTTACTTGGCAGAGAGTAGGGGGTTACCCCCTGGAGCATGGCTCTACTCTCCCTTCCTTCTCCCATTGGCGCGATATAACCAAAATGTGTTAAAGCGTCCTAAATAACCGACCAACCAACCCTCCCGGCCCAGCACGCCCACTTTAATTTGTTTTCCGGACACTCCATTGGAAGTTTGCATTACAGGAAGGTAATCAAGAGGTGTTTTACCACTTTCTTCTTCTTTTGTTGCCAGTAAGATGAGGACCTTCTGCTTGCGCCAGTGAAAAACAGCGCCAACGAGTTCTCGGTTTCCGGTTTCCATGACTATGTGCATATACGCATATGTGCATATGGGCATATGTGCATATGTGCATATGTGCATATGTGCATATAAGCATATGTGCATATGTGCATATACCCATATGTGCATATGTGCATATGTGCATATACCCATATGTGCATATGTGCATATGTACATATGTGCATATGTGCATATGTGCATATGTGCATATACGCATATACGCATATACGCATATACGCATATATACGCATATGTGCATATGTGCATATGTGCATATGTGCATATGTGCATATACCCATATGTGCATATGTGCATATGTGCATATGTGCATATGTGCATATACGCATATGTGCATATGTGCATATGTGCATATGTGCATATGTGCATATACGCATATGTGCACATGCGTATACCACCTTCATGTAGCCATGATAGAAGTTACAATCGCAACTATTTATATTTGCGATGATCACGCGCTCTTGTTTTGCGAACACAGTAGGCGTCATTTCCGGTTTGAATATAATTCAAAGGAATATCGCCTCCTAATTGGTTAATCGCGGCCATACCTCTAAAAGGGCTGCCGCCTGGTTAAGCGGGAAAATCATGGCTGGTGGTCACTTCTAAATTTCATTGTGAGCTACAGATAGGACGGAAAATTCCATAATTTGAAGAATAGTCACTTGGGTGTTATATGAATCGATATAGCAGCGTTAGAGGCCAGGCTGGCGGTTTCCTTTAATTTGGCCTAATTTGATAGGTCAAGTAACGCTTGGTGAGTGAGATACTCACGTCCTAGATGTATTTAGGGGTAACATCATACCATCAGTGAGGAAGGTATGCAAAGGCCGGGGGCATGGCTGTGGTGGGAATGGGGTAGCTGGGGTGGCTGGGGTGGCTGGGGTAGCTGGGGTGGCTGGGGTGGCTGGGATGGTTGGGGTGGCTGGGGTGGCTGGGGTAGCTGGGGTGGCTGGGGTGGTTGGGGTGACTGGGATGGTTGGGGTGGCTGGGATGGCTGGGGTGGCTGGGGTGGCTGGGGTGGCTGGGGTAGCTGGGTGGCTGAGGTGGGTGGGGTGGGTGGGGTAGCTGGGGTGGGTGAGGTAGCTGGGGTAGCTGGGGTAGCTGGGGTAGCTGGGGTGACTAGGGTAGCTGGTGTGGCTGGGGTGGCTGGGGTAGCTGGGGTCGCTGGAGTGGCTGGGGTGGCTGGGGTAGCTAGGGTGGCTGGGGTGGCTGGGGTGGCTGGGGTAGCTGGGGTGGCTAGGGTAGCTGGTGTGGCTGGGGTGGCTGGGGTAGCTGGGGTAGCTGGGGTGGCTGGGGTGGCTGGGGTAGCTAGGGTGGCTGGGGTGGCTGGGGTGGCTGGGGTAGCTGGGGTGAGTGAGGTAGCTGGGGCGGCTGGTGTAGCTGGGGTGGCTGGGGTGGCTGGGGTAGCTGGGGTGGGTGAGGTAGCTGGGGTAGCTGGGGTAGCTGGGGTAGCTGGGGTAGTTGGGGTGGCTGGGGGGGCTGGGGCAGCTGGGGTGGCTGGGGTGGCTGGGGTGGCTGGGGTGGCTGGGGTAGCTGGGGTAGCTGGGGTAGCTGGGGTAGCTGGGGTAGCTGGGGTGGCTGGGGTGGCTGGGGTAGCTGCGGTAGCCGGGGTAGCTGGGTACCTGTGGTGGCTGGGGTAGCTGGGGTCGCTGGAGTGGCTGGGGTGGCTGGGGTAGCTAGGGTGGCTGGGGTGGCTGGGGTGGCTGGGGTAGCTGGGGTGGCTAGGGTAGCTGGTGTGGCTGGTGTGGCTGGGGTAGCTGGGGTAGCTGGGGTGGCTGGGGTGGCTGGGGTAGCTAGGGTGGCTGGGGTGGCTGGGGTGGCTGGGGTAGCTGGGGTGAGTGAGGTAGCTGGGGCGGCTGGTGTAGCTGGGGTGGCTGGGGTGGCTGGGGTAGCTGGGGTGGGTGAGGTAGCTGGGGTAGCTGGGGTAGCTGGGGTAGCTGGGGTAGTTGGGGTGGCTTGGGGGGCTGGGGCAGCTGGGGTGGCTGGGGTGGCTGGGGTGGCTGGGGTGGCTGGGGTAGCTGGGGTAGCTGGGGTAGCTGGGGTAGCTGGGGTAGCTGGGGTGGCTGGGGTGGCTGGGGTAGCTGCGGTAGCCGGGGTAGCTGGGTACCTGGGGTGGCTGGGGTAGCTGGGGTAGCTGGGGTGGCTGGGGTGGCTGGGGTAGCTGGGGTGGCTGGGGTAGCTGGGGTGGCTGGTGTGGCTGGGGTGGCTGGGGTGGCTGGGGTAGCTGGGGTGGCTGGGGTAGCTGGGGTGGCTGGGGTGGCTGGGGTAGCTGCGGTAGCCGGGGTAGCTGGGTAGCTGGGGTAGCTGGGGTGGCTGGGGTGGCTGGAGTAACTGGGGTAGCTGGGGTAGCTGGGGTAGCTGGGGTGGCTGGGGTGGCTGGGTTAGTGCGGTAGCTGGGGTAGCTGGGGTAGCTGGGGTGGCTGGGGTGGCTGGGGTAGCTGGGGGAGCTGGGGTAGCTGGGGTAGCTGGGGTGGCTGTGGTGGCTGGGGTAGCTGCGGTAGCCGGGGTAGCTGGGTAGCTGGGGTAGCTGGGGTGGCTGGGGTGGCTGGAGTAACTGGGGTAGCTGGGGTAGCTGGGGTAGCTGGGGTGGCTGGGGTGGCTGGGTTAGTGCGGTAGCTGGGGTAGCTGGGGTAGCTGGGGTGGCTGGGGTGGCTGGGGTAGCTGGGGTAGCTGGGGTAGCTGGGGTAGCTGGGGTGGCTGTGGTGGCTGGGGTAGCTGGGGTAGCTGTCTTGATATGTCTGTCTTGATACGTCTGTCTTGATAGAGCCTCGCCGGATAGTCATCACCATCGCTTGGGGAAGTTTGAATAATGAAGGTGATCGATCTGTTGGAACACTGAATCGCATACATATGTTACTACCATGCCATGGGTTATCGTTTCCTCGAGAGGCGGGGAACGTGCTTGTGAGGCAGGGAGAAACCTTCCCCACGTCTCACGAAATATTACAACAGCTATTGTCCGATAAGATGGAAGCGTCTATAGTAAGCAAATCAATGTTGGTTTCGAACGAATATCCCATAGATGTACATGTTATCACCGCGCGTCCAAGCATGACCTTAACAACGTTTGATGCCATTCAAGGTCATACTCCACCGTGGTGTGGTCCTTCAGCTAAACGAAGCCATCAATAATCTGTGGCACCTTCAAATTAATTAAGTCCAAGACAAACTAAATCACGGGCGATGACCTCTAATATAGGTCAAAATTACCTTGAGGGGCCACGCCCTGTACACGCGGCGTCTCAAGCTATAAATTATTAGTTTACCGCCCGGATGGAAGAAAAGATTTAAAAAAAATCAATGAATCTTACAACACAGAGGCCTTGACCTTGCCCTAGGGCTTATTGCTTTACGGTGCTAAACATAACCACGGCACGAGTCAAAGTGATTGGAATGGCGTGAGCAATTCGTGCCACCAACCAATGGCATAGACGTAGCGTAGGGAAGGGAGAGGGGGAGGGAGTGGGGGGCTTGATGACCCAAGAATTTGGTAGTAGCTTAAGGAAGCTGTCGACCGGGAAGGAAAAGCACCCTGGCCACTTTTAAGTTAGTAGACGTCGTTGCAAAGCTCGCACCTCGAAGCAAGTGATTCGCTTTACGATTGGCGTATTGCGGTGTGCGCTTGAGACGAGCGGCATTGATACTCTGTGTGTGGGGGGGGGGGGGGGGGGGGAGGGGGGGGCTGCAAGGGTTGGGGGTCATGTTCTCAAATCACGACGAATAAATGTCGTTATTTCCAGTTCACAATGAATTAAATAGAGACCCCCCCCCCCACATACAATGGAGATACCGGATACATGATATAAACGGGCGATTTCCCAATTAACGGTTACTTAGACTAAGTATTAACATTCTCAGTTCACGATTAACGAAAATCCCTCCCCCCCCCACCCTAATCTGACAGATGGCAATACATAGTCATTCACTGCTAAAGATGTTCATAAGAAAGTTTTTACAAGAGATGTTTATTTTTTACGTCGTTTTATTGTGCTGGTGTTAATATGCAGCCACAGTTAAGAAACGGTTGCGTTATCTTAAAAGGGAAATATTAACGCAGTGAAGTTCGAGTTTTGAGGACATTGCAGGTACTGCATTATTAGAGGTACCAATGCAGCAAAGTGACCATACGGAAGATGTTACTCTCATTTGTTTACTTTTGCGCGCTTCTCTCTGGGTACCCAGGATGCACCGCGGCCAGGAACTGTTGGCGGCCGGACTCGATGACAGACTCATTACCATGGCCACTGGGCAACCCTCTGCCGCCGCTCCATCACGCCTCCTTTCACGCTATGAATGCTCAAGTCACGTACTGTAAGGACACCGAAGTCGGCATGGTGGTAGTCCACCTTGGATGGCCTACCTAGTCTTCTCAATTACCCCTAAATCAAATCACACACCGCCTACCCGGAAGGAATGACTGATATAGAAAAGTAGATGCATTGGAAGACAAACCTCATGTTTGTAATCTCAGAGATAGGTGTTTACGGTGTATCAATTGCAAGGCAGCGTTGAAGAATTAGGTATTCTAAACTGCAACTAAATCAAGTCACACACGGCCTACTCGGAAGGGAATATTAATATAGAAGCGGCTGCAGCGGAAACCAAACCTCATGTTTGGAATCTTAGAGAGCACCAATTGCAGGGCAACGTTAAATAATGAGGACGAATCATCGACTCCCAATGGCAATCAAAGGCACTTAACGGGCATTAAACTGACTGTATATATATATATATTATGTATTTACAAGTGGCGCTTTAGTCATGAAAACCGAAAACCGAAACTCTTTGTTGCCGTTATTTACGGGCGTAAAGCTTACTGGAGAAAACAAGAAGAAATTACACTTGAATCCCAACGCAAAAAATAGTATCTGAAAACAGATTAAAGTGAGAGTGCGTTGGGGCGACGCGGAGAGGTGAGGTGTGCGTGTATTGGTGGGGCGGCGGGGGTGGGGGGGCGGGGGGGGTGACGAGGGGCAATTACGCCTCAGTATACTAGATGAAATTACATCAAAGGAATCCCTTCGTGATAGTTTTTATTTTTCCTTCCAAAGCGCAAGGCGAGATACCAGATTTCGGCCTCATTAAACCTCCCTTTCTTCATTACTTTATTACGGTTTGATGCGGTGTGGCCTCTTTAAGGCTTTGTGATCATAGACCAATCAGAAAACAGCGATTCAGTCAGTGCCAGCGCCATTACTCCGCTGGGTGGCGCCACGGTGTGGCTTTGTCTGGTGACGACTCCCGACAGAACCAAATGATCAAGCCACCACCCCCCCCCCCCTCACTTCCCGCCCTCCCGCCACCTCCACCCACCCCCCCCCCCCCATGCCCCAGACAGACAGTCCCCCGTGGTGTCCGTGGAGTCGTGAACGATATCTTCATCAGCCCTGTTGTCTGTCTCCGCCGGCGGATATGTCGCGGGAATATGACCCTTGCGAGAGATTAATGCCGACTTCGCCGTCTTCAAGGGAGCTAGGCTCTTCCACAGCCCCACCTCCGCTCGTTCCATGTGGGGCTGTAAACGGCTAATCTAAGGTTGGCAGGGATTGGTCAACGCGCCCTGCCTGTTTCGAATATTCTCATTGGCTAAATTTAGCTGAGTGCGATGCATCATCAAGATTTGGAGAAAGTGAAATAGTTTGGGCTCAAATTAGATTTAAACTTGCTCCTGAAATAGTTTTTACGCAAATAAACCAAACAACCAGGAAAGAAAAGCAGACGCATGGCTATTTAGGAAAATATAATGTGATTGTAGGCGGAAATACATGGAAGAAACCTTCGATCGGCCGGACGCTTCGCGAAAATCGAGAATGTTTACTTTCCAGTTCAGCGCGGGGGGGGGATCAGTGACATCAGCAAAGAAAGAGGCTGGCAGAAGCAACATCTATGCTGGAAATTGCTTTCAGTTATATTTAATTTTTTCTGTTTTCCTTACATATGATTATGAGTATAAACTTCATTCGGTATACAGATGCAATTCAATGCCTTTGATTAATTTGCGCCAAATTTTGCATTTCAAATTAATGATGATTTTTTATGAAGCTCTAATCTCAGTGGTGTGTCACTATAAACAATGATCATAAGAATAAGAAAATTATTGCAACAATTTAATAAGCTGATCTGTATTTTTTTTCTTTTAGATGTATGAAGAATTATGCTGCAGATATTTGCAGACCTCCAGACAATATCCATTTGTCAAATGCTATTGAGGCATTTAGAATAGGTGTGAATATTTATGTAATGTTATAATGTATTTCTGGTATAGTCTGTGTAACGACTTCATATGTACATGACATGCACATATGCACACGAGTGAAATGTATAGAACATGTTATTATTGTCATTTATGTGAAGTAAAATTAAGCATGAGTTTTTAGGCAACTGACTGAGCAATATGACATACGAGCCATATGAGCAGATTATGGCTCTGTTTAGTAAAGCTCTGGCTCTGTTTAGATGGGTCAGATGATCAAGTCGGGCCAGTGTTGCGTCAATTGGCACGCCGGTGTCGCACCAGCGTCGGATGCCATCACAGGACCGGCGTCTGGGGCACCGGCCATTCGGCACTGGCCCGTGTTAACTGCGAATCTGTCAAGCCCCTAATATATAAAGTTATTTTTATATTCACAGCATATTGTCAAGAGGCTGGTTGAGGCACGGAATTCCGTACAGTGAAATTAGCCGTTAACAGACCCAATCTGGGTGAGCTGGCCACGCAGCGGGGGGCTGTGGAGGAGCTGGCCACGCAGCGGGGGGCTGTGGAGTGAGCTGGCCATGCAGCGGGGGGCTGTGGAGGAGACTACAAGGGAGCGAACAAGGGTGAGGAAGCCAAGCTTGTCTCACATACTGAGGGCCCCAGAGGGGCTTTTTCGACACGGCGACACGGCGATTTTTAAAATCGACAACGCGACATTGGGGTTGTCTTAGAATCGACATGCGACACAAGATTTAGCGACACGCGACATGGAACTTTTCTTGAAATCGACACGCGACATGGACCTTTTCCTAAAATCGACACGCGACATGGACCTTTTCTTAAAATCGACACGCGACATGGGTACCCCCCCTCAGGGGCCCTATACTGATGGGGAAAGTTAATGTCCAACAAGAACCCCTCTTCCCTCTTCCCATCCCTCGCTCCCTCAAGGACATATTAATGTGGTCACGCGAGTAAAGCCATATACAACCCCAGCATACATACCTCTGGCTTATAAGCACGTCTGACTTCTACACACGTCTGACTTCTACACACGTCTGGCTTATACGCACGTCTGACTTCTACACATGTCTGACTTTTACACACGTCTGAGTTATACACACGTCTGGCTTCTACACACGTCTGACTTCTACACACGTCTGGCTTCTACGTACCTCTGAGTTCTATACACGTCTGACTTCTACGTACGTCTGCGTTCTACACACGTCTGAGTTATCCACACGTCTGACTTCTAGGCACGTCTTCTACACACGCGGGGGGCCTCCCTGGTGTAGTGGTTAGCGCACTAGACCGCAGATCAATAGGTCCTGGGTTCGAATCCGGGCTCGGGCACCTAATCTGGGGCATGTTTCATTCCTTCATCCTTCATCGTCTCGGGAGGTTCCTTGGCCCAATTTAGCCTGTATGTGCACAAAAGTGGCCTAAAACACCAACATTCCATTCCATTCTACACACGCCTTACTTCTACGCACGGGTGACTTGGTGGATTAGCTGTCTGTATATGGATGTCGGCAATGTAACAGCGGTTGCACCTGCTGTAAGTTCTGCTGAGTAATTAACACATCCTGTGAGCAACGCATTGACGTACGCGCTGACACCACCGCTTTGTCATAATATGGTTACCTGGGCTAACAGACATGGCCACAGCAGGGCTCGAACCACCGATCCACATGCCGTTAGGCTCTCGGGTGACCAGATCACTCAAAGCGAGCGCTGTAGCTCACTGAGGTGTCGCGCCGGCCCCGTATAAAGGTCAGGTAACCATATTATGACAAAGCGGTGGTGTCAGCGCGTACATCACTGCGTTGCTCACAGGATGTGTTATTTACTGAGCAGAACTTACAGCGGGTGCAAGCGGAGATTAGATTGCTGAGGTAAACCCCCCACCTCTTTCCAAGCGGCTGGTGTCCTGATGTTTGTCTGAACAATCATACCAGCCAATGTGTTATTTCGTGATAGTTCCAGGCGGCATGATCGAGTCCTGGTCTGAACGAGTATAAGCCATAGAGGGGGTATACCTATTCCGGTCTCCGCGATTGGCATCCAGGAATTCTTGGAGGATCGAGATTAGCTCTTGCCAATTTTTGGAGATCGTTATCCGTACAATTCCTGGTTCAACCCGCAGAACCTATTTACCGCGATCCGTTAATAGCAGTCCGTGAATTCCTCGATATTCGCGATATCACCATGGCGATGTTTTTTTCGCGCCCAGCTTTAAAATATCCTCATCTTGGAGATTCTCTATTGCTCTCCCTAATTCTTGGGGATTCACGATTCCGAGGGGATACCCCCCCCCCCCCTCATCTCTCACCCCCTCCTCCGTAGGAAGGTATGGCGACGGGCCTGCTAAAGGAGCAAACGGTGAGGAAATGGCCCAGCCTGTAAATAAATAATAACCATCGGCTGCCGGAGCCGGTGTTACCCCTTGGTTTTATATGCACAGATACATAGAGAACGAAGCATATAGTCATTACCGCACATATAAAACACGGACGCCTTGATACCGAGGGTGGCGTGCGGCTAGTTCTGGGAGCGGTTCTGGGAGGGGTAAAAGGCGAGACGCGACACGGGCATATTTGAAAAGTCGACATTCGACATTGACCCCTAAATCCGACACTGGGGCATTTTAGAAAAAATAACGACATTGACCTCAGGTAAAAATTGACATTTGACAATGACAATTTAGACAGTGGACACTGGACCCCCTCTCCAGACTCCTATTTATCAATACCCGAGCCTATTCCTCCAAGCAAGATATCCAACTCGCTATATATATCAGAGAAGGCAGGATGAGAACAATCTAAGAGCTCATTGGCATCATTTTTGAAAGCGCCATCTAAGAGCAAGTAATAGATTATCATAGAATGTAACCTTCCGTCGCTTTTGTTTTCGGTTGATAGTTATGAGAGTTATGAGCTCGTGCGCCTCCTGTGTTTTTCGGTTTTTAGTTGGGTCTTGTGTAAATTCCAGACCGCTTGGAGGAAACAGAGTTCAGAATATTCACAATATAGGCGAATCCGATTGTTTATAATCAGTGTTATGTTGATGTGCGGAGCAGTCGGGATTAAACACGGTTCAGTAAGAAAATCTTCTCTAATCATGAAGAAGTATGGATGGAAACGGAATAGACTCTGAAGTTTAAATATGTTGCATCAGCAGCGTGGTAGACGACCAACCATGTGGCCGGCTGGCTCACATGCTTAGGCACGGAAACGCCTCATTTTTCACCAGATGACAGCGCAAGTGCGGTACGTTTTAACGCCAGCCTTTTAAGACTCCACGAAGCACAAAGACATCCAGAGCTGTCGACCAGGGACCGTATTCATAATCCCCTCGTAAGTTACGCACGAAAAGTGCGTTTTCATCTTAGCCTCACCAGCTCGTTGTGGTGGTGCTCATGATCAAGAAATCGTCTTAGCACTTCCTTAACTCTTAACTGACAATCCACTCTTTGGGTGACTACATATGTATTTTGAACCCGATAATCGCTCGACAAATATTCCACTTGGCGCTAATTCTAATGGCGTAGCCTAAGTGGTGATTATGAATACGGCCCCAGAGCTGCAGTGGCTAAAGAACAGCGTGACCTAGCCACAAGTCGTGCACAATTGCAAATACAGTCGCGGCAGCTTGAGGGGAAGTGGGTGGGAAGGGGTGGAGTTGTCTTTAGCAGACCTCAAGGCCAATGGCGATGGGTCCAAGCTATGAACAGAGCTCTATGTGAGCACGGCAAGGCTACAGGCTATTGATTCGTTCAGCGAAGGTGTACCCAAACCCTTGGTATACTGAACACTTTGAAAGGACAGTTAAACCGTCAAAGGCTTTGAGTGATGTGCGGTTGACATCAACTCCCTACAGCCCTGTATACGGGTTGAATCCTTCTCAATTGCATGATGACGCTCACATAAGCACGATTAAAGTTACTCACACGGGATATGGCATAGAAGGCGCACCTGTTGACCCTCGTAACAACCAGGGTAGCTATCAGGGAACTATCTATGGAAGGCCGATGCTGGATAATCAACCAAGCTGTGAACCCTGTACACTGCCAAGGTTGGTGAGGAATGCAGTTATTGCTAGTCACAAGTTGTTCTTCCTACGCAAGTGCACCAGTGGTCCGGTCCATTCATCTATTCAAAGTTTGTTGTCACTTGACAATGAAGAGGCGTACATCAAGGCAAAATCCATTCTGCATGACCGCTCCGGAGACCAATACCGGTCGGTCCGAGCCTGTAAGCAGAGAATAAGAGACTGGCATATAATGCGATATGGCGATGGGCCAGAGGTTCGAGAATTTTCTGACTTTCTGATGAACGGCGCAACAGCCATGACAAGCATGAAACATCTCAATTCATGGGATTAAGACGAGGCAAATGCAATGAAGCTGGACAAGATATCTTGTGGAATAGTAGAGCCGTGTTGTTGACCAGTGGCTTCATGATGAGATCGAAAGGGATGGGTATTATCCTCCATTAATGCATACTTTTATTGTTTCCTCGGAGTCGTGTTATGCCGCTAAGGACCTGCGGACCATGAGCAGGAGGTCATTATTTTCTCAGAGCGGGTCATTATAGTTCCGTCACAATAATGACCCCTCGCTCACATACTCCATGCCACCGCCGCCTCCTCGGAGGAAACAATAGAAATAAACATTAAGCCAGATAAGGAATGAGTTGCAGGTCCTTATTGGGATCTCACAACTTCTCGGTGACGCCTCGAAGTTCTTCGATCCCAATCAGGACCTACAACTCATTCCTTATCTAATACTTCCATACATTCTGTGACTTAATCGAACGTGAAGCACGAATGGCTTGCCACCCTGTTAATATCAAATAACACACCGCTGATAGGAAGGAGACAAGGGCGGTGAAGGGGATGAGTAACTTTGCTACTCAGGTTACAGATGGACTGAAAAATCCCTTGGCGCCCGCTCTGCTTGGCCTTAGCTGCTGTCCGTCCCCTGTAAGCACTGATGGCCGGACGGGGATAACGCTACTTGTGTGGCTTGGCTTCCCTCCCACCAGGAGAAAGAACCCTTTCTCGGTGAGGCCTTAGTCCTCACAGAAGGCACTGATGGGACACGCTAAGCCCAAAACGACTCCGTCCCGTCCCATTGAATATGAGACTCGCGAAATAGCCATTCGCCAGGTGGCGCTGTTGTGCTCGCGATTCTTATTTTTCATTTCCGGTGCTGTCAAGTATTACTTTTTACATTGAGCCCACAAATCCCTGATATATGTCAAAAGCAACACATGTCTTTCCATATCGTATTCATGTGTCATTTTTATCGAATCATAATCCGAATCATATTCAGCAGTAGGGGAACATGGGGCAAAATGACCACATTAACGTTATTTGTATTTTTTGACGGACAAGCAGTGAGATAAAAAAAGCCAAATTTTGGTAAACTGACAACAGTTGTATTGTGAATAACATTGCTTGGGTACATGCGAGTGACACGAGTACAATGTTAACCAGCACAAAAAACATGTTTTTTGTCACAGTGTGTCATTTTTTCCCCCTAAATGGGCAAAATGATCACCTATGGGGTAAAATGGTGTGCACATTTATTCAGCATGTTCATAAGTCAACAAGAACAACCTAACAAAGCAAACTATTGCAACTCCTAACTCTTTGGTACAGTTTGACCCAGAAGGATCACACACTGAAATTACAAATAAGTGTTCCGTTAGCAGGGGCGGATAGGGGGTGGGGGGTCCAGGAGGTGGACTTTTTGTCATTTTTCAACGCAAAATTTTTTTCAACGCAAAATTTAGGCCATTTGAGGTGTAGAATTCAGCTTTCATGCGAAGTCCTACTGTAGAACAGACCCGTGGGAGGTACTTAATACATTGCTGGGTTGGGGGGGGGGGGGGGCGGTAAAGCCCTCCCTTTTTCACCGCCAAAATCCGCTCAGTCGGGGCGTTTCACAGCCAAGACCCGCTCTATGAACGCACATTTTCAAAGCCCCCCACCCGCGTTTGCCCCCCGATCGCAAATATTCTAAATTATCCGCAATATCCGACATATCTTTTTCATCACAAATATCCGGTCTCTCAGGCATCTAGGCACCCGCGGACCCCCCCCCCCCGACATGTTTTATCATAGTGCCCCCCCTCCCCCCACCCACCCCCTTCATCTGCGCCTTCTCCTGACGAGCTGCTGGACGGAATGAACCTTAGCTGTCTCCTAGGTTTCTGACTTTTCGAAATCTTCCGGGCCTTGCCACACTCTTTCTTCTGGTGAAGACCGCAGCGGGGCATTGCCTGTTACTTGGCTTTGTACCTGTAAATCTAGTAGCTTTTGAGGCTGAGGATGTATCGAATGGAGACACGATGTCGCGTGCCGCTTCCGGCTCCCTTGGACGCAGAGCTCTCTCTGCTTCAAACTCCCTGGGAAGCACAGCGCTCTCTGCTTCCGGCTCAATGTAACGCACAGCTCTCTCTACGCAAGGTTTCAAATATCCGCTCTATAGGGGTATCTTTTTCATCACAAATGTTCGCTCCCTCGGGCATCAAGAGGCAACCCACGGACACCCCCACCAGATTCGTATAACACTGCCCCCACCCCCCACCCGGGGTCGCCGGGGACCAGATCCCCATTGGATGCTGCCTTCGCTCAGGTCGCTGGGGACCAGATCCCCATTGGGTGCTGCTATCGCTGAGGTCGCTGGGGACCAGATCCCTCCCAGGTAAGAAAATACTATTCTCCGAATATTCTCCGAATAATCCTCCAATGGTACGGGAATATTACCAAAAATTATTCCGGGAAAGGTTTTTCAGGAAAGTTTTCTTAATATTCGGAGAATGTTTTTTTGGGAATATTCGCGGAATATTCGGCAAACATTCTGAGAATATTAGAATATTCGGAAAACATTCTAAAAATATTCGGAAACATTCTGAGAATATTCGGAAAACATTCTGAGAATATGCGGAGAATGTTTTTTGAACATTACGAGCAAACCTTCCCAGAACATTAAACGAATATGATGGTGCACTCACAGAAATGAAGCAGAAAACTGTTTAAACACATTTTTAACATCTTTATTAGTATATTACCGCGTGGTTGACAGGTCAATGCGCCAATACAAACTGTATAACAAGTTTAACGCAGTCATTATAATTACATTACCCCGTGGACGACACGCCATTGCGTCAATACAAACTTTATAACAAGTTTAACGCAGTCTTTATAATTGCATTACCGCGTGGTCGACAGGCCATTGCGCCAATACAAACTGTATAACAAGTTTAACGCAGTCTCCCAAGTCATGAAAGGAAAGACACCCCAAGTTAGGGGAGGAGAGACGCCCAAATTTTGAGAAGGGGATACACCTAAATTTATGGGAGGGGAAACACCTAAGTTAGGGGAGGGGGGACACCTAAGTTAAGGGAGGGGAGACACCATAAGCTGGGGCGGGGAGACACCCCAAGTTAAGGGATGGAAGAGACCCTAAGTTTGGGAGGGGAGAGGCCCTAAGTTAGGGAGGGAAGACATCAAAGTTAGGGGAAGGGAGACACCCAAGTTAGGGTGCGGTGAGGGGAGACACCCAAGTCAGGGAAGGAGAGATATCCCAAGTTAGGGGAGGAGAGACACTTAAAGTTTGAGGAGGGGAAATACCTTAAGTTTGGGGAGGGGGGGGACACCTAAGTTAAGGGAGGGGAGACACCCCTTTTTTTCGACATTCTTCTGTATTACATGCTGCTTTTTCAACTTCTCTCACTCAGCTTCAAGATTCTGCATCGCCGGCACTTATGAAAAAAAGGCAAGCAGGGTCAGTTAAAGCGCCCGTGTAACAACATTCATAAACGCTAGGTATTGCGCTATAAATCAATTATTTTAAGGAAAAGAAATGGGCAAAACGTGTAGATGTAAATATGGCAAGGAAAGATTAGCGAGCACTTTATACACTACCAATAACCGCCACTATAATCGAAAGAATGAGAAAGAACGTCTCCCATTTGTAATGTTCCACAGAACCAGTGTAAGCGGGACGTGGTACGCCATTAGGTACTATTACATGGTAGAAAGTGTTAAAGTAAAATATCAGTAGAATTGTGTGCGGGCACGTAAACCACTTGAGGAGCTCTTTTAAGAAGCCTGCACCACGACCTATATATTATGAAGTGTGGGTTCTCTTGTGGGCTATGTTTGCTATTGTAATTATCTGTGTACTATTATGGAAATAAATCATTCATATATGGAACAATATCCAGCCATGCCCCGACGCAGCGTAGAGAGGCGAGGTACAGGTTTGAGATTTGGAATTGCTTAGATCTAACCTTATTTGTCTATAATTTAAACGTCTGCAGAGTGACTAGTATACCAGCTGTTTATGTAAATCTAGTTGTTAGGTTTAACGTTTCTCCTGTATGAGAATTACTGAATGCCACGGAATACCTTATTCCATCTTATTGTACTTGTTGTATCAGCTTGCTGGGCGTCAGGGATTTTGTCACGATGTATCTAAAAGTGGCCTGGGTGTCAGGTGAAAGTTGTCAACAACGTGCCCCACACCTCTCCATTACACCCCAAAACAACGTATTCCACACCTCTCGGCGACATCACAAACCCATTGAGGCTTACTCATTCAGCGAACATTTCTAACAAGAAACGATATAACTGAAAGCTTAAGCGACCGAGCAGTCGGTGGGTGGGTGGGGGGGGGGGCGACTTTAGCGGGTTTAGCAGGGAAAAAGGGACTAAACCGAGCGAATCTGTTATGGGGCGGGGACATAGACCGGGTCAATGGCAGGTCTATGGTAGAAAGATACCCCCTCCAAGCAGTTTTGGCAGGTGAAACACCGGTTCCGAGCGGATTTCGAAGGCCAAAATCGCAGGCTTTACCTGACAAACCTAGCAAACCTAACCACCACCACCCCCCCCCCCACCCCCACCCCCTTCTCAAGCGAGACCGCCATGCACGCACATGACTTTGAGCTTTGAGCGCTCGCTGGGTGCTCTGTGCCCGCTGCGGCCTCAACGGGTGCTATCTGAAGAGCTGCAACAGGATCTCGCCACAGATTTTTGACATGGACATTTTTATTACCATACTATGTACGTAGCATGGTTTTGCTTCGAGGTACACAGCCCTTTTTTTTCCTACCTAACCTACCGTCTTCCGATAACGGAGGGAAGACAAAAACAATCTTACTCTGGTATCAGCAAAACAAAATAATGCATCTACTGTACTTCCATTTTAATGAGGGAAATTAGCCAATCATCCGCCTCGAGTCTCGGGCGCCTCTGGGGATCTGAATCCCAGGCCGATGGGGCAGGGCACACCCCACCAGCTCTCTCTCTCTCTCTCTTCTTGAGAGTTTTTACAGGGGTGTCAAGTATCCGTACTGTATGGTTGTCAGAGCTTCGTTCAGCGGAAGCTGGCTCAGCGCCCATCATGAATGCGGTGTCGCTATCTGATGGTTGCAATTGCAAAACACCCTACACTGGCACCCTACAGCGACAGCCGCATTACCTGTGAATCACTATTTTATGCTCCCCATCAGCGATATATATAAGACGTGTTGTTCCACCGCTTGATACTTTCTTCCCTTCGCGCTTGTCGTGACAAACTCAGCCCATTGACTGATTGGCATGCATGCAGACAATACATAGTGTGTGTAGTTGCAGCGGCTTTGAAGACAAACAAGCGGCAAGTGCGTTATGCCAACTTGAATTGAATTGACGTCATCATGAATTATCCCATTTTAACTATCGGCAACGGAAGTGACAATATGACACCACCTTGGCCAGCCACAGCGACTGTGGATCGTACCCTGGCGACGTCAGCGGAAGGCCTCACCACCTGGTCCCCGGTACCTTCTGATGCTCGTGGTTACTCACTCGAGTACGTATTCAGTATTGTGCACATCTTCATAGCGTTTATCATATTTGTTGGCAACAGTTTCGTTCTCATCACGTTCGTCAAGTTCGCATCTGTGAGAACATTCCAGAACTTGTTTCTGGTAAGTTTGTCAGCGTCAGATCTGTTGACGTCAATCGCAATCGTCATGGCGGAGGTCGTCCATATCTTCTTCCCGACGTCGTCTGAGGTTCGTCTGGTCTGCGTCTTGGCGGCCGGTATGACGGGGATGAGCGTAACCCTGTCACTGTGGAACCTTCTCATGGTGACCGTGGAGCGCTACGTGGCCATTGACCACCCAACAGCCTACATCCGGGTCTTTACCACGCGCAACGTCCATGTGATCGTCGTCGCCCTGTGGATATGCCTCGCTGCTTGCGCAACCATCGCCTTGGTTCCCAACACGTGGCAACCTGGTAGTCGTTGCTACCTCCCAGCTCTGTCGCCAAGAGGGATCTTGGTGCCTATAATCATTATTTTCGTCATCATGCCCTTTGTCGCCATCAGCGTCCTCTACGGCCGTCTGGCCTTCGTCGCTTACAGACATCGCCGGCAGATTCAGGACCAGTTGGCAGCCGTTGGTCAGCAGATGGCGCAGTACAACCGTGGCATATACACCTTAGGCATCATCCTTGCTCTCCTCTACGTGTCATGGCTCCCTCTTATCATACAGATGATTTTAAAAGTGACAATAACCAATGTTTCCTCTGCCTCGAAAGCTATCTACATTTTTCAAAACACTTTTGCTAGATTCCTTGTGTACGGAGGTGCATGCCTAAACCCGTTAGTTTATCAATGGAGGTGCCACGATTTCCGAACGGCTTTCAACAGATTATTGCACCCCAATAGGACAAACAGTGAGTAAAGTAAGCTAAATCACTGGAATTTAAGTGTTTTAGACCCCTTTTGTGACCATGAATTGCCGAACTGAAACAAGAAAATAAGAAGCCTACCAAGACAATGAAATGCGGTTGGACGAAAGATGTCCTATAGTTGCAGCTGACACTTATTGAGAGGAGAGTCCAAGCCAATCGCTCTTTGTCTATTCATCATATAAACAAATAAGAATGTGTTTTACTAACCGGCAGGTTACAGTTTCTATTTCATGAATGTCCATTTATCAAAGCCGCAAAACGGAGATCCGGTCTGTTTGTTTCAGGGAGCATTCCACATGAGCGCTGTTTGAAAATTACTGTATGATATCACAGGATTGACATGTGAGCTGTACATTCCCCATGAGCGCTGTTTGAAAATTACTGTATGATATCACAGGATTGACATGTGAGCTGTACATTCCCCATGAGCGCTGTTTGAACATAACTGTATGATATTACACGATTGACAGGTGAGCTGTACATTCCCCATGAGCGCTGTTTGAAAATTACTGTATGATATCACAGGATTGACATGTGAGCTATACATTCCCCATGAGCGCTGTTTGAAAATTACTGTATGATATCACAGGATTGACATGTGAGCTGTACATTCCCAATGAGCGCTGTTTGAAAATTACTGTATGATATCACAGGATTGACATGTGAGCTGTACATTCCCAATGAGCGCTGTTTGAAAATTACTGTATGATATCACAAGATTGACATCTTAGCTGTACATAGGCATTTGCATGTCAGGCACTTGGGCCGAGTTCCGCGTCGCGGTAAAATTCTGGTCAGACAGAACTCTCTGTTGAATGACGTTAGTCACGCCTAATTGTTGTGTTAATTGTTGCGAGCATATCCACTGAATAAGTAACCCTAAAGTTAAATTAATTGTTTGTCTAATTAGTGTGAACTATTAAAGCAAATAAAGGATAATTATTTCGCAGCGATACTTATGGGTTATTCTTACGTATTTCAGGAGAATCGTCGTCCACAGTTTAACCTTATGATGCGGGACTGTTTTCGCTCGCAGCGAATTATACCCCACTTCCGGTTTTATATTGTTCGAGGTCTTTACATGTCTATGTCATAAAGTTAAATTCCTGATAATTTTCCATTGTTCGTTGAATGTCTCCACATGCAAGAGACTAAGTTCTGAGGTTTCTATTTTCTTGCTTAGTATTAAAATATTGTCATCACACAATTATTGTCTTCTTTTGTCAGGTTCGCGTTTTAATTTGTGGTATATTTGTGTTTCCTTTTCTGCTTCGATATCGTGTTTTTGTTTTTAATTTTCTCCAGGCCTCAATTGACGTCATCAGATCTGGTGCCGAAATTCGACATTTAATATAATACGTACATTTGTATACGTAATTTGGCTCATTAATTTACGATAAATTAACATTTGTATTTTAACGTTAATAGTAAACCACTTTGAAACGAATATTTAAGGGTAGCGATCAGCAAAACGTCGGCCTTCCTGCCGCTGTGCATGCACACTGCGTATTTCCCGACAGGGCGGCCGTCACCATTGGCCCCAGTGTGGTAGTTGGAGTCCTAGGCCTCCGAAAGTTCATCCCCGCCAGGACTGGGATTGAATCCCGGTGGCGAGTTAACAAGGCGCACGCTAACCATTGCGCTAACGAAGCCGGCTTTATATTAGTCCTGTACCATATGGTTCAAATACGTATAAAGGCAAACACAATTTTATGTGATTTCTAACTCCCAAAAGTTATTCGCCAAACTGTTATTGAAATAAATCTTACTTTATTTGCCCTCTATTTTTCGATATGTTTAAAATTGTATTCTTTTTTCGCCTGCGAACTTAGATTTTTGTATACGTTTTGCTAACGTTAATTTTCAGTTATCGCGCAAACATTTATTTGTAAACGAAAAAGAAAAAAGGGTGCCGGCCCTGCTAGCTAGGTCAGCCCAAGCGGCCGGTGTGTGGTTCGAACCCAACCTGTACAAATATCCATGCCTGTGCAGGATAAGCGCTCCTCGTCTTTAGACGTTAGACATGGCTCCTCTCTTGACGTTGGCCCTTCCAGTTGTCGCAATATGACCATAACAGCTAGTTTGGGTAAATAGAATGCATAATTCATGTAAAGACCCCTGCTGGTTAACACTTGCGAGATATATTTTAGTCGAAAAAAATGTGGAACTCATATGGAGACTAGACCAATTGTCATTGCAAACCTACTTAGAAGATATTAAGAGCACCTTCTGGAAAGAAGTATTGTACGTCTGGAGCATTTTTCAGAAAAAGATATATACACCAGGCAATGAATTACATTACACCTTCTGGAATGCCTGGTACATAAAAAATCTCAATCTGCAAAAATTGAAACAGATATTGATACAAAATAAATGTGTATTAATTCAAGATCTCCTTGTAACGAATAAATTTATTTCCTATGACAATTTTGAAGCAAAATATAATTCTACTATTAACTTTTTAGACTACCTCTATCTAGTAAGAGTAGTAAAAGAACATTGGCCACTAGAAAACATTTGTAGTAATAGCCGAGGGGTAAAAATGGATCCATTAAATGGCTTTTATATTAGCAAGAAAGCATGCAATTATGTTTATACGACTTTGATAGAGGATGGCTCGCTGATGAATAAGAGAAAACTGAGATGGAATAACATATTAAAAGTAGATGATTTAAATGTTAACTGGACGGAAATCTATACTAGAACATTTAAAACTACATCAGATAGGAAATATAATGCATTTCAATATAAAATTTTGCAACTAGTCTTGCCCACAAATCACCAGCTCTATCAATGGGGTATAACTGAGACGGATCTTTGCCCTTTGTGTAAAACTGAAACGGAAACAATAGAACATTTATTTTGGTCATGTGGGGAACCCGGATGCTTTGGCAGCAAGTGAAATATTGTTTATGGCCCTTTTTAGATATTACAAGCTATCTATCGATGGAAAACATTCTTTTAGGCGTGACAGATGCAAAATATCAATTGATTGATCAAATATTCCTTACCTTTAAGAAATATATTTATAATACACGATGTTTGGGTGATAAGTTGAATGTAAAGCAAGGGTTTCGTATGTTGAAACAGTTATACGCTGTAGAATATTATATAAGCGAAAGAACCCCTGGTGGAAAACGAAGCCAAATGTATAAGTTAAAATGGGAGGGTCTTGCAAAGTTTTTTGCCACTGTATGACCGGAGGTGTTGCTATTTTTTGCAGGTTGAAAAAAAAACATATCCTATAGATCTCTTTTGGGGTACTGTATAATGTTTTTGGGGTGTGCTGCTCGTTTATCGTGTACTGTATACTGTCTGTTCTGTGCCTTGATGAAATAAAGAATTATATAAAAAAAAAAAAAAAAAAAAAATAACAGCTAGGTCAAAGCGTCCTAAATCAAAAAACAAAAACACTGTGGGCATGATGGCACAGATGGCCGACCCAAGGCAGTGGACAGGTGCGCGTAATCTGAGATTAATTGAATAAGTGTTTTATGCCGTTTGTGTGGCACACAAGGGCCACTCTGGGGGCTGTGAGGTCAAATTCTGCGAGTGTTTGTATCTCTTGCGCTAGCTACCAATATATATAGCGGCTCTGGGTAGCATCGCACGCTTTGATGAAGACACGGGTCACGAAATACTGTCTGTGTAGAGTAACAGATACCAGCGCCTAGAAACAGGGCCAGTGCGGAAGTGTGCCAAAGTACCCGTCATCGCTCTTGCAACGTGGTGGTGCAATACCCCAAGAATACGCCGCCATCTTGCTTTTTTGGAGAGGGGGGCGGGGGACAAGTTATCTTATGTTAGTAAATCTATCGGAAAAGGGCAGATATACTTGGGTTTCGGAGGTAAGAGACCTATTATTCCGCTTCGGTTTTGGTTCCGCATGGCAGGCACAAGGAGATGGGGACGCATGGGTCTTTATCTTGATGCTTAAACAGCGTCTGCTCGACTATGCCGACATGGACTGGCGCGGTAAAGTCGAGGACAACCTGAGCTCGGCCTATTTTCGGGATTTCAAACGTGATATTTGCCTTGAATTATACTTAAACGCTGGAATGAATTTTAATTTACGAATCAGCCTTGCTAAGTTTAGATGTGGCGTTGAAATTTGCCAAGACTTCAACAGAGTGGACAGAAGCCTTGATGATTATAATTGTAAATATTGTGTTAATGCTCACGATAACGGGGTAGACGTAGAGGATGTTAGATTTACTGACTACCATGTACTTTTTACATGTCCCTTTATAGGGCTGTACAGTCACTTCGGGATCTTATCGAGACCCCACGAGACGGGGATACCTATGCCCTGCGTCAATGCCTAGCATCAACGGCCTGTACGTGTTGCTTACCTTCCGGTTGTTTGCCTTGCCTCGCCTCACACGCAAGATGGGCTAAAGCTGTCCTTGGAAGCACAACTAACCACTGAAGTTCTGTGCATATCCGAATTATAGCCATCCGAGTAGATTTATGCAATGTATGAGCGGTTAGGCAGTTGATAAACCAGTATGCGGTTGTCTCACGAGTGACTGTCAGTGTCAGGCGATCTAATGTGCTGCGCGGGGTTTTCCATGTCGTATGACGTAATAATCATCATGACGCGCGTGTCTGCGCGCGGTATCTATGGTTACGTAACAACGCTCCTTATATGGACTGAGCAGGTGAGGACAATGGTGCTCCGTTTGTCGTAGAACTGTAAACATCGATGATTTGGCTCAAAATACAACGCTTCCAACGATCTCATCAAACGGACCACATGTATTATGGAAAGATAAATGTCTTGTCTTTAACTATATTATGATTTTATAGTTAACAATGCCTGGAGCAAAGCAAACAAAAAATAGTTTCACACCCACTCGATTCTTTAGGCACAAACCGCGCAGCTGGCCGGTTCCCAACACTAAAACGTTGACTACAATGAGTGCGTGTCACGCAGTTGCAGCAAGGCACCAGCGTGATGCGCACTCGTTCTAAGAGCACGTGTTTTTTTGTTGGTCCCCAAAAGACCTAAACCGGAAACAGAACCCGCGAGAACTGTACAGCCCTATATGTTGACTTACGTGCAGACTTCATGCGACTGGAGCAATTAAAAAACAGACCTTACAGATTCCAGGCCGGGATGGAGACAAAAGACACCAAAGAGTTATACAACTTGGCAAAATTCAAAGTGTTAGCCTTAAGACGTTATGACAGTTAATGATTAATTGTTAGTTATCCCTTCAGTGCTTTATGCCATATAAACTGACTCACACACAAAATTGATTTTTTTTTGTATTTACCCATGGGCCAACGGCTTTTCAGTCTTCAATAAAGCATTTACAGGAAGGTTCTCCATTTAATTCACCGTGACCTGGGAAGGAAGAAATGTTGCTCCTCCCCCCCCCCCCACCTTGCCCACCCCCTTCCCCTGAATACGCCCCTAGCCGTGGAGGACTCTTCGCACATATTACGTATCTGCAGGTGGGACATGTGCTTACGGTAAGGGGAGATTGCGCCTCCGGTGTCTGACAGTGGAGGGGGTCTTCCATGTAAAAGCCCACGAAGTGGACTATATTGTACCAAATTGTATGAGTGAGTCATACGTGAGCTATGCCCAAACAATCGTTTGCTCTAAGATGGAAATTCGATCATGTGGGACATTGTAGAAGGGGTTCACATATCACAGTCAACTGCCGCCTTTGTGATTGTTCTAATACAGCTTTTCCCCGGTATATATACTTCCCACCCTCCCTCACTCTATCAACTCCCCTCCCCCCAGGACAACAACGTCTGCCAAAGCGACACAGGGACTAATCCGGGTAATAGCAAAGACAAGCTGGTGGCCTCTAGTAGGTGGCAAGCTCCCTTTCCGCCTGTGTTGGTGTCGCTCCGTTCCTCCTTGCAGACGCGCATGCATCCCCTAGCGGAGTGTGTCGAAGGCACAGAGAGTGGTATGGCACGCCCAACACGACTTTGTTCATTGTTTTTTTTCTTGGTGTTCAAATGCATTCGTCGATGTTTGTTTTTCATTCGTCGAGGCTAGCTTTGCGTTTGTTGGTGGCTAAATCCATTTGCAGTTGGTAACTTTACTTTGTCGATGTCTGTCGATGCTTATTTCTATTCGGGGTAGACACTTTTCCTTGGTTGTTGCAAGCTTTCATTCGTCGTTGCATACTTTCATTCTTTGGTGTCAAATTTCACTGTGCACTCGCGTGCCACATAGCGAGTGGAGGACAACGCGTGGGGCAGCAATAAACGGCGGAAACCCAAGGAAACTGCGAAAGTCGCGGAAAAAGAGAAAACTGTAGCGATTATGGTAGCATGTATCTACACATGCAATCTATATTATTTGAAAGACATGCCCGATGCTTAGCCTAAAGGGAAAATGCAGCACATTAAATATCTACTTGACGAAGTCATGTCCACATATGTAGAAGTCTCTTTCTAAAATGACCGAGCTGTTACGTTGCAAAATGTCCGCCCGTTGCAAAATGTCCACCAGGCAAATATCGCTGCATTATGTCCGCCCAAAAAACAATTCGTCGTTGCAAAATGTCCGCCCGGAAACTATCGTTGCATTATGTCCGCCCAAAACTCAATTCGTCGTTGCAAAATGTCCGCCCGGAAAATATCGTTGCATTATGTCCGCCCAAAACTCAATTCGTCGTTGCAAAATGTCCGCCCGGCAAATATCGTTGCATTATGTCCGCCCAGAACTCAATTCGTCGTTGCATTATGTCCGCCCACTGCATGATGTCTTTGTCGCATGATCAGCGCTATATACCTATCATTTCTTACTATATCGTGAGCCGCCCATTTAGCTCAGTATCTTAAGTAGCGCGCTTGACATGAGCGCTCTGGAACTGAGAGCCGAACGGTACGCGAGTCGCGAGCCCTTGGTAAGGGGGAAGGGGGGGGGGGGTGGGGTAAGCCCTACCCGGGCGACTCTCAGCATAATGGCGGCATTGCGGCGACACCCCCCTCCAATTTCTCTTTCTCTCTCTCCATCCCCGTGTCCCCACGTACCCCGCTCCCCACCTCCTTGTTCTAAAAATTTCAACATTTGATGACTTTTGCAGTTTTCATCATTAAGTTATAATAGAGACTTCTGTTGGTTGGTATTATTAAATTGTAATTTAATAATAGCAATAGTGAAGGAGGGACAGATGTGAACTTCAGCATAAAATATGCCGAGACCCGGTGGCGGGGGGGGGGGGGGGTACATACAAGTGTAATATAACCTTATTTAAGTTGCCCCATACTTGTTCAATTATGATCATGCGATGATTTTTGTTTCACTGTTTTTTTCTTTCTTTTTTTCTTTTTTTTGTGGCTCCTATGCTAGCGACCTTCGTGGTCTTAATAGGAGTCTCCAGAGTAAGAATTGGTTAATTTATCACGTTTTTGTGTATTTGACGATTGCATGCATTCGATCTTGCTCAAATAAATGATATTGAATTGAATTGAATGGAATTGAATGGGTTGGGGGGAGGGGGTCTGCAGTAAAGCGCCCCCCCCCCTTTTCACCTCCTAAATCCGCTCTGTCGGGGCGTTTTACCACCAAAATCCGCTCTGTCGGGGCGTTTTACTACAAAATCCGCTCGGTCGGGGCGTTTTACCACCAACATCCGCTCTGTCGGGGCGCTTTACCGCTAAAGTCAGCTCGTACGGGGTATTTTTTCCCGGCAACCCGCTCCATGAACGTACATTTTCAGAGCCCCCCCCCCTCCCCCCCCCCCGGTCGCAAGTTCCAATGGATCCTCCCCCCACCCTTTTTTTTCACATTCCTGGATCCGCCCCTGCAGCATGTTACTTTCTTGTCAGTATCTGAAGTAAATACTTTCCAATTGTGCCTACCGTGAGCAAAGATTATCCATTTCATGCTCACGAATATCACCACGTGTAAGCGTCGCTTAGTGTATGGATCGATCTATTCAGCCGGCTCGATCAAAATAGGCCATCGTCAATTTCTCGATTCACCAATACTTATTGACTCTGTTATGCTGCCTAGGGCACCTACCCAAACAATCGACATAGACAATCATATATTGCTTTGTAGGCAATCACACAATGGCTGGACCGGGCCAAGAAGCCCCTCGATGCCATGAATAATGATTGAAACATGCCCAAGACTTAGTGTCGGGGTCGAGATATCACGATACATTGTCATAGTTTACAGATGGCATGTTTTACTAAATCTGACTTTTGCATACGCTTTATGCTTGGAATGTGGGCCTAGTTCATTGCTCGATTACCCCTTAGTCGAAAGCATGCGGCGACCCGCATAGATGTTGCCTTTGCACCCCTGCCTCCACTCCTCCCAATTGTCTACATTCCAAGTAAATGGAAGACAGGTGGGGGAAGGGCGACTCGGAGACAAACAGGGCACCCGTTTTATCATCTAATTACATTACCCTGAACCGCCATTGGGTCCCACCCGGGGATCCCACGTGTGCCCTCATCCAATCTACGTATCTTCCTACACACACGAAATGTAATAGAATGTGCTTTCTGCGATTCTATATTTGGGTTGCGTCGAAAATTCCTGTTCACGTTGACGTTGATACGAAAGCTTGTTAGGGCCCTTCAGATTGTTTTTTTATTAATCAACATTTTTTCTGCTTGTCAACCAGCAGTTAAATATTCAAACCCGGAGTAGATGCTTTTAACTGTAATAAATGATTTAAACCTGAATAAATTATTAAAACTGGGAATTAATTATTAAAACCAGGAATAAGTTATTGAAACCAGGAGTAAATGATTCAAATTCCGGATATGTGGTGTCAAATCTGGATCTGTCGGGTCAATCTGGATCCCGAAATCACAAAAAAGGCACACGTTTTTGGTTTTTAAAGCAACCTCTATAGTCCCATTTACATCTTGCATTTCATGGTATTATAGGTTCCCACGAGGTCCATGTGATCTTACGAGTGCTAGACAGGGGGTTTTCTCATTCCATTTCGGCATGTCAAATGGAGCAAGGCTCGTAATAAACGTAAGAAATTCTTATTCTTGACAAATATCTCCTTGAAAATGTGCAATGCGCACGTTGTAGATTAAGATAATCCACAAGGAAGGCAACATATGCCGTGGAATTAAACATATAATCATGTTACAAGCCTTTTGACATGGTGACAGGGCAATACAATTGGAAAGGTAATTCATGTATTGTGACACCTTGATTGGATGAAGGGCCATATTTATCACGGTCCATGCATCGGGAAGAACAAATGGACGCATGTCACAACGCGGAATCGCTTTTCGGCGAACGGCTTACCATAACTACCATGATGACGTAACGGGATACATATAGGAGTCAACCACGCCGTATTGACCTGTAAGATCCTGATTTAATCCATCGTATCAGTATTTGACTATGATCATCTCCAATAGACCTCTAGGATCCCAATTGGATCCCCAGGATCCGAACTGATTCATAGAAGCCCGATTTACACCTTAGATCCAGAGCGGATTCTTCACAATTCGATTAGGATTGACCCTTCTGATCCATATTTGTGCCCTCAGACCCGGATTTGACCTCTAAGATCCATATTTTGCCCCTTAGATCCAAATTGACCCTTCTGATCCAGATTTGACCTCTTAAATCCAGATTGAACCATCAGATCTAGATTGACCCCTCAGATCCAGATTTGACCCTCAGATCCAGATTTGACCTCTCAGATCCAGATTTGACCCTTCAGATCCAGATTGAACCCGCAGATCCAGATTTGACCTCTCAGATCCAGATTTGACCCTTCAGATCCAGATTGAACCCGCAGATCCAGATTTGACATCTCAGATCCAGAGTTGACCCTTCAGATATAGATGTGACCTCTTAAGTCCAGATTTTGACCCTTCAGATCCAGATGTGACCCTTCAGATCCGGATTGACCCATCAGATCTAGATTGACCCCTCAGATCGAGATTGACCTCTCAGATCGAGATTGAACCCTAAGGACCAGATTTGACGCCCCAGATCCAGATGTGACCTCTGAAATTCAGATTTGACCCCTCAGATCCAGGTTTGACCCCACATATCCGGATTTGACCAATGAGATCCAGATTGACCCTTTAGATGCAGATTTGACCTCTTAGGTCCATATTATACCCCTCAGATCCAAATTGACCCTTCGGATCCAGCTTTGATCTCTTAGGTCCATTTTATACCCCCTCAGATCCAAATTGACCCTTCGGATCCAGATTTGACCTCTTAAATCCAGATTGAACCATCAAATCCCGATTGACCCCTCAGATCCGGATTGACCTTTTAGATCCAGATTTGACCTCTTAAATCCAGATTGAACCATCAAAATCCCGATTGACCCCTCAGATCCAGATTGACCTTTCAGATCCAGATTGACTCTTTATATCGAGATTTGACCCTCAGACCCAGATGTGACCCTTCAGATCCAGATTTGACCCCTTGTATCCAGATTGACCGTTCCTATCCCGGAGACACATGCCCAGATCGACACAACCCACCGTCACACCCCTCTCTTTCCTCCCCGTCAATGCTCACTCACACAAGCAGGTTTGAGCAGTCCCCACAGTAACCTTTTCTCAGAATTATTGGCTCCATCTGCCAATGATTAAGGACAGTATAAAAATATTGTAACCTTGAGCTTTGACCTACATACCCCGCTAATAAACTTGGCCGAGCCATGTCGGTGACACGCAGACGCACACACACACACACACACAACTGTAGACAAACAGACAAATTGAGATATGTCGGAAACATCCGTCATAACAACTCAGATCGACATATGAAATTTAGATAATAACAGAACACACCGAGATTAGACTTTAAAATCTGACATTTTCGTTTTGAAAAAACGGAACCAACCGACATACGGGCGGACATTTTGCAACGACGAATTGAGTTTTGGGCGGACATAATGCAACGATATTTGCCGGGCGGACATTTTGCAACGACGAATTGAGTTTTGGGCGGACATCATGCAACGATATTTTCCGGGCGGACATTTTTCAACGACGAATTGAGTTTTGGGCGGACATAATGCAACGATATTTTCCGGGCGGACATTTTGCAACGACGAATTGAGTTTTGGGCGGACATAATGCAACGATATTTTCCGGGCGGACATTTTGCAACGACGAATTGAGTTTTGGGCGGACATAATGCAACGATATTTTCCGGGCGGACATTTTGCAACGACGAATTGAGTTTTGGGCGGACATAATGCAACGATATTTGCCTGGCGGACATTTTGCAACGACGAATTGCTTTTTGGGCGGACATAATGCAACGATATTTGCCTGGCGGACATTTTGCAACGGGCGGACATTTTGCAACGTACCACGAGCTGTCGCCCTGCCGTAAGCGGCTACTTTCTACGGATAGGGCAACTTATAGCAGGCGCGGGTTTCGGTTATTTCTGGATTGGTATGGCGGAAATCTCGTTTGTGCCCCGAAATTTCGCGCCTGTGGCTGCCAGTTAGGGCGTAAAATGTCGCGGGGTGGGGCGGGGGTGGGTGGAAGGGGGGGGGCAGTTACCGGCAAAGCCAGGGGGGGTGTTGGGTGGAGAGGCGGGACAGGAGAGGGGTCGGATTAAGTGGAAGCGGTGGGGAGTAGGGGGATCAAAAGTTCGTTCCAGATTCCCTGGCGACATAAATCGTCCAAAGCAAACTCGTGTTTTAGGGTCAGAAAACCGCTTGCGTATGCAGGGTTAGGTTGACTCTATTGTATTGTTATTTACCATTACAAACAAAAGAGATGTCTTTCCTTTAACAGCTTTAATAGCTGTGACAGCTTAACAGCTCTTTTCATTATATATAAACAATATTATAGATATGCTACAGATAAAAGGAGACCGTGGAGTCTACATAAGCGAAAACGCAATTAATATTATGTTGTTAATGTACGCTGACGATCTGGCACAGTGCAGCGATACGGTGGGGAGACTGCAGCACATATACATTGTGTGATTTTTGTACGAAGCGGGCGATGCGTGCGAAACCAAAGTTGTCGTATTTCGCAGAGGAGGACGTGTCAAGAAAAGTGAGCAGTGGTATTTGCAAGGTCAGCCGCTGGAGGTTGTTTCCTGTTACAAATATCTAGTCCTAGTTATGTCTTCAACACTGTCGTGGTCAAAAGCGGTGGACACATTAGCCTGTCAGGAGACCAAGGCAGTCAATGTATTACGTAGCTATATCGCCAAGTGTCCCCAGATGAGATTACAGACGATATTTTATTTATTTGATAAAACTGTCACACCAATCTTGATGTATAGAGCAGATGTATGGGGTTCTAGCGCGTATGGTGTTATTGAAAGAGTGCAAACAACATTTTGTAAAAAGCTCCTGGGCCTACCAAAGGGGGCCATGAATGAAGCTGCTCTTGCTGAATGTGGTCGCCATGTACTAGCGGTGGGGCAAAATTTAAAATGTATTAAGTATTGGCTATGAATATTAAAGAAGCCCACAAGCAGATATACTAGATCTTGCTATGATATGCGGAAGGATTTTGACGAACACGGAAAACTGACATGGGCCTCTACCGTCAGACAATTGTTGATGACAAATGGATATGGAGTGCTATGGTTGCAGCAATCAGTCGGAGATGAATCTCGATTCATCACTCAATATAAACAAACGCTAAAATACAGTGCTTTTCAAAACTGGTGCACATCAATCTCCTCAAGTAGTAAACTTAGTACATATCAAACGTTTAAATCAACATTGTCACCTGAGCTGTACATAGATGTGTTATATGTAGTTAAGTATAGGTCGGCGCTGGCAAGGTTTAGGTGTTCCGCTCACAGATATGCAATTGAGTCTGGACGATATGAAAATGTTCCTGGGGAGATGCATCTTTGTAAATAGTGCGCGAGTCGAGGTTTACATTCCACAGAAGATGAATTTCATGTTATTTGCCAATGCCCATTGCATGAAAAGATAAGAAAGTCCTATATAGATGTAACTTACAGATCGAATACCTCTTCACAACGTTTTGTAAAATTAATGAAATCCCAAAATAAGCTAGAAATACTCAACTTATCTATTTATTTATTCAAGGCAGAGATATTGCACCGAACAGACGTTGAAAATTAACCTGTACATCCTGTTACACAGTATTAATTATGTTATACCCTGTATGTACTATGGGCCTGATAGCCTCTTATACTAAATAGACTTATTTACTTACTATATCGTCCAAAACAAACAAGTGTTCCGGGTCAGAAAACCGCTTGCGTATGCAGGGTTAGGTTGACTCTATTGTATTGTTATTTACCATTACAAACAAAAGAGATGTCTTTCCTTTAACAGTTGATATTTAGAACAGCTTGATTAAGAACAGTTTAACAGTCCTGTCTCAAGCTCCCCCGTTACACATGCCTGGTTGCTATGCAACAAGGCCCATGTCATGCGAGTGCGCTCAGATTCTGATTTGCGAAGACTGTGTATAGCGGCCGATATCATCGCTTTATAACAAGTTATTATGGGTACAGATCGGATAAAAAGTTATGTAATCAATAAAATTTATATCCATGAATTAGATTTTTATTATTTCCAGACAAAACAAGTCCCAGAAGATCAAAATCCGGGTGGGGGGGCGGGGGGGGGGCACTGTTATGAGTATCTGGTGGGGGGGGGGGTCTGCGGGTGCCCCTTGATGCTTAAGGGAGCTGACATCTGTGATGAAAAATATACCCCTATATAGCGGACATTTATGATGCAAAAGAGACCCTATATAGCTGATATTTGAAAACTTGTGCGTTTATAAAGCGAGTTGCCGCGAAAGAATAACACTTCCGAACGGATTTTGGTAAAACGCCCCGACCGAGCGGATTTGGGCGGTGGAAAAGAAGGGGCTTTACCGCGGAACCCCCCGCCTAAGCAATGTATAACATACACCTTCGGAATTAGAATAAAGCCACTTTCCTGCTACGCACAGCGCGGTGAAACATTACATGCGCCGGTTGGAATTTATATCAGCTGTTTTCCCGGCTTGTATGCCTCCATCTCATTCTTCAAATGGTATCGTTTGATAGTCAAGATAATAACCGACTTTTTACGAAAAAAAAACAATGTTAACCGATGATAAACGTATGCAGCTATAAATCCGTACTCACCATTTGCTTGATCCGTGTTTACTATTTTGCGAGGCTTTTGCGGTTTTCCGCAGTTTTCCCGCCTTTTTTGTTGACCCACATGTTGTCCTCCATTCGCTAGGTGGCACGCGAGTGCCTAGTGCAATTTGACACCAACGAATGAAACCTTGCAACTACGAATGAAAATCGTCCACACCGAATAGAAACAAGCATCAACGAACTAAAACTTGCAAGAAAAAAAGGGGTTTAGCCATGCACCGAAGGAAAGTAGGCATCAACGAAGCAAAAGTTACCAACTTCGAATGAAGCTATCAACAAACTTAAAACAAGCATCGGCGAATGTAAAAGAAGCATCAAAGAAGTAAAAACAAGCATTGACGAATGGATTTTGACACTCAACAAAAAAAACAAAAAAAACAAGCAGCAGAGTCGTGTTTGGCGTGCCATAGACGACGAGCCTCAATGTATTTGGTTGCAGAATAGAGGGCTGCACCGTTCTTGCGGCTTCTATTCCATGTTAGGTCCTTTTGAGACCAACGAGGAACACGTGCTCTTAGAACGAGTGCGCATCACGCTGGTGCCTTGCTACAGCTGTGCGATGCGCACTCATTTTAGTCAACGTTTAAAGTTGCATATCGAGCTCATTCCAGCCAAAATACAAAAGAGAATCAGTATTCGAATCATCCACGATTTCTTTTGTCTATATTCGACGCATGCCAAACTGCCACAATGGAGCGTCTTAGCCTTGCCCATGATATCCGTAATTTAACACAGGTTGTCAACTTAGCGGTAAACGTCATCAGTGTGTGTGCTTTGCAATGCTTTGTTATAAGTAGCAGTGCCGCGGCAGAGTTCTGCGGAGTTTTCTACAAATTGTGATATAAATATCGCCTGGGCTTCGTTTGGGCGGGAAAGAGCGCGATATGCAACTTTACGTGTTGGGAACCGGGTGGCTGGGCGGTTTGTTCCTCAAAAATCGAGTGAGCCGTCTGAAAATATTTTGTTAACCAAACGAGTGAAGGCAAACAAGGACCTGAGGATATGCAGCACAGGCCATAGGGCTATAAAGTCTCATTTGTCAAGACTTCCGGTTTACTCATTTTGGGGACAAAGAAGCGAAGCACGTGTTCGAAACGAGTTTAGAATCTCCGAGCACATTGGTATCCTGACTATCTGTGACGTAGGCGTGACGTATATAGGGGTGGGTCCATTGCGGAAGGTCTAGCGATACAATATAGCTTCACAAAACGGAGAGACGACATATGTTTCATTCATTTGCGCCATCACAATGACGAATATTTGTTAAGACGGGACATCACGGCTGAGAAACTAACGTTTTTTTTGCATTTCCTACGAAAACGAGGCATTATGACGTCACCCGGATTCTCCCCGGTAACCATGTTGGACCAAGCTTCAAACAGAAAGTTACAAAGAATGAAGAAACTTGTGTTTTCGTGATCCAAAATGCATAAAAACATCCAACTGGTCTTATTTTACCTTTACCACGTGGTTTAATGACGCATCAGTGTGTTGTCACTCCAGGCACTGCACATTTTGACAGCGGAATGGTTCATTCGATCAAGTTCGGTTCAAGTCGATCACTTGCTCTCGCCATTTTTGTTACCGCGGAAGCACGTGAGACTCTGTGATCTCACTCGCTGTTTGGGGAACTCGCGAAAGCCCGGGTGCAGCACTAAATTTAGAACAATCTTCGATTTTACGGCATCTATCACTACGTTGGTATGTCTGTGTGTGTGTGTGCGCGCGCGTTTTCTGTAGGTCGCAAAACGCAACATTTCGTTCTGTAACTTTACCCATCAATAGGTATCCGACATGGCTAGGTCCAGTTCGTCAGCGTTACCTGTTTGCCTAAACCAGAGAAACCTAGACAATATCTGAAAAATTGGAGGCCTATTACTTTACTTAATGCAGATTACAAAGTTCTAGCTGGAGTGCTTGCACTAAGGATAAAAACATATTTTACCAACGATCATCAGCTCGGACCAGAAAGGTTTTTTTAAAGAATCGCTTCATAGGAGAAAATACTACAATTGTATACGATTACAAAAGGATTACAAAACAGGGCTATTACTACTCGTTGACTTCGAAAAAGCGTTTGACTCTTGAAGCTGGGATTATACTACACAGCTTCTACAGGCCTATGTTTTGGGGAGGAGTTTATAAGATATTATATGCTGTTGTACGAAGAATTGAACAGCTGCATCATAAAGCGTCATAGGCTGGAAAGAGGTTGCAGACAGGGTGACCCCCTGTCCCCATACTTGTTTATTCTTGCGGTGGAACCTCTAGCCATGGCCATCAAAAACTGCCCTGACGTGAAAGGTATCCAAAATCGAGAGATAGTATATAAGTTAGGGCAATATGCCGATGACGCTTTCTTATTGTTGGATGGCAGTGAATCTCTACGTGCCGCACTAGGGATCCTTGACTCGTTTTACAAATGTTCGGGTTTGAAAATGAATGTGGACAAAACGAAGGCCGTGTTGTTGCGAAGAAAGCCAAAAGTCAGAGATAAAATATGTCCAGATCTATGTCTTGGCTGGGTTAGGGAGTTTACACTGCTGGGTATAAAATTTGATACCGACCTTCGTAAAATGCTGCAAATAAATCTTAGTAGCAAGATTTCAGAAATTCAAAATCACTTAAGCGCCTACGAGAAGAGAAGTCTCTCATTGAGGGGTCGGGTTACTGTGACCCTGGCTTTGCCTAAACTGGTCCACGTGCTGTCAGTCCTCCCCTCCCCTAATAAAGCTTATATTAGTCAGCTAGAGGGTATGATTCGGTCTTTTATATGGCGTAAGAAAACATCTAAAATCTCGCTCACCCGTTTGGCACAGGAGGCTGAAGATGGAGGCGTTAATCTGACTCATATTCCGTCATTCACTAAAACTTACTTGGGTGCGTCGGTTAATAACCACAGACGGCGCTTGGCAAGATTTCTTCCCGGACGTGGTGTGTACGAACGCTGTTTTGAGAAATGGACAATAAATCCTTGAAATCTTGCCAAAAAATAACTAACCCTTTCTGGGCTGATGCAGTAAAAGCACGGATTCATTTTCGAAATATCTTACCTCCGAAAACACCGTTTAAGCTGCCTCGCTGGAACACTCATTTCATGAAAAATCCCAACCTCGTTACCGGAGAGCAGGAATTTATGAATAAGGGAGTTGTATATTATAACGATGTACTAAATGATGACGGGTCACCTTTAGGATGGCAAAGTTTTACGCATAAGTGAAATATCAAACTAAACTTTGCTGACTTCTATAGACTTATTCACAGTGTACCCCAAGAATGGAGACGGTATTGGCAGCAAGAGGATTCCAAACCATCGTATGTAAGCTGCAAATATTTAGATTTTATGCGGATGGACAAAATTTGTAATAAGGCGTAAAATGTGATAGTAAAAGAATTACAAGTGTCGAAAACAAACGAAAGAAAATGGGCAGAAAACTTGAATCTTAATTTAGCAGAAACCCCATGGAAAACCCTGTACTGCCTACCATTGAAGTGTACGGTTGACGAGAAACTGCGAAACTTCCAATATCAATTTTTATGCAGAACTATAATTACCAATAAATTTTTCTTTCTTTGTAAACTGGTAGACACTGAAAAATGTTGCTTTTGTCATAAGCTTAATGAAACTATAGAACATTTGTTCTGGGAATGTGATGTTACACAGCGACTTTGGACCAGCTTATCTACAGCGTTGGACGGTAGAAATGGGCATGTAATAAGTGATAATTTGAATTTTAAATCAGCGATGCTAGGGTTAGAAAACGGACAAAACAAGATACTGGTCAATCAGATATTTATTATTGTTAAGAATTACATCTATACTTGTAAATGAAAAAACTCCATTCCAAATGTGATACATTTGTTAAAACTTATCAAATACTACCACTTGCTAGAAGAAACAGTTGTACAAGATAAGGCAGAAAGATGTAAGCAATGTTTGATTGATAAGTGGAATCCCATCATAGACAAATTGCAATTGACTTGAATATTAAGTTCGTCAGCGGGGTATGATGGTCAAAGGTCAAGATCACAGGATTTTTTTCGTTTCTTCCTTAACCATTGGTATATGGGACCAAAAATCGGGGAAATCGCTATATCGTTCACAGTTTTCATTTAATGGGGGGTGGGGGGGTTCAAGCTGGGGTGGTGGGATGATTGAGTTGTTTGCTATGAAACTAATGTGCATGGTAGGGATGTAGAAACGAGATTGTCAAGCATAGCTTGAGAAAGACGAAACTCCGGGTGATAGGTGCAACTTGAATCTGTACCAACTGCGACTATGTACATGCAATATCGACTGGTTAGAGGCCGAAACGTCACCACGCCGTCAGTCATTTCACGTATCGAGGCTTTATAATGGGATTGGCCATGTTAAAGTGTGATTATTTGCTAGCGTCCAAAATACTGGTTCGATTTCGATGGCATTTGGCACACATGATGTCAGTAACATTGGTACATATTACAACACACATAGATAATCTACCTGCATGCATGTAGTCACTGCAATGTTTTAACATTTTTATTAGGTTTAACTATAAATGTGAGGTGCAATCCATATTACTTTGTGCCGGCATCTGAAGAATATACTGAAACAAACCGCGGATCTCTAGCCCAAATATTAACGAAGATACGAGGAAAAACATGTTTCGTGACATTGACCTTGCTGTGACCTTGACCTTGGATGCGTGACCTTGATGAGTATAGTACTTTGCGCCCAAATACTAATGTCATGTTTCACACAAGGTGTCGTTTGTCTGACATATTCCCTTCATGGAGAAATTGAGGAGGCTATGTTTCCGCCAAAATGCTCCCGTAGGGTCCCATGTTAAACTGCGAATTTTTAGCAGAAAAACTATTTGGGCGATTTGCTCAAATGAAAGACGATATAGAAGGTACTTATGGGCCCAATACGTGAAATAGTATTCCTAACGTCCTGCGCTTGATCACCTCCAAATGCTTTAACGTATACCCCCCATAGCCACGTTCAGGCTTTAGAATAAACCTGGAAAAAAAGTGACTTATAGCTGCCTATACTTCAACATGGAGCACGTGTATTTGTTGGTCTCCAAAACTGAAGTCTCGCGGCCCGATCACGAGAACTGTATAGCCCTATTAATTGATGCTAGAACATTGGCGTAGAGCATAAGTATCCCTGTCTCGTGGGGTCTTCATCAGGTCCCGTAATGACTGTGCAGACCTTATGGTTAAAGAAGCTTTACTGGTCATTAAGAGCGTGATCGATTTGCCTCTGCCAAACGCAACCTCGCATTTAGACCCGACCCCATTCCCGCATTGTTACCCATTAATATTCATGTTACGCCTGAGGGTCAGCAAACGCCACGCGAAATCTCCTCTTCATGCATAAGCCATCTGGTTTGCTCTTGAGTAACAATTCAACACCCAACCCAAGCAGTAGCCAGCCCCCCCGATACCCAACACACCCCGGCAAGTTGACACCAACAGCATACCTATCGCGTTAATCGAGAATGACTACAATCTTCATACCATTAACCCTCAGGGATATCCGAGGTGAGTGCTGATCGCGCTTAATGGATGGGTCAACACTTTAGGGTAATTGCCCTTGTTCTTTGCTCTAATGTGTGTCAAAAATATTATACATACACATGAAATCATCAAAACGACGTTTTCGCCTCACTGAAGTAGGTCAATACACTTCAAAACAATTACTCGCAAAGTTGACATTGCATATCGGTGAGCCTATTGCCTATTAAATAAACTACCAGAATATCTAGATATAAACGGGATAGTTACAGACATTGGACAAACTGCGATTAGGCATATCCATCATAAGGTGGCGTCTCAGTGCCTTACGTCATCAAAATGAGATGTTTTTGTGTACTACGTCATCACAGGTAATCTATTTGTGTATTACGTCATCATTAAATGATGAATCAATGTACTACACCATCAAAAGGTAGAATCCGCGTGCTACTAGGCCATCACAAATATGGTCAGTGGCGAGTCTGCCATTGAAATAGACATCAATAAACAAGGCGATTAAACAACATGTGCATATTAATCTGTAAAACTAATAAACTATAGCAGACTGAAATAGACATCAATTATTATGTCCGACTGTAACTCAAGTGCTAAAAAGCATTATGGCTGTACCATGGGCGACTAAAATTAAAGTTTTTAAGAGCATTATAATTGAACCATGTTGGACTATAATTGAAGTCTTTAAGGAACATGATGGCTGTACCTTGGGCGACTATAATTAAAGTTCTCAAAAAACATAAGTGAACCATGGCCGACTATAGTTCAGGCTTTCCCGAGCATCATATCGGTACGATACGGGGGCGGTGAGGGGGCGGGGGGAGGGGCAAGGGGTATATAGTATATCCGTTCCTCGGTAACGGACTTTTTATTTCCTCGTGAACTGAGAATGAGGAAAATAGCTCTTCGTGAACTGGGAATGGGATATTAGCCGTGACCCTCGTGATCAATGATATTCATTAATCGTGGACAGAGAATGTCAATACAAAATAACCGTGAATTGGGAAATCGCCAATTTATATCATGTATCCGCCACTTCCATTGTATGAGGGGAGTTCTCGGTTTAATTCATCGTGCCCTGTGAATACAGAAATCGTTCTTCGTGATATGGGTAAACGACCCCCTCTTGGCCCCACCCCCCACCCCTACTATCGCCCACGTTCCCCTTCATAAAACCGCACAGAGATATGTGGGGGGAATGCTGGCATTGCATATGGCTTTACCCATTTGACCCCATCAATATGTCCTTGAGGGAGTGAAGGGTGAGAGAGGGGCGGGGGGGGGGGGGGTTCTTGTTCGACACTAACTCTACCCATCAGTATGTGAGACAAGATTTGCTTCCGTTTCGGTCTTCGCTCCCTTGAAGACGGCGAAGACGGCATTAATCTCTCGCAAGGGTTGTATTCCCGCGACACCTGCCGGCGGAGACAGACAACACGGCTGATGAAGATATCGCTCACGACTCAACGGAGACCACGGGGGTGGTAGCTTGATCAACTGGCTCTGTCGGTAGTCGTCACCATGACACCGGAGAGATCTGGGTATTGAAAATGTGACAATAACTGTCGCGTGAATTATTTGTTGCGTGACGTCCATAGTGCAGTCTGTCTCTGGCGAGACAAAGCCATACCGTGGCGCCACCCAGCGGAGAAATGAAAGAACAAATATTGATCTGCCACAGACGGCCTCGAAAGGCCCAGTGGAGTGTAGACTGCATATTCTGAGGTATGTTTGGCTTATCTGATTCGGGTTAGTGTTAGATGTGGTTGGCTTAGATTTGGCTTAGGGTTAATGTTAGACTTAGAGTGGATTGGCTTGGGATTAGGGTTGGAATACCTCAGGGGATGTGGTTGGCTTAGATTTGGCTTAGGATTAATGTTAGACTTAGAGTGGATTGGCTTGGGATTAGGGTTGGAATACCTCAGGGGATGTGGTTGGCCTAGATTTGGCTTAGGGTTAATGTTAGACTTAGAGTGGATTGGCTTGGGATTAGGGTTGGAATACCTCAGGGGATGTGGTTGGCTTAGATTTGGCTTAGGGTTAATGTTAGACTTAGAGTGGATTGGCTTGGGATTAGGGTTGGAATACCTCAGGGGATGTGGTTGGCTTAGATTTGGCTTAGGAGTAATGTTAGACTTAGAGTGGATTGGCTTGGAATTAGGGTTGGAATACCTCAGGGGATGTGGTTGGCTTAGATTTGGCTTAGGGTTAATGTTAGACTTAGAGTGGATTGGCTTGGGATTAGGGTTGGAATACCTCAGGGGATGTGGTTGGCTTAGATTTGGCTTAGGATTAATGTTAGACTTAGAGTGGATTGGCTTGGGATTAGGGTTGGAATACCTCAGGGGATGTGGTTGGCTTAGATTTGGCTTAGGGTTAATGTTAGACTTAGAGTGGATTGGCTTGGGATTAGGGTTGGAATACCTCAGGGGATGTGGTTGGCTTAGATTTGGCTTAGGGTTAATGTTAGACTTAGAGTGGATTGGCTTGGGATTAGGGTTGGAATACCTCAGGGGATGTGGTTGCCTTAGATTTGGCTTAGGATTAATGTTAGACTTAGAGTGGATTGGCTTGGGATTAGGGTTGGAATACCTCAGGGGATGTGGTTGGCTTAGATTTGGCTTAGGATTAATGTTAGACTTAGAGTGGATTGGCTTGGGATTAGGGTTGGAATACCTCAGGGGATGTGGTTGGCTTAGATTTGGCTTAGGGTTAATGTTAGACTTAGAGTGGATTGGCTTGGGATTAGGGTTGGAATACCTCAGGGGATGTGGTTGCCTTAGATTTGGCTTAGGATTAATGTTAGACTTAGAGTGGATTGGCTTGGGATTAGGGTTGGAATACCTCAGGGGATGTGGTTGGCTTAGATTTGGCTTAGGATTAATGTTAGACTTAGAGTGGATTGGCTTGGGATTAGGGTTGGAATACCTCAGGGGATGTGGTTGGCTTAGATTTGGCTTAGGGTTAATGTTAGACTTAGAGTGGATTGGCTTGGGATTAGGGTTGGAATACCTCAGGGGATGTGGTTGGCTTAGATTTGGCTTAGGATTAATGTTAGACTTAGAGTGGATTGGCTTGGGATTAGGGTTGGAATACCTCAGGGGATGTGGTTGGCTTAGATTTGGCTTGGGATTAATGTTAGACTTAGAGTGGATTGGCTTGGGATTAGGGTTGGAATACCTCAGGGGATGTGGTTGGCTTAGATTTGGCTTAGGATTAATGTTAGACTTAGAGTGGATTGGCTTGGGATTAGGGTTGGAATACCTCAGGGGATGTGGTTGGCTTAGATTTGGCTTAGGATTAATGTTAGACTTAGAGTGGATTGGCTTGGGATTAGGGTTGGAATACCTCAGGGGATGTGGTTGGCTTAGATTTGGCTTAGGATTAATGTTAGACTTAGAGTGGATTGGCTTGGGATTAGGGTTGGAATACCTCAGGGGATGTGGTTGGCTTAGATTTGGCTTAGGGTTAATGTTAGACTTAGAGTGGATTGGCTTGGGATTAGGGTTGGAATACCTCAGGGGATGTGGTTGGCTTAGATTTGGCTTAGGGTTAATGTTAGACTTAGAGTGGATTGGCTTGGGATTAGGGTTGGAATACCTCAGGGGATGTGGTTGGCTTAGATTTGGCTTAGGGTTAATGTTAGACTTAGAGTGGATTGGCTTGGGATTAGGGTTGGAATACCTCAGGGGATGTGGTTGGCTTAGATTTGGCTTAGGGTTAATGTTAGACTTAGAGTGGATTGGCTTGGGATTAGGGTTGGAATACCTCAGGGGATGTGGTTGGCTTAGATTTGGCTTAGGGTTAATGTTAGACTTAGAGTGGATTGGCTTGGGATTAGGGTTGGAATACCTCAGGGGATGTGGTTGGCTTAGATTTGGCTTAGGGTTAATGTTAGACTTAGAGTGGATTGGCTTGGGATTAGGGTTGGAATACCTCAGGGGATGTGGTTGGCTTAGATTTGGCTTAGAGTTAGACTTAGAGTGGATTGGCTTGGGATTAGGGTTGGAATACCTCAGGGGATGTGGTTGCCTTACATTTGGCTTAGAGTTAGACTTAGAGTGGATTGGCTTGGGATTAGGGTTCGAACAAAACTTTCCTATCTCACGGAATCTTCAAACGACTTTGATTCTGCTGAAACCGCTTGAACGAGAAGGCGTAGTTCCCGACAACGCGGGAGGGGCATCGACATATATATTGTTTCAGTTTGTCCTTAAATGAAATAAAAAGCGGTAAGAAGCTCACATGGCCACCCACCATAGTATTCGTCTCCTCAATGTACACAACGATTGTAAAAATATCCCTGACAACGGTTATTTATCTGCACCTTCTACGCCATGCGGCAGGTGCGGATGAAGATCCCTGGTGACAAAACACTGTGCTATTTAACCATTGAATACGAGGAAGCATAAGAAATTTCTGTGCGATATGACTCACCATATGAATGAGATAACTCCGCGGTGACACCGCTACAATAGTTCCTTGGTGTCCAACCAATCAGAATCCTTCTGTCATAAACACGCGTTACCTTGGTAACCGCTTCGTTATTAAGGATCGTTTTTCTGATGTAGCTGCTGACACCTGATGAACTTCCAGCCAGCCCTGCGGTTCAGTGCATGGGCGCCAAGGCATCAATGGCCAGTTACTTCCCATTCACGGTATTAACAATGCCTGGCGAATACCCATTGATGGCGAGATTCATCATGTGATACGTGTCTCAATGCCCGTCTGGTCTGAGGTTCATGGGATAATGTTAAATTAGAGGGCAGTTTACCTTATGCTGAAAATCACCTTTACTTTTCATTCGTCCCGACTAACATGTTTATCTATGTAAAGCTACAGCTGTTGTTACAGATCTAATCAGGTGATAATATGTAAATGGCAATTAACATTATAAATTATAATTATAAGGTACTGTGATAGTGTATGATTGAATCTTCTTTATTCCACCACTTCCTTGTTGAGAACATATCAAAATAACAAAGAATTAAATAGAACGAGAAGCATTAAAGGAAAGAACAAAAACATTGCACAATATCAGTCATAAGTATGTTTGTCTCTCGTCGGTGCGGGTGCATTCAGCGAACTCAAGGCCCGCCAATGTGTGACATCCCGCTACTGCATATGTTTTACAACTAGTCGCTACAGTATTTACTTGGTGCCATATAAATAGTACATCGCTGGTTCCATGGAATCACCTGGGGGCAATGTAGTCTGTAAGTGAGTCTCCTTCCCGGTTAGAGCGCCTGGGAACGGCCGCTCGGAACTTGCTGAGGAGATTACTATAATACGAAATTACTAGTCTCCGTTCGCGCCAGGGCTCATGCACGCCTCAAAAAAAAAATTCCATCAGTTACTGGTGGGTTTAAACGGGGTTAGACCGGACGAAGACCACCAATTACCCTGATCAGAGTCAATATTACTGCACTGGTTGACCCCCTTGACCCCTTGACCCCTTGACCCCACATTTCTAAGGTCCACTCTTGAAGTTAGCTATTTCCGCCTGGTTTTAATTTTCTTATAAACTCAATATCTATCTGCATAAACTGGTAGGATGACGGACTATGGGGAGAAAGGGTAAGTGGGGGGGAGGGCGTCCAAATTAATGGTACGCTCTATCTGTATTCTGTCATTAAATTTGACCCACTAGTTTGCAAAGAAATAGATTGAAACCACCAATTTGTCATGGCCTTACTGCCCGGTGACTTCTCGGAGACGGTGCTGGGGGGGGGGGGGGGTTATACATAGAAAGGGAATATGCTGCTAACAGCAATAGACCAGTCTGACCGTCGCATAATCAACCAAGGTATATCCTTCACGTGGCTCCTGCTGTTGACATACTGCCACGTGACTGGTGCAACCTTTTTGTTCGCAAGAGTCAACGGTAACGTTGATGCTTCAGTCCGCTGGTCTACAAAACTCAGCCCACGTGCCAGCTGTTCTAGCGAGGCTCCCATTCTTTACGTTGTATTATCGCTCATATGACAAGTACGAAACGGTCAGGCTTCCTACCCATCCAATATACAAAGATAATTGAGAGATGTTTTCCAAGCAGAGCGGCAGCCACCATGGTCCGGGGATCGCTAGTCAAGTTTAATCATAAACAAGACGTAGAAGCTTTGGGCCCATAACAATTAATCTCTTTACATCTCCAATATCGCCTATCGTCATGCGTATTATCAGCATAGGTGGTGTCTACTTATGGAATGTGGAGCTGTGGAATTATTCGCGCCTTTGTATTTGTGGCTATTGTACCACATATTATGAGGGACAATCTCTCGTTATAAATTCTTGCTTATGAAGAAGCTATCCACACTTTTTTTCCATAGTACTCAAAACACTCGCTAGGTGGTGAGCGCAATCCTTGTGTGGCTTGGCTCGAGATTTTAAGCTTATTTTATCATACCATTTATTAAATAAAAAGACAACATTATATCCCATATATTTATCTTCATTTGGCATTTATCTTTAGGAACATGTAACTGCAACCTTCCTGTGTTATATTGATGTACATGTGCGCTTCTTGTAAGCAAATCTATCATGATAGCGATATATTTCATATATATCATATCCTGTAAAATTAAAATCGACACCAATCCGACATTTGGTAAATGTATTTGGGAAATTTACTCACGCTTATGGAAAAATGGACTTCATTCTTTAAAATTGACTGATAAGCCCAAGGAGGGACGAGTACTTGTTTTGCTGTTATGTTGTTCTTTTCACGTTGTAACGTACCATCTCACTATAATAAATAAACAATCTATCCATCTATCTATCTATATGCCTATCTATCTATCTATCTATCTAGCTATCTATCTATATGCCTATCTATCTATCTATCTATCTATCTATCTATCTATCTATCTATCTATCTATCTATCTATCTATCTGTCTATCTATCGTATATTGCAGTTTTTTTAATTTTCATATTTCCAACATTGACTTTACTTACTATGTGTAGTGATGAGGAGTGATCAACTTTGCCTATCTGGGCCTGGCTGACTACTGGCGCTGGGACGAGACTCATATAGTGCTGTGGATTTTAGAAGCTCGTTTTCTGTTGTGTAGATAATGCAATTTACATCCCTCTTCAGGGTGAAGACAATCGTCGATCATAAATTACCAAATATTACTTCATTACAAATGCCTCTATTTTATGCTCCTCGTGTAAATATCTAAAGAAGACATATTTACATTTTCACTTCATACGTGAACGAATAAATCCAAATGGATCAACCGAAACCCATTTTGACGGTTTCATAATAATATTGCGTTCCATGTCACTGTTGCGGATAGAGCGATGAATTTAACAAAATAAATTCCAAAAGAATTAGAGAAACTTTATAATGCGATTACGAATTTACCGAAAAGCTGCTGTCCTTGACAAGGCAAGCGCACGACGTATATTATATCCAGCGATACATTGGCATTGTATATATAAACGAACTGAGTAAGCATCTCCGGGTAAGATTTGTCTTGCGGAGGACGTCCATCAAAAATATATGACCCCCTCCCCCCCCCCTCCCCATGTGTTCTATTAGAGAACATACGCTAATACAAAGCCGAAACACTGTCGCATGCGCAGCGATAAATCAATTTACCAGTGACGTACAGAGCGGAGAGACGCTGAGTCGCCGTTGATTGTCATGGCAACACGCGAAATGGGAATAGGACAGGGACACACGAGAGGTCAAAAGCTAGGTGGTGGGAGGTTGGGGGGTGGAGGTGGGGGCTATTATCTTGTAATGTAATGGAGATACGGGGCATGGATGACACAAGCTGCCCATTACATAGTGCTACAGGCAACTAACGATGCGTTGAAGGCTACCTCCACCATTTTGTTGAGTCTCTAAGCGTAGCCGACCTTCCACACATGAATAAGCTCCTGAGGACATTTGCCTGAAACACTTAATGTCCAGAGTGAATTAAGGGACTGGGGCTGTGGTGGGCAATGGTGCTTTTCGCGTTGTGGCAGAGCCGACCTTTAGCCTACCCTGTATATGGCGGCTGATAAGTGGAAGATAGATCAAGTATTTTCTTCATAATTTGTAGCAATAAACACATTGCGCAAATCATTCCCACCAGATTCCTGATCAAATAGAAATAAACACAAACTCGGTGTCTTATTTCTCATGTTCATAAATCAAATTTTTTCACGATGGCGGAATATTGATAAGCGAGCTTGCAAGCCAAATTATATAGATATCTGTTATTGTCACGAAATGAATATTCATGGCAAAATGGTTTGTGGATAAATAAGATATTTATTTAATATAATTTAATGTATTATATAATATAAGAACACATATGACAAAACATGTACAAACGACAATTGCTTTCGAATGTGATATCTCAGTGCACATACGGTTGTATGGATATAATGTTCACAAATGGGCTGAGCGCGTGGCGGCGATTATTCTTGGCACGGCGAATGGCGACCTCGGCAATAGCAGCGTCATAATTCGGGGATCTGGTTACCGGCGACCGCGGCGTTGACACGGCATGGCGACCTCAGCAATATCTCGGCATGATTGGCAGCCTCAGCAATGGCCCGGCATGGATGGCAGCCTCAGCAATGTCCCGACATGGATGGCACCCTCAGCAATGGCCCGGTATAGCCACAGGTGACAACAGGAAACAACACCGGATGATCCGGTGTTGTGGCAACAGCGCCGCTGAACTCCGAAGCGTCGGAAGAGGGTAGTCCTTGGGATACCGGATGTCCAGTCTCGACCTATCCTCAAGGTAGTCTTATATCGGCGGACTGCCACTCCCGGAAGTCGTCACGATTGACAGGGCCGAGCAGAACAATAAAACTTGACACTCCGAGGAGCCTCAGGGGCTAACCCTACCAGCCATTGAATTAACATCCCGGTATATCCGAGAACTAATGAGACAACTAGAGCAGATCATCGAAAGCGTCACTCATCTCTCAGACTGGTGATCGCCTTCATCACAGTTATATATTATGCGTTCTGCAGATATGGCCGAATGCTCTTCGTGGTATTCAAGTCAGTTTGTATTCCTCTCTGACAGCACTTCCTCTGTCTCATAATGTAGTTATGACGTTATGGAATTCGGGTACAAAAAACGACATCTACATCTACTTGTCAGATGTTTGTGCAAACCAGTAACGTTAGTCATGCATAAGATTGTGTTCTCATCAAATTTGAAACAAAAATCTGATATATCAATGTACATGTATCTCAATAACTTTCTTGCAATACAGCTAAAAACCTGAAAACACTCTGTGAAACAGATCGCCATCTTGGAGGGCAACACGATAAGCGAATAAGCCTTTGGCTTCTGCTCTTGCCACTATAAATGTATTGTAAAGATGTACTAAATGAATGTAATTTGTGTGTTCTTTTGGCAATAAACTGATTATTATTATTATTACGATAGAACGACCCAGGCTGTCAATCATTCACTGACGTCACAGTTGCGTTTATCCAATCATGTGGTGAAAAAAAGGTTTTCCGCGTGGTTTATGTCGCAAGTCGGACAAACAAAGCAGCATGTCACTGTGTTGTCAGTTTCAGACATGAGTACTTCTCCCTTCTACCTACCATCAGTTACGATCGTCAATTTTATACTCACGATTAAGGAAAGAGCGTGGGTGGGGCTTAGTGTCGGAGTATATATCGGTCTGTTACCTTGAAGGCCCTGCGATGTACTCACGCTGAGGGACAGCGACGCCAGGGTGTTGACAACGCGATGACATCGAGCTTATTGAGAATGTGCCATCTGCCTTATTTATCCTAGGATTGTTTCCCTTGTCAGCCATATCATGTAATGGCTCGTCTTGGCACACAGCACAGCATGGCACACAGCACATGACTGGTCGTATATTCAGGACGTTTTGACCACTTTTGGTGATATCGCTTAAATGGGGAAAGGAATTTCTTTATGGCAGGCCGACAGGGCCATAAAGTCAAAAGCTTTCCTCGGAAGTTCAAAGCTCTCATAGGAAGCAACCACTCCGCTCCTATGAAACGAATTGACCAATCACAGACCGTACATTCGCTCCTAGGAAATGAATCGACCAATCACAGGCCGTATATTCTTTCCTAGGAAAACCATTCCTTTCCTAGGAAAGGAATGGATCAATCACAGGCCGTATATTCGTTCCTAGGAAAGCAATTCCTTTCTAGGAAAGGAATCGACCAATCACAGGCCGTATATTCGTTCCTTGGAAAGGAATCGACCAATCACAGGCCGTATATTCGTTCCTAGGAAAGCAATTCCTTTCCTAGGAAAGGAATCGACCAATCACAGGACGTATATTCGTTCCTAGGAAAGGAATGGACCAATTACAGACCGTATATTCGTTCCTAGGAAAGCAATTCCTTTCCTAGGAAAGGAATCGACCAATTACAGGCCGTGTACTATTAAATTCGTTTGACAAAACGTGTAGCCGCCGGTGAATAAGTGCGACCGCGGACACGTGAAACTTTCTCGATTGCAAGTATGAATGCCAGGTCATGAAGGTGAATGAAAGCCAGTATGAATCACCGGTCGCGACATTTTCGCGAAGGTTACAGAGAACTGTCGACGACTGTTTGAGGCTAGTGTCGACGGGCAGAGTTCCTGCGGACACATGGGCCTTATGTATTTCTCGGCACGTATGTATTCATGGAATATCACTGCAAATTCGATTCTCATACTCACTATGATGAGGTGCACATGACAAGGCGCTTTTGGCTCCAGCTCAATGTATTGGTTGTTCAAGGACCAATGTTTTCCCACTTTGATATATAAATTCTTGTTCCAAGGTAATTGGAACAACCTTCATTTCAATCCATTTATTAGTTAATTAACAGGCCTACTATGAATAAGAAAGCTCTAAATATATGGAAATGGCGTTTTAGGTAATTATTATGTAAATATTTGAATCGCAGTAATTAAAATGGCATACGCTCATTGTTGGAATAAAAATATTGCGTTGTGTTGCTTTCTCGTTTGCTTCATCATAATATGGATACTGTAACATTTTAGTGCCATGATAAAAAATTAAAAGATAAGTTTATGGAATAGTTATATCAAGATCAGACCATGTTCACTAAATATTATGTTGTTTTCTGATTTACGTACGCATTGCCAATTGTTACGAGATTGGCTTTGTATTTTGCTACCAAACTCCTCTTATAATAGTACAATGGAAAATATACTGCAAAAATATTATATGCATAAATAAGAAAATGTTTTGAATGACATTTGTTGCATCTTTTTGGCCAAACTGTTACATTTGTTTTGAGTGAGTGACTTTGTAGTGTACTACATACACAAAATTAAGAAAGTATAAATAAATAAGCAAAATTGTAATAGCATATTATCTATGATTGGCTCATTGAAGGAATCTGCTAATACATTTATATTCAACGATCACAAAATTAATGTTAACACCATGGATTAATGTTGCTTACATAGGCCTACTCAAACCTTTTTTTTTACCAGTTTTATTTAATCAAAGGCAATACATAAAATATACATTGTGTTTGATTTTGGTTGTTGTGTACACTTTGTAACATTTTTTATCCTATTTCATCTTACCAGAGATACAGATCTACCATTGAGATGTAATAAAGTATGTATAATGCTGTAAAATATTGTTTATTACAACAGTGCTTGATTATGACACTGATTAAAATACATTTCTCTATTCTACTATTCAATATCTATACATTCGAAATAGTTGGTTAGACAACTGCTTACACAAAGGGTAAATCACATGTTCCTAACGTTTTTGCTCGTCTTCCTATTTTTATATAATTCTAATATGTCAGAAGAGGAAGTGTTTCACAAACTTTTTTATTCTACTTAGACCAAAGTCAAATAAATACAATAATTTAATACATGTTTGTCATTGGGTCTCAAAGCGTTAGCCCTTTCGCGGTCCATTCTTTACATGACATGGGCACTCAGCACGTGGGAAGGCAGGTCACACATAAGTTTTGTTTCACGGCCTATGATTGGTCCATTCCTTTCCTAGGAAAGGAATGTCTTTCCTAGGAACGAATATACGGCCTGTGATTGGTCCGTTCCTTTCCTATGAACGAATATACGTCATTGGTCCATTCCTTTCCTAGGAAAGGAACGGCTTTCCTAGGAACGACTATACGTCCTGTGATTGGTCGATTTCTTTCCTAGGAAAGCCATTCCTTTCCTAGAAACGAATATACGTCCTGTGATTGGTCGATTCCTTTCCTAGGAAAGTCATTCCTTTCCTAGGAACGAATATACGGCCTGTGATTGGTCCATCCCTTTCCTAGGAAAGGAATTGCTTTCCTAGGAACGAATATACGGCCTGTGATTGGTCCACCCCTTTCCTAGGAGCGAATGTACGGTCTGTGATTGGTCAATTCGTTTCCTAGGAGCGAAGTGGTTGCTTCCTAGGAAAGCTTTTAACTTCCGAGGAAAACTTTTGACTTAATGGCCCTGTCGGCCTGCCATATCTCTTCGGGGTAACCCTCTACTCTTTGCAAAGATATACATCTTGCGACCACACAGCCATGATCACAGCGGGACGCGAACCACCGATCCAGGTGCCTTCAGGCTCTCAGGTGGCCAGAGCGCTGAATGCCAACGCTTTAACCCACTGAGCTATCGGGGCGGCCCCGAGATGGCTTTAGACGTGGAGTCCTTGTTCATCCGCTCGCCACCCGATGAGAACGCGGAAAGCTGGATATGGAAAGCGTCTCTTTATATTAAATTGAACGCCAATGCTTATAAATAATGTTCCTTGTGATGTGGCTCTCAGTGGGCACATCTCAAGGTTAATCGCGGCCAGGCAGCCTCCCCTTCAATAACCCATCCTTCCGCCATAGTTATGGCCAGTCACTGTGAGAAGGATACTCCATTCAGCCATATTCTGTCAATGGCAATGGGGCCGGGGGTTGGGGGGAGTAAGTGCAAAGTAGGGCCCCGTCGAGTATGGTGCGGGGCAAGGACAGGACACATGGGACATGGTAATAGGCCTCATATATGGCTCCCATAGGCGCTGGTATCCGAAGCGCCAGGCAGTTAAGAAATACAACCCCCACGAGACCAGGAATACACCGATCCAGGCTACCAATCATTCACTGATATCACTGTTGCTTTTATCCAATCATGTGGTGAAAGAAGGTTTTCTACGTACGTCATGTCGGACAAACAGGTCTGAAAAACAAAGCAACAAAGCAGCATGTCACTTTGTTGTCAGTTTCAGAGATGAGTACTTGACACTTGTCCCTACCATCAGCTGTGATTGTCAATTGCATACTCACTATTAACTTAAGCGTGGGCGGAGCTTAATGTCGGAGTGTGGATCGGTCTATTGGTGGCGGTTCCCATGCACGGTGTAGCCTTTTGCCCTTATTAATAAATCACCTGCCAACAACAATGGTCAAAAGTAATTCCATGAGTGTTGAACTTTTTGTTCGTTGCCTTATATTCACTATTTGCACTTAAAACGATGGTGCGTCTTCCGTGACGAGATTCTCAAAATGGCGGAGCTAGTTTCTACCAACTCCGTGTCCGTGTTGTTTATTGCTGGTTAAATTATTTTTAAAGTTGCATTTCGAGCTCTTTTTCCGCCAAAACTAAGCCCAGGCGACACATATATCACAATTTGCAGAAAACTCGATTGTTTCATTCCATAAATTCAGCAATCTAATAAACATTGCCGTTTCGGCTGTGATCTGGCACACGTGTCTATCCCCCGACACCACAGAACTGCGCGGTTAATTGGCCCAATGGGAGTTTACTGATGGAATGCTTATTCGGAAACTCGAGCGACATACCCATCCTTTCAGTCATTATTTCCATTGTCGCCTTGTGGCATACACATGTCTTAAAAAAACGTTCTGCCCCCTTACCCCCACCCCCTTACCCCCAAGCCCCCCTACCGACTTAGCATGGTCTAGTGACATGAAATACAGTGTTACTGGGCACCGAATGGCAATCAATTGTCAACAGGAATGATGATTTATTTATCTACAGAATGACAAGTCATTGTCATTGTCAGTGACTGTCGGAGCTATTGTGCAAGTGGCCATTGTTTGCCTGCAAAGGGAAAATGACACCGACAGAACGTCACAACGATGAATAATCCAAGGTCTCTGAAGAAAACTGCCTGCAATGATGCAGGCAGTTTACCTTGGATTATTCATCTGGTCTCTGTCGCCACGGAGAGCGTATCACATCTACCAACCATCAGCACTGTATTGGTCGGATGCTTCGAAATTTATATATAGTACCGTCAGGCAATGCACAAGGACATGTTAAGCGAGTACTCACCACGTCTAGCGAGTGTCTAGCCGCGAGTACTCACCACATCTAACGAGTGTCTAACTCTGAGTAATCCACTCATCTAGTGTTTATATATAACCCTGAGTACTCACATCTAGCGAGTGTCTAGCCCTGAGTACTCAATACATTTAGCGAGTGTCTAGCCTTGAGTACTGACCACATCTAGCAAGTGTCTAACCCTGAGTACTTACCACATCTAGCGAGTGTCTAACCCTGAGTACTCATATCTAGCGAGTGTCTAACCTGAGTACTCGCATCTAGCGAGTGTCTAACCTGAGTACTCGCCACATCTAGCGAGTGTCTAACCCTGAGTACTCATATCTAGCGAGTGTCTAACCCTGAGTACTCGCATCTAGCGAGTGTCTAACCTGAGTACTCGCCACATCTAGCGAGTGTCTATCCCTGAGTACTGACCACATCTAAGGAGTGTCTAACCCTGAGTACTCACATCTAGCGAGTGTCTATCCTTGAGTACTCGCATCTAGCGAGTGTCTAACCTGAGTACTCGCCACATCTAGCGAGTGTCTAACCCTGAGTACTCGCATCTAGCGAGTGTCTAACCTGAGTACTCGCCACATCTGGCGAGTGTCTAACCCTGAGTACTCACATCTGAGGAGTGTCTATCCTTGAGTACTCACCACATCTAGCGAGTGTCTAGCCTTGAGTACTCACCGCATCTAGCAAGTGTCTAACCCTGAGTACTCACCACATCCAGCGAGTGTCTAACCCTGAGTACTCACCACATCTAGCGAGTGTCTAGCCCTGAGTACTCACCACATCTAGCGAGTATCTAGCCTTGAGTACTGACCACATCTAGCGAGTGTCTAGCCCTGAGTACTCACCACATCTAGCGAGTGTCTAACCCTGAGTACTCACATCTAGCGAGTGTCTAACCCTGAGTACTGACCACATCTAGCGACTGTCTAACCCTGAGTAATGACCACATCTAGCGAGTGTCTAACCCTGAGTACTCACATCTGGCGAGTGTCTAACCCTGAGTACTCACCGCATCTAGCGAGTGTCTAACCCTGAGTACTCGCCACATCTAGCGAGTGTCTAACCCTTAGTACTCACCACATCGAGCGAGTGTCTAACCCTGAGTACTCGCCACATCTAGCGAGTGTCTAACCTTAGTACTCACCGCATCTAGCGAGTGTCCAACCCTGAGTACTCACCGTATCTACCGAGTGTCTAACCCTGAGTACTCACCACATCTAGAGAGTGTCTAACCCTGAGTACTCACCACATCTAGCGAGTGTCTAACCCTGAGTGACTCACATCTAGCGAGTGTCTAACCCTGAGTACATACCACATCTAGCGAGTGTCTAACCCTGAGTTACTCACATCTAGCGAGTGTCTAACCCTGAGTACTCACCACATCTAGCGAGTGTCTAACTCTGAGTACTCACCACACCTAGCGAGTGTCTAACCCTGAGTACTCACCGCATCTAGCGAGTGTCTAACCCTGAGTACTCACCGCATCTAGCGAGTGTTTATCTATGAGTACTCTGAACCCCTGTGAAACTGACACATTTCATCACAGTGAAATAATGACGTTAGAGAGCAAAGTAGTGACGTCACCAGTAATTGTACATACAAATCGTGGGAGTGGGAGGCTCCCAACAGAAACAAAAGTTACCGTCATTTTCCAGCGCCCGCCAGGACCTTACGAATAAGATTTGCGCAGGTATACGTCCTGGATTCTGATTTGCGATGAATAAATTAACTAACGGTTGAGTGTAGGAGATTATCTGATGTAATGCCCATAGACGGAATGGACTGATAACACCACCGAATAACGCATCCAGAATCTTAACCAATGTATCAATGGGAATCAGACATTCATCTGGTTCGGTTCATCTATGAGACATCACTGTTCGCACGGTGGGATTATCCCAATGGTCTTTTTTTTTATTACATGACATCACATGAGTCCGTTTCTATCACGTGATAGAATGACATGCACTGATTGGCCAGAGATTTTACGATTCTCTATATTTGACCTGGCGAAATAGAGCATGTTCTATATATGCCAACCGACAAAACCTATCGGTAATAAAGTAGTCTACGGGTTTGTCGCCGCGCCTGTGCAGACGGTAAGACTTCCCATTACCCATCACCCATCACCCAACACCCATCACCCACACAGACGTGACCTATCAGTAAAATCTTGTCCTCTGGATGGGGCTTTAGCCGGACAAAGCCACCAGCAACTTGTCATTCCGCGTTTCACCTGACCCGAAGCCCTTTGGAGCGCCAACTCATTCATGGCACGGATGTTGCTTGGCCTTTCTTTCTCCCTAACGAGACCATAAAAACGACCTCGGAATGGCGAGTTTTTCCCGAAGCCGCCATTTCCCGAGGACTATATAAGGCACCAGAACTAACGAATGATCGCCGGGAGGAATTTTACAGGTGCTATAATTAGTGCCAGGACTTCCCTCTGCAGATCCAGTTATTGCTCAGTCACATGGGCAGCCCCCTAAGTTATCCTTAGTACCGACTGTTTCTCGACGTGACGGTATATGCTTCGGTGGCGCCCTCTGTGCAGCATAACGGTACCTCCCTATATCAGCGTGTGAAGATAAGATAACTTGTGACAATGTATCGTCGGTATAACAAATTAAAAACAAAAACATTAGAACAAATGCTTATGACCGATAATGATTATAATGATATATATATATATAGAGAGAGATAAAATTATAATTTATTTCGACCAGGAAAACAATAATACAATACAGCATGCAGCAAAAAGAAAAAGATGATAATCCCTGGCCGAGAAGACCACCAATATGGCATGGTGGCCACCTCAACGAAGAAAACCAAAAAAACAGCGGAGAACATGATTCTGTAAAGACAAATTGGATAAACAATTACCGAGAGACACCATTACAATTCCATAGTCCAAATATGACATAATAATAATAATTTGGGGGACTAGATAGAACCTTATCACTTTATAATTCGGTTCACTTTAACGTTGTTATTAAAAATGAACATGAAACAATTAGCCCAAGTGCTATTGATCGACAATTACCATAATGACAATGGAGCTGGATTATTTGCATATGACGCTGAATAATAAATGCTCTTACAAACACCCATTGGCTCAGCTGCAGATTCAATAACAGTGAGCCTGCAGACCAGCAGGTAATACATTGGCGCCCTCGCACCTGCAGTTGTGGCATGTTTCATGAAGCCCAAATTCAATTGTCTCGGAAGGGTTTTTCGGTACAGTTTAGCCTTCCATTACACAAAAGAGCCTATATTCTTCTTCTTGTGATCGTGGAACAAAGACCGATCGCAATCCACAATCAAGATAGGCCAAGGTACAGCCACGACGCTCTAATGGGGGACATGGTAGAAAAACGTCTCCTTTCAGAAGGCCACATACAAACACAGTTACTGTATACAAAATTCATGTGTCCTCAACGATGCAATTATATGGCTCTCGGCACATGGGCATATGGAAGCGGCTTGACCTTGTTGGGATGATGACCAGAAGGCGCTGCTCAATCCTTCATGAAGCGTGTGGCTTGTTATGAAGGCTGGGGTTGTCGAGAGATGTCAGCAGGACTCACCACCCATGCCACAGTGTCAAGCTTCCCGCACGGTGGCGCTACGTTATAATTTTCAAGAATAAAACATAAAAATAACTAACTAATCTATTTAATAGATATAATAGATAACAAAAGACATATTGTACCATTTTGAAAATTGAACTCTTTCTTTTCATCACCTGATACCGTGTCTCCGGCAGTAATTTGTAGAAATGTGCGGCGCTTTTTCCTATTAAGTTGCGCAGCGCCGCCCTGGCAAGCGAATGTGAAAATGCTTTCAGGAAGTAGGCGACAAGAGAGATATAATGGAACCCTAGCGGAGTGAGTCGAAGGCAGAGAGCGGTCCTGAGCCGGTGAGAGAGCTGCGGGTCGGGCTGTGATTGATATGGGTTCAGTGTCGTGGCCCCCGCCTCTCCTTCCTGTCTGTCTCGGTTGAATTTCAGCCTGGGTAACCGAATCAGTCTAATAAATCAAACAAAGGGAATGCACTTTGCATTGAATCGATACCATGGGCCGATGACCTGAAATGTATGAAATAAACCTTTATACATACAAAGGGACAGCGTGGCGCAGCGTGGTACAGTATGACGCAGTGTGATACAGTATGACGTGGTGTGACGCAGTATTACGCAGTGTGATACAGTATGACGCGGTGTGACGCAGTATTACGCAGTGTGATACAGTATGACGTGGTGTGACGCAGTATTACGCAGTGTGATACAGTATGACGCGGTGTGACGCAGTATTACGCAGTGTGATACAGTATGACACAGTGTGACGCAGTATGACGCAGCGTGATACAGTATGACGCAGTGTGATACAGTATGACGCGGTGTGACGCAGTATTACGCAGTGTGATGCAGTATGACGCAGTGTGATACAGTATTACGCAGTGTGATACAGTATGACGCGGTGTGACGTAGTTTTACGCAGTGTGATACAGTATGACACAGTGTGACGCAGTATGACGCAGCGTGATGCAGTATGACGCAGTGTGATACAGTATGACGCAGTGTGATGCAGTATGACGCAGTGTGATACAGTATGACGCAGTGTGATACAGTATGACGCAGTGTGATACAGTATGACGCAGTGTGATACAGTATGACGCAGTGTGATACAGTATGACGCAGTGTGATACAGTATGACGCAGTGTGATGCAGTATGACGCAGTGTGATGCAGTATGACGCAGTGTCATACAGTATGACGCAGTGTGATACAGTATGACGCAGTGTGATACAGTATGACGCAGCGTGATACAGTATGACGCAGTGTGATACAGTATGGCGCAGTGTGATGCAGTATGACGCAGTGTGACACAGTATGACGCAGTGTGATACAGTATGAGGCAGTGTGATGCAGTATGACGCAGTGTGATGCAGTATGACGCAGTGTGATACAGTATGACGCAGTGTGATACCGTATGAGGCAGTGTGATACAGTATGACGGAGTGTGATACAGTATGACGCAGTGTGATGCAGTATGACGCAGTGTGATGCAGTATGACGCAGTGTGATACAGTATGACGCAGTGTGATACAGTATGAGGCAGTGTGATGCAGTATGACGCAGTGTGATACAGTGTGAGGCAGTGTAATACAGTATGACGCAGTGTGATACAGTATGACGCAGTGTGATACAGTATGACGCAGTGTGATACAGTATGACGCAGTGTGATACAGTATGACGCAGTGTGATGCAGTATGACACAGCGTGATACAGTATGACGCCGTGTGATACAGTATGACGCAGTGTAATACAGTGTGACGCAGTGTGATGCAGTATGACGCAGTGTGATACAGTATGACGCAGTGTGATACAGTATGACGCAGTGTGATACAGTATGACGCAGTGTGATGCAGTATGACGCAGTGTGATACAGTATGACGCAGTGTGATACAGTATGACACAGCGTGATACAGTATGACGCAGTGTGATACAGTATGACGCAGTGTGATAAAATATGACGCAGTGTGATACAATATGACGCGGTGTGATACAGTATGACGCAGTGTGATACAGTATGACGCAGTGTGATACAGTATGACACAGCGTGATACAGTATGGCGCAGTGTGATACAGTATGACGCAGTGTGATACAGTATGACGCAGTGTGATACAGTATGACGCAGTGTGATGCAGTATGCCGCAGTATGATACAGTATGACGCAGTGTGATACAGTATGACGCAGTGTAATACAGTATGACGCAGTGTGATACAGTATGACGCAGTGTGATGCAGTATGACGCAGTGTGATACAGTATGACACAGCGTGATACAGTATGATTCAGTGTGATACAGTATGACGCAGTGTGATACAGTATGACGCTGTGTGACGCAGTATGACGCAGTGTGATACAGTATGACGCAGTGTGATACAGTATGACGCAGTGTGATACAGTATGACGCAGTGTGATGCAGTATGACGCAGTGTGATGCAGTATGACGCAGTGTGATACAGTATGACACAGCGTGATACAGTATGATTCAGTGTGATGCAGTATGCCGCAGTGATATACAGTATGACGCAGTGTGATACAGTATGACGCAGTGTGATGCAGTATGACGCAGTGTGATACAGTATGACGCAGTGTGATACAGTGTGACGCAGTGTGATACAGTATGACGCAGTGTGATACAGTATGACGCAGTGTGATACAGTATGACGCAGTGTAATACAGTATGACGCAGTGTGATACAGTGTGACGCAGTGTGATACAGTGTGACGCACTGTGATACAGTATGACGCAGTGTGATACAGTATGACGCAGTGTGATACAGTATGACGCAGTGTAATACAGTATGACGCAGTGTGATACAGTATGACGCAGTGTGATACAGTATGACGCAGTGTGATACAGTATGAGGCAGTGGGATACACTATGACGCAGTGTGCTACAGTATGACGCAGTGTTAAACAGTATGACGCAGTGTGATACAGTATGACGCAGTGTGATACAGTATGACGCAGTGTGATGCAGTATGACGCAGTGTGATACAGTATGACGCAGTGTGCTACAGTATGACGCATTGTCATACAGTATGACGCAGTGTGATACAGTATGACGCAGTGTGATACAGTATGACGCAGTGTGCTACAGTATGACGCAGTGTGAAACAGTATGACGCAGTGTGATACAGTATGACGCAGTGTGATACAGTATGACGCAATGTGATACAGTATGACGCATTGTCATACAGTATGACGCAGTGTGCTACAGTATGACGCAGAATAACGTAGCATGACCCAACATGACGCAGCATTTCGCAGGATGATAGCAGTGTGATTTAGAATAACGCAGCATTTAACTGATATGCGATATAGAACGATAACATTATGACGCAACGTGACGCAGTATTTCGCGACATAGCGCAGTGTGACACAGCATTACGTTTCATGACGTAACGTGAGACAGTATGGCACAATATGACGCAGCACGACACGGCAGGACGCAGAATGGCGCATCATGGCGCGGCATTGGGCAATTTGACATGGATCATTAAGAGGAACCGGGACCGGGTGAACAATTATTGGGTTGGGTGTGATAGTGTGATTCAGTATGACGCAGTGTGATACAGTATGACGCAGTGTGATACAGTATGACGCAGTGTGATACAGTATGACGCAGTGTGATACAGTATGACGCAGTGTGATGCAGTATGACGCATCGTCATACAGTATGACGCAGTGTGATACAGTATGACGCAGTGTGATACAGTATGACGCAGTGTGCTACAGTATGACGCAGTGTGAAACAGTATGACGCAGTGTGATACACTATGACGCAGTGTGATACAGTATGACGCAGTGTGATACAGTATGACGCATTGTCATACAGTATGACGCAGTGTGCTACAGTATGACGCAGAATGACGTAGCATGACCCAACATGACGCAGCATTTCGCAGGATGATAGCAGTGTGATTTAGAATAACGCAGCATTTAACTGATATGCGATATAGAACGATAACATTATGACGCAACGTGACGCAGTATTTCGCGACATAGCGCAGTGTGACACAGCATTACGTTTCATGACGTAGCGTGAGACAGTATGGCACAATATGACGCAGCATGACACGGCAGGACGCAGAATGGCGCATCATGGCGCGGCATTGGGTAATGTGACATGGATCATTAAGAGGAACCGGGACCGGGTGAACAATTATTGGGTTGGGTGAGAGTGGGGGAGAAATACTAGAAGTGATTCCCGCGCTCACTCTATAAATTATTCTCTACATATGCTGATGTTGCATTTTCATGAAATAGCGCATCACGCGAGAGCATATATTCTCAATCTGTCTTACTTGGGGTTGCATGGCCACGAGGCCTCGTGTTTAGCATGCGGATTTGGTAAACTGAACATCTTGCAATAATTACCCCGAAATATATTTCTTGGACCGATGACATCTGTTTCACCTCATATATAACTGGCGCCGATCACCACATTTTCCGTACTTTACATTACATGGCGTAGTGACGTCATATAGCGCATTCTCTCATTATTAGTACGACAGTTAGACGTGCGGTGGCGCTCCTTGACAACAGCCAGTGTCACCTAAATATTGGGCCATCAGACAAACAGATCAAGACAGACAGAGAAAGACAGAGTGGCCCCGAAAACCACATAAATGAACAGTGATGCCATCGGGAGAGAGACAGACCCTGTTCTCCTCATGTTAACTCACGCCGTGAAGCACTATAACGGTGTATCAATAAGTGACAGTCGACTCGATCGGGTGGTTTTTATGGAAAGTCGTTGTTCTTTGATAGAACAAACGGAGTATTATATAAAAGCCTTCAGGCACTGACAAATAAAATCTATCAATTAGATCACAAAGCAAATTGGGCCTGTGTCCTGTAAACCTCCCGGGACAATGACATGGGCGACGTTGGATAAAACATGACGACGCCGGCGCCAGGATGCGAACCCATGACCTGTTAGTCTGCAGCTGAGTTCGTTTGCACATTGCCCTGCGCACCCCCCCCCCCCACCCCCCCCCCCCCTGCCCCAGCTCAAACCCTCATGCCCTATCATGAAACATGACGATGCCGGCGCCAGGATGCGAACCCATGACCTGTTAGTCTGCAGCTCTGCAGTTAGTCTGCAGAGTTCGTCTGTTTATGGGGTCTGTAGGTGACATCACAGACAGCGCGCGCTCACCTCCAGCGAATCCGGTTTTGAGTACATGACACTTCACCGCCCCGTATACATAACATGGGGAGTTCTTTGTAATGGCGTGAAAAGCACAGAAAACCAGCGTCTTTCGATTGAAAAGTAGTATGAGTATGAAGGTACACTCCCAAACAATTACTCCATATGGTTTTCAATTATAACAGTGCATTCATATCCAAAACATCCCTGAATCTAGTTTAAGGCCCATAGTAAAGTATAGGGACCAGCTGCCGCGTTGTACCCAGAATGGTTGTTTCTAGACATGAGACTATGCAGTAGACAGGGTGCGAAATCATGACCTACTGGTTTGCAGCCCGTCTCGTTTGACAACTTGATTACGTACTTCGCATACAACTTGTTTCGTATTTTTTACCAGAAAGAAGTTTTGGGCTAAGATGTATTGTATCAAGGGACACCATAGGGCAACACTTCCAATGGCTTTTGTGGCTTCCTCGGGGCAATACTCCAAGGCGTTCATCGACTTGAACTTTACTCTATGAAAGTGATATCGTCTCGATGGCGATGGGAAAGGGCACCTATGCTGTACCTCCTAAAGGTCTTTATCGTTCTCTGACATCGAAATATTCTTCGTCCCTCAAGAATGACACATACTTCCTATTCCTGTCATCATGTTTCGGCTTTCGGCTGTCAATTTTCTTTTTCTGAATTAGTGAATTCTGTCTCAGTCTTTGTCGATCTTACACGGAATCACCATTATGAAATATGCAGCAGATGACACCGTGGTTGAGGTTAGACAACTAAAGAAAAACGTACATACTTATATATGTATGGAATAAAGCATAATTGCCGTATGGGGGGTAAAAGATAGAATGTTTTTTTCTGGTTGTAGCCTCTGGCGGTAGGTGGGCGATGATTCTTGACGTATGCCAAAGTCTGTAGGCGCTTCACTATAACATTGCCATAGCTCATACCAAATTCTGTAGGCGTTTCACTATAACATTACCATAGCTCACGTCGACGTTTGTCGGCGTTTTACCATAGCATTACCACAGCTCAGTTATATTGACTTTGCATCTTCATAGCCCTGTATGCGATAGATAATGTAGACTCATTTGTTCAACCATGGGAGTGCTTCAAATTATGATGGTTCTCCCTGTTGTAATGAGTGATGATGAGGCTTTCTTTTCAATTAGGTTGCCATAGAAACAACATTCGGACAAAGGTGCCATCTGGTAAATGAACTACCCATGTGTCAAAAGTATAGAAGCTATCTGGTAAATTAATTACTCTGGTGTAACATATATAAATTCAAGCTGTGTGGTAAATTAATAACCCAGGTGTGACAAGAATAAATTCAATATATGAAATACATTGTCTAAAGACCGAATGGACTGGTAAAAACACCAAATAACGCACCCCGAATCATAAGCAATGTGTAAATGGGACACCGACATTTCCTCAGGTTCATCTGCCATGTCAGCAGGGTAGCTCACATTTCGCTCACAATATCGCCTTTACTAATGTCGACAATTGTGTCTTCTACGCGTGCTTAACACGCAGTGACTCGTCCAGTGGATCAAACGATAAAATGCGATCATCCTCATTGCAGATTAACTAAGCAACGATAAAATATGTGTCATGTAAATGATACTGATGATGATGATAATGATGGGCGATGCCGCTGGATGAGGATGTATCGGCTGTAGCGTTGTTTTTTTGATGTTCATATCCTGCTGGTGACATTTACACTAGAACGCTCGTTACAAATTATATCATGAGACGTTTCAGACTTAATATATCGGGTTCCTGCCTGTCTGTTATCTCAAATCTCTTGCATAGCCGTGTGGCAATTTTACAAAAGACTACCGAAAGCCAAGCAAAGCAATTCTTTGGAGACTAACGATGTGATCTAAATTCTGGCAGGTCGTTAGATTTGCTTACCTGGATAAATATTCTTCCACAAACCTGAACAAGAAGCCGACATAAGCTTCTTGGGCAGCCGAATGAGCTAAGCGATGTTGAAAATTATATTTGATCAGCCTGTCCTTTTCAAAGCGCACACAACTGTTCCTTTTTTTCTAGCTGAATTACAACACAATGGTCAAGTCGTTGCATGTGAATTAAGGAGGGTAGCATTTCTTTGTAACAAAGGCTCGCTATTCCCTTTGTAACACAGGCTCGCTATCCCCTTTGTAACAAAGGCTCGCTATCCCCTTTGTAACAAAGACTCGCTATCCCCTTGTAACAAAGGCTCGCTATCCCCTTGTAACAAAGGCTTGCTATCCCCTTGTAACAAAGGCTCGCTATCCCCTTGTAACAAAGGCTCGCTATCCCCTTTGTAACAAAGGCTCGCTATCCCCTTGTAACAAAGGCTCGCTATCCCCTTGTAACAAAGGCTCGCTATCCCCTTTGTAACAAAGGCTCGCTATTCCGTTGTAACAAAGGCTCGCAACCCCCTTGTAACAAAGGCTCCCTATCCCCTTTGTAACAAAGGATCGATGTCCCCTTTGCGTTTGCATTTAATAATTCGGACCTTTCTTTACATCAATTTATATATAAGTCTTGGTTATTAAGCATAAACGATAGATTAGTACGTGGAATAGCATCGTAAATTTGCCTTGTATATATGTAGTGCTAAATATTAACCAGTTTGATTTTACATAGAGAGAATAGAATAGAACAACGGATTGTACTAGTACTAGTTAAAGAACGAGCTGGAGTGCATTCGCCAAACTAAAGCACGAGACGCGAAAACGTCGAGTTCTTTATTTGGGGAATGCACGACATGCAGCGAGTTCTAAAACGTACTTATAAAATGGCTGTAACAAGGCATTAGTTCTGCTCACTGCGTGGTTCATCTTCTAGGATTGGACACAAGAAATCGACAGCGTTAGGAAAGCAGCGGTTTGATAGAACTACCGATCAATTAATGCACCAGTCAATGCAAAGCCCCAGGGTGGAGGATGAGAAGGCATGGGGGTAGTAGATATAATTTAAGATTTATTTTTTCTGACTCCCCACAAAAGGGTCAAATCGTCCCGTGTAACTTCATGAAAGCCACTACCCTTGAACAGCGGTATTAGTTAATCAACGCTTTTTAAACTGGATCATCAATTTATGTCGGACATATATATATGTGTGTGTGGTAGTAGAAATGGCATGACCAATGTCATACGGTCCCCCGTTCATAAGCACCACCGGAGAATATATATGCCATCAAAAACTGTCGAATTTTCATATATTTTTGCTTTCTGAACTCATTTTCCAGGTAATGAACACTTTAAGACATTTTTAATAGTCAGGACTGTATTTGTACATATTAAATACTGAAAATACCTCAGTATTTTCATCAAATGTGCAGTTCAGTTATAACTTATAAATATTTACTTGCAACCAAAAATATTCTTAGTCCCACAGACATATTACTCAGCCAAATAATCATCATCCGAGATATCTTGTACCGCCAAATTACATTTGCTAGACGGTGTCACTGACCTGCAAACAAATACCTCCCCTGTGGTAGATCATACAAAGATCTTCCAGCGCGGGTTCATTTATATTGCATTAGCTAATTGTATCCAAGAGCAGGATAAGGATGCGTTCATGACTATTTCTTTGTTAACGTCCATGTCTGGTCTCATGTATCTGAAGATGAACTTTATTCTAGAGCAGGATGAGGATGTATATATGAGTATTTCTTTGCTGACGTCCGTTGCTTTTTCCATGTATCTAACGATGATTTGCATACATATGTAATGAGACGGTTTTGCCATCAGCCCCGTGCAACGGCTAAGTGTGTCCGTTGGGAGCCAACTACCAGCCGGCCGACCTTCCCCAATCGCACCTGCTATCTGTGAGCTCTTCGGTCTCCTATTGGCCTCTCACTTTCTCTCTGTCTGGCGATGCCGACTCAGCTTCTGTTCGTATACGCGTCCTTGGGTAACCAAAAAAAGGGTGTGCCATGTCGTCATTTTACCATCCAGCCGTCGTCACTGCGGCTTGGCCTGCCTCCGAGCGCCCGACTCGCATCACGGATAATAATTGTAACGATATTAACTGTGAACAGGTCGTCATCACAATAAGGAAGCCAGCAGTGGGCGGCAGGGATCGGAGGCGGGGAACGGGAAGGGGATAGGTAGGGGGTGGGGGTTATGCGGTGGGGTTGGGCTGGGGGGGGGGGGGGGGGTAGGAAAAGGCGGTGGGCGACAAAAGAGGGTATGGCAGATCAGGGACTCATCAGCTCATAACGACGCTACCCAAAGTCTCTTGGCGCTGGTGTTGAAAGACCCCCCAGGACAAGATTGTTCGAAGGTCAAGAGCGTTATCTCCCAAAATTAAAAGCAATTTCGCGTGATCTAGAGGTTGACCATGGCCTCCCTCGATACCAATACCGCTGATGGCCTTCACCGCCTCCCGTTTCTATTTCATAGTTTGCCACTTAAGGTGCCGCACGGGATCAATTCACGTGGTGGGAATATTGAGCCTGAGAATGAATCACCAGTTCATAAAGGGGAGACCTAAGCGATGTGCACATCGGGCTGGCCAGTAGATTAAAGCGTTAAAGAATGATGTGTCTTCAACTAGTAATTATCATCGAAATATGTATATATGATATGATCGTTTTTTTTTCAAATTCATGGCAAAATTTATCTGAGTGTTCGTTCCCTAAGAAAATTTTAAAATGGCGAATCATATTTCAAAGTTTACTGCACGAATTACTGGAGCTACTATGGGTTAATTCTTGGAATAGTTACAGTAATTCGTTTCTAGTTCTTATGCCCTTTTACAGTTATCATATCGAGATTAATCTTAGAGGGCCAAAACCGACAAGACAACCTGTGGATGCAAGGCCACATATCATACATATCCTATCCCCCCCCCCCCGCACCACCTTCCACTGAAGATACGTTCAAGTCACTATTTCGACAAGAACATTGAACATTGAACGAGACTTGTGTAGTGACAACACTGATGTGCTACAGTATGACGCATAAACTCGGCCGACAGAGGCTGTAACAACTTCTCAAGTCTCTTCAATAAGAAAGTAATTGTAGGCAATATCTACAGGCCACCTAGGGATGTGAACGAAAACTACAGAATCTTCACAGATGAATTTACCCAAGCAGTAAAATACTTTGAAAAACAAAATGCTGAGGTAATAGTCACTGGTGACTTCAATATAGATTTATTAAAGTTGACTGAAAAACCTACGGTAGCAGATTTCTTTGATGCGGCTATGACGCATGGTTTTATACCAAAGATCACTCTCCCAACTAGGTTGTCTAGAACTCGAGCATCACTGATAGATAATATGTTCTGTAGGCTTTCCCCGAAGATTATAGAATCATTTGGTGGAATATTTCTAAATGCCATATCTGATCATTTTCCCTATTTTATATCTATGAACGTTGCTCTAACCGAGGTGCAGGCTCCTAGGTTCATAAAATTGAAAACAACAGATCCAGAAGCGCTAGTTAATCTAAAAAAGGAGCTACTCTCCCTAGATATTTACGGCAAACTTGATAAGACAATGTTATTAGATCCTAATCTAAACTACCAAATCATAGAAAATGAGATATCTCTGCTCAAAGACAAGCATCTACCATTAAAAACAGTTAAATACAATAGACGTAAACATAAAAAAGCTAAGTGGATAACGAATGGAATCATTAAATCGATATCATTTCGTGATAAACTATACAAAAAGCTAAAAGAAACGTCCCCTAATACATTGATACATCACACATTAAAAACCAATTTACACACATATAACAAGATACTGAAACGTAACATCGAAGCCGCAAAAAAAAAATACTTTTTCGGAATACTTGAATCTTGTAAAACTGATATGAAGCAAACTTGGAAAGCGCTTGGAGAAATAATCAATAAGTCAACAAACAAAAGGAAATTTCCTGAATGTTTTTTAATTGATGGTCAGCAAACAAGAGATAAATCAAAAATAGCTAGTGGCTTTAATAATTTCTTTACCAATATCGGCCCTAGTTTAACCAAGACATTAAGTAAGCAGACCAGTGGCTCGTTTAAAACTTATTTGAGGAACCCCTGCTTGAATCAACTGCATTTAAAACCAATCGATATATCTGAAACGAATAAAATAGTTGATGCTTTAAAGCCTAAAACAAGTTGTGGTCATGATGATATATCGGTGAAGCTGCTCAAAGCTATCAACCAGGAAGTTAGTGCCTCCCTTACACTAATAATTAATCAAGCGTTGTCAACCGGTATTTTCCCTGATTCGCTAAAAATAGCAAAGGTGGTTCCAATTTTTAAAAGTGGGAAAAATGATGTATTTAATAACTATAGACCTATATCAATACTACCAGCCTTTTCTAAGATTTTTGAGAAAGTTATCGCTAATCAACTTTATTCACATTTTGATGATAACAAATTATTTAATAACAGCCAATACGGTTTTAGACCAAAACATTCCACGGAACTTGCCTGCCTTGAACTAATTGATCAGACTCTACAAAAAATGGATAACGGGGAAATTCCGATAAATATATATCTGGATTTGTCTAAGGCATTCGATACAATAAATCATGATATACTTCTACATAAACTAAAGCATTATGGCCTGAATTCAACCTCTTTAAAGCTCATTAAAAGTTATCTCTGCGACAGAAAACAATACGTGCAACTTGAAGATACCAGGTCTAATAATTTAAATATTCACACTGGCGTTCCACAAGGCTCTATTCTAGGTCCTCTTTTATTTATAATATACATAAATGACATAACATCCGCCAGTGACATTTTTAAATTTATTATATACGCGGATGACACAACCCTTCTGAGCACATTAAACGCAAATTTACCAATATCATCTCATGAGACCAGTGCGGAAATGCTAAATGGAGAATTGAGCAAAATTGGCCAATGGCTGGCAATAAATAAATTGGCTCTGAACCCGAATAAATGTAAATTTATGCCCTTTTACATGCCGGGAAAAAAAATTGATATTCCTAAACTTGTGATTGGTACAACGTCTATCGAATGTGTGGGCGAATTTAATATGCTCGGGTTAACTATAGAGAAAACCTTAAAATGGAATAGCCATATAAATAAAATAGCAATTAAAGTATGTAAAGTAATTGCAATCATGAGCAGATCTAAGTATATCCTTCCGCAACATACGCTGTTATCAATTTATAAAACGCTTCTGTTACCACACTTAAACTATTGTATCTTAGCCTGGGGTTACCAAACACAACGATTGGAAAAGCTACAAAAGAAAGCTGTGCGGATAATAACCGGCAGTAAATATAACGCACACACGAATCCTTTGTTCCAAGATCTTAAATTACTAAAAGCTAAAGATATTCATCGATTGCAAACTCTAAAATTTTACTATAAACTAGTAAATAAAAAACTTCCAATATACTTTGAGCAAATACCACTGGCCCAGCTTTCAAGTGTACACTCATACAACACCAGGGGTAAATATTTGGTTCAAACAACCCGTGCACACCATCAATATGCTACTAAATGTATAAGACATAGTTTAGTATATGTAATAAATCATGAACCTAAATCCATCTTAGATAAAATCTACACACATAGTCTACAGGGATTCTCTCAATTTATTAAACAAATTATGATAAATGACTACCCAATAGAGTGTGATATACAAAACTGTTTTGTGTGTCAAGCATAGGGGGTTTTATTTTATTTTTTATTTTTCAATTCAATTCAATTTTTCAATTATGTACCAAATGCTTTTGTACGTTTTGCTTTGTATGTTTGACCATCAAATAGCGCAAGTTGTTTATTTTTTTTTTTTTCTAGCCTATTCCTGTCGTTTTTTGTTTGTTTGTTTTTTTCTTTTTTCTCTCTTAAATAGGGTCATCATTTACCAAATTTAATTTATTAGGTGGCTCTAGTGCCAGCGGCCTATCACGGCCTTAACTAGAGTCTCCTCGACTAAGTGTGATACTTATACAAACATCGTTCGGTTAGTCTTATTATGTAACACTTTGTTGAATAAACGAATCCATCCATCCATCCATCCATCTCGTTTTTTCACTATAACGCCTCCTTGCGGGACAGTGTTGTAGTGTTAATGCTGTTCCAACAGCGAAGGCGCCTCCCTCCGATCAGACGGCACCCTCTTCCGTCTAATCATTTAAAAGAGTAACTCTTCCAGTAAAGCTTCCATTGAAAAGAATGAAACTGTTCCTGAGGAGAAAACAACATTCAAGATAGATATTGAAACCGCGACATTGTTTGGAGCAGTGTCAGTGTTAAGATAATCCCGTCAAAACAGTTTTGTTGCTATCACACCAGGCTTTGGCATTTTTAAAGGCTGCTGGTACAGCAATTTGCATCCACATTTCTATTTTTTAAAAAAGGTTTGGAAAAACGTTCGGGGCGCATTATCTGACTGTGTGAATGTTAACTCTTTGAGAAGTGGACGTGTCATTATACGCTAATAGGTAAAACAAATGCCGTATGTGCGAATTTCGATGATACCGTATACTAGGAAGCCACACATTCCCACATAAGACGCCCCAATTCGGCTAAAAAAAGTGGCTTAACAGCGTGTCCGGTTATTTATTCCATACAATATATGTGTACTAATATGCTAAGAATGTAAAAATATCATTTCGAGTCAAAAAACATTTTCAGTTAATCCAAAAATGTTTCTATTGCTGTATGTGTTTACTGGGAAATACTGCATATGCTTGTTGTTGATATCCGTCAGCGTGTTTGGGTATCTACTTTTGTCACAATAGTAAACAGTTGGTGACACACCAAAACAACTGTAGCTCATATTATTCCCATGTGTTTACCTCGTTCCGTTTTCGTTTTGAATTATAATGCCCACAGCGCAGGGAAAGGGGGGTATGCTATAAGGGAATTTCTTAGCTTCGTGGTGAATTTTTAATTCAACTTTGAACTAAAAGATAACTTGGCAATGTCAGTGTGTTGCCGACGGATCAGTTTTGAGGGCGAGCGTGGTCCCAGTCAGGGTAACCAAGGTGACTGTAGGGGCTGAAGAGGGGACGACCGACTGCGATGCCAAGCCGCGTTGCCATGATAGCGACAGCTAGACGTTGGTGTTCGAGCCACTCAAAACACAACAAAAACATCTGCAAAAGACTTCAGGCGCCGATCCAGGACTTTGAAAGCGTCCACTTTTGAAAGGCTTACGACCTGTAGGCGAGGCGGCGGGGCGGTGAGTGGGGGGGGGGGGGGGACCAAACCATACAACGTCATACGAAATGACCATCATCAAACAAGGAGTGATTTATTTCCCCCTTGCAAGGCACTGCTCACCTATATTCAGTGGAGGAACATCGACCAATTTCCTGTGAGTGGGTTGGATTAACTACTGGTCAACAGCGACAGGACGGTGTTGCTATAGGGAAGTGCATTGAGACGAAGGCGATATTCTTTATTAAGACGAAAATTGAAAATGTTCGTCTTATGTCGGTGTGTTCGGGTCTGTCTGTTTGTAACGGAAGGCATTATCTTTCGAATGCCTTAAGATATCGATTTCCAAATTCACAGAAAGATGCGGAATGGCAATCGTCAGGCTAAGTTCGTAGATGGGCCATGTAGGTCAAAGGTCAAGGTCACAGGAATTTTTCGCAATTCGCTCAACCATTGAAAGATAGGACCAAAAATCGGAAAAATCGCTATAATGTTTCCATTTTTTATTTAACCACGCTGAAAATAATTTCAAGTATTGGGCCCATAAGTACTGTCTATATAGTCTTCCATTTGTGCAAATCGCCCAAATATTTTTTCTGCTAAAAATTCCCAAATTTTGACATAGGATACGGGAGTATTTTAGTGGGAACATGGCCTCCTCAATTTCTCCATGAAGGGGTACATGTCAGACAAACGACACCTTCATTAGTATTTGGGCGCAAAGTACTATATTGATCAAGGTCAATGTCACATCAAGGTCAAGGTTACGAAAAATGTTTTCCCGCGTAACTTCGTTAATATATATGAGATTCGCGGTTTGTTTCAGAGTATTTTTCAGAGACAGGCGCAAAAGCCATGTGCCCTTTCACGACAGATTTATAGTTTTCGACTTATTGGAAAATCAATTTTGACATTGCCGAAGGTGAAAAAAATCGCTGTAACTACATAAATCCAGGTAGATGACTCATCTGTGGTGGAATATGTACCCATATTACTGACATCATGTTTGCCAAATTGCATCAAAATCGAAGCAGTAGTTTGGACGGTAGCAAATAATCACACTTTAACATGGCCAAGCCCATTATACAGCCTCGATACGCCAAATGACTGACGGCGTGCCATGCCAACGTCATGAAATGGCTCTTAACATAGTCCAATTGGTCCCATAACCACAATTTTCGTGATCCTTCTCAAGCTCTGCTTGACCGTCTAGTGTCTATTTTTAGTTATCGTTTGCCAACACGTGACCAACACATACATGTTCTCATGGAAAAAGACACGCGCCAATAATAGTTCAATATCAGAGATATGCTTATATAACGGACATATTTAATAACACAGGCAACAACATCTGCCACATCATACTGAAGCAGTTGTGTTGCAAAATGTAATGAAATCATCTTGCCAGGATGACAAGATATGGCATTGATGAAAGTGGTACATTTATTTTTCCCTGTATATATATATATATATATATATATACTAATAAACATAATATGAGTAGAAGAGGAGGCTTAACACTTAAACGCATCATACATTACTTTTCCCTGCATATATATAGACAGGGAAAAAAATCATATTATATTATATATATATGAAACAGGGCATATATTGTTTTTCCCAGTATATATATGTATATATATATATATATATGTGTGTTGTAATTGCGCATCATGTTCAAATAAACATACTGTATCTAAATTGATTCTTCTACTCATATTATTACTTTCAGCTAATTAATCTAATATAATATTCGTGTCTGCGGGAAGAATGTTTTTCTGGCACGAAGTCAACTTTCACCCTGAGAGGTGACCAATCGAGTATTTTAAAAGTACCCAGTCACAGAGCTTGAGATGGGTTTAAAAGTACCCAGTCACAGAGCTTGAGATGGGTTTAAAAGTACCCAGTCACAGAGCTTGAGATGGGTTTATCCCACATCTAGTGTCACTTGGGCGCAGCCAACGAGAGCGCGAGAAACACTTCCTGAAATACGCTATGTGATCCTAGAAAATTTGATAAACAATAGCAGCAAATATTATCATATACCCAAATAATATCCATATCCAGGTTGCCTACCAAAAACGTGGGACCGATTTGATAGCTTAGTGGGTTAGAGCGCTCGCCTTGGGTGCTCTGACCACATGAGAGCTTAAAGGCACGGGGATCGATGGTTCGAGCCCCGCTGTGGCCATGTCTTTGTGGTCGCAGGATAAAGATTCCATGTCTTTATTCGCAGAGAGTAGGGGATTACCCCGGGGACATGGCTCCGCTCTTCCCTTCCTTCTACCATTGACGCGATATGATCAAAAGTGGTTAACGCGTCCTGAACAACCAACTAACCAAAAGCGTAAGCAAATATACTATCAAGATCAAGTGCAAACATACGTGAAGAGGTTATAAAATGAAACTACCGGAGCACGTCTACCGGATATATCAGTGATATATCGTTTGCTTCCGCTTTCTACCCCGGACGTTACCCAAGGTCATGACCTTCGTGAATGGGTCGTTTTGGACAGTGTGCGTCTTAAAACCGCTCATACAACAATTTGTCCCATGAGAAATCGTGCAGACGAAAATGATTTAGGTCCTAATCGCAGAAAGACAATTATATTGTGTACAAGAAATAGAAATGATCCTTCCTCTGTCAGATTGGTAGACGCTGGCCTAAACCAGGAGGGAGTACAAGGGGATAGGTGGAAGAGTCCAAGTTGTAAATAGGCTGTAAAAAGGCCGATTTTCCTACTACGTGTTTTGCCGCTTAATGCTTAATGTCAGGGCAAACAATAAAATGTACGAATTTAAAGCCGGGGGAGGAGAATCTAACGTCGTTAAGGCCACCAGAACTCGACCCGTGTGAGACTTGTACCGCGTACTACAGGGTTTTCCTCTAACTGGGAGAGACTGGCCCACAGTGCGATAAAATTTAAGCCGTACTATAAATTAATGAGCAGCAAACGACATTGGGTCACGAAAGGTTAGCTGCGGGTCCATGGAACCCTCGTGGGCCATATCATTTATTTGAAGTTGTGGTAGGGACGGCAAAACGCTGTAGCATCTATCGGTGTTCCTTGTTCCAGTAATAACGATTTATTTTAAGTGTGCGACATGTTTCGCCTCTTCGAAGGTGAAGACACATGCAAGCTCGTAGAGTGGCATTAGAGTAAATAAAAACTTATTTTGCACATTGTGGTTTCCAGACGCATGGGGCCTTTGCTTAAAAATGTAAATGGTTGTTTATCGACCTGAAACAGGCGGAGTGCGACATCTTAAGCTGAGAAGTACATTAAACTATTACTTTCAAGATTATGCTTAATATATTACGACATCAAAACTGGATTTAAACCGCAGTTTAGTCTGGGTTACTTTTAGAAATATACAGATCTATTGATTTGACGTGCCAAACTGTGAGTCACGTAATTTGCTTCAAAATGTACTCTTCTGTGAGTGTATTATGTTAATTCAATGAATTCATGTACCCAGAATCTCTATTTATTTAGCTTTAGTTTCTTGAGAGAACCATCAGAATGATCTCAGAAATGGCATTGAAATTGTGTCGTAAATTAATATGTTACTAAGACTGCTGAATGTGTGTTCTAGTCATGGAACCCAGCAATATTCATTAATAGATCGTCGATTACACACCTGATTATGTCGCAATGAAATAAATATTCGATATGAGTAGATAACCTTTGGTTTATGTCGACGAGTAATAGAATGAAACAGTCGCCGTATTTTGGTATCGCGTCCCATAACCGACCTACACATCAAGTAATTTTGTCTCTGCTCGAATTACAAACCATTACATCAAATAAATAGTGATGCCTCCTACTTTCATCATAGTTTTTATCTTAGTAATACCTGAAAAAAAACAGACCCCGAATTGCACATTAGTGCGTGAATCACCTCACGTCATTAGATCTCTTTGATAGCAGGCGTGATCCAATTAGAAAATACCAACTTCGCGTCACCAACTTGGTAGAGAGCCATAGACATAAACTGCTGAGGACTGCCGCATGGGTTCACCCGGGACGCGATATTTTACCCTATTGGCCCTAGGCCCCATATCACGCGCGATCTAGACCTGCACCCACTGCCCAGCGCAATCAAAGCTACCAGATCTCACATCATTTGCCCATGGACACATAGCCTCCTTTCTCTCCCTGGGATTCTCCGGGTCGAAGGTGGGCGCGTAGGGGGGGAAGAGAGGATGGTGTGGGTGGGGGGGGGGGGGGGAGAGGGCGGGAGAAAAAAATAAAACGACTGCGAATCACATACGTCATAACGCGACTTCCACCTCAGATCTTTCTGGCGGTAGTTGTTAAACATTGACACAACCCTTGTAATGACTACGATATGTGAATTCAGAGGATACTCCCTATGAAACCGACCTGCAGCCGTCCGTAACGGGTGCAAAGTCGTAATTTTTTATATCCAAACCATCAGCCTCTAAAGCAGGGAACGGACCTTTTTTATCCCACATTTGACGAAAGTAGCTCATTGATGAGGAACAATTAAGATGGATAGGAGGCGTAGCAACTAGGAACACGATCGCAATTTAGGGACCCAGCCAATATTAAGATTAGATTGGCGTTTAACGGCGCTTTAAGCTTGTAAGGTTGCATCGTGCCATGCCAAAATTAAGAAAATTGGTTCATGTATAAAAGGATCTCATTACAGGTTTCATTTTAAATCAGTAGTTAAAATGTTATGGCTGCTTTAAACCGAAGAGAAACTACCCCGCGATCAATGCAGAATTGCTCGTCATTAAGTGGTGATTGAAAACGGAAATTGCTGTCAATTAAAACGTCTTGATGCTGAAGAAACACGAGCTGATAAAGCCATTGCAGGATGTCGAGAGGGGTGAATGCCTCTTCCGGTCTTCTTGCATGAACGTTTTGCACACAGACAAATTTGGGGGTTACACTTGACGCCTGATAAGATAGCTTCGGAAAGCTCATCACTCGAGTCAAAGTAGCCACCCAGACCTTCACTGACCCTGCTTTGGAAAAATAACCTGTGTAACTTTTACGTTTGAAGTGTTGATGAGTCAAGAAAAACAGTTCGGGAGTTTTCCGATGGCTGTGATTAGATTTACCCAACTGCTCATCCAGGGAATAGTTTATGTTCCTCTGGTATGTCTACAATAGTACGCTTGTTTAACCACACGATTAGTATTTCAATATATGGCTAACACGGACAAATGTCGATTCTTCCGAGATGTAAATCTAGTTAATCATCATTATGGGATAATTCGCAAGGATCTGTTTACATTTATTTCAACATGGCATCTTGCCGCCTTCCTGCAGGGATAACTGTGCGTGTGAGATGGATGGTGGGTAGCCAGGGACACACAACATTGATACTGAACCATATTTATGGGTCTGTAAAGGAGGGTCAAGAGCCCAGTGTCGACTTTTCAATATTCTCATTGTCGAATGTCGATTTTTGTGACGTTTCGTATCAAGTTCAGTGTCGTTTTTTCTAAGTAGACACTATGTGTGTCTATATCGCCTTTTCACATCCTTAGTGTTGGTATTTGAGGCTCAATGTCTAATGTCGATTGTTCATATATGTCTGTGTCGCGTGTCGCCATTTACCCCTTGCAGACCCCTATGTTTCACGCTTGCCTCTATACACTTTAATATTGCCCCTGCCACGCCGTGTAATTATATGTTAGGGTATCCATTTTGAAAGAAAAGACATCAAAGAAAAATCAACTATGGGGCAACACAGTTATATTGTCATACTACTCCCATGCCCATTGTAAACTGCATCGGGGCGTATTCCCCCCACCCCCCCCCCCCCCCCGCCCTCAATCCCCCTCACCATCCCTCTCTCTCGTCAGATAGCTACAGCTGACGAGTTCACTTGGGAGCAATCCATGACCTTTACAATTTGAGGTGCACTCTGGGGTAGAGATTGGACAGAGATTGGGTAGAGATTGGACCCCTGAGTCGTTAAATTAAGGCTCGAACTGGGGCCTATGAGATGTCCAACAGAGGGCGGTGGTAGCTGGTTCATTGGTAAGCTGCAGCCTGCAGCCCTGTATTGCGGTATGGGTTCCCGCGGGGGGCATAAAAACACAGGAGAGATTTTTTTGGGGCCGACATGAGATATACTCCCCTGAGATTCATTCACCTCGGTGAGCTTGCAGTTTATTGAGCTCCCCCCCCCCGGGGGGGGGGGGAATTTTTTCTCAATTCTAAAACTAGGGACCTGAGCCGTTATCTCTAACCTCACAATCAGAAAGTGGTATTTTTTTCTCTCGTTTTCCTGCAATACCGTCAGCCAGCTGTACCCGTCATTGCGCAAGTACAGTTCAAAGGTTAGTGAACATTTTTATTCATGCTCTGTATGGCGCACCCCCACCACTGTACTAAGGTAGTGCACTCCTCAATCGACCCCCCCCCCGCCCCCCGCCCACCCCACTCCATCATATTTAGATTCAGGTTCAGATTCAAACATTCCAATTCATGCGGAATTGACATATGTTAAATTGTTTCTATTTGCTACATATATCGGGGGAAACCCTCATTAAGGCATAATATTATGCCACCGTTGGCATAAGAACCATCCTAAGATGACGCACATTCAGTCTGTGTGTTTCAGGACGGTAACATACGGTGCATGACTTGCCGATTTGTTCGTTCCTAACTGGATCTTACAATCCTACATCTGTCCTGTTTGTAAGAAAGAGCTGTAATTTTGTCTGCATTTTTGATTGAGCTGAGGCGCACGGCACAATATATAATAAAAAACCCTTTTCGGAGCACACAAACTGCAACCCACCCAGCCCACCCGCCCAAAGTATTGGTATAAAACGTTTTTATACAATAAAAACTTATTGATTGTGTAAAATTCGTTTCTTTTTTAAATCTTTTTATTTGAGGTTTAATTGTTAGCTGGTGGCACCAAAATGCAAGTATCAGGCGCTACTAAAAATATAAATTTTGAGATAGGCAAAATAACGTAAAAGTAAGTAGCAATTTAATTTAATAATTGTTTTGAAACTATGCTGTTGAAATCAATGTCCAGCTTTTGTTTAGCCGGGGATGGCACGATTTGTTGATCATCCAACTGACCTGAGCACAGATGGCTGACTTCTTGGACGACCTTAATAAGATAAGATAAAGTTTTATTTAACGTCGGTATATAAAAGTCAACAATAAACATTAAAACAAGTGCTATTGACCGTTAACGTCTATAATAATAAATAACGGAAAGTAGAGTGTGGTTGATAATAATTCCCTTAAAGTAATAGCTTCTGCAAGTTTTATATTACCGACCTCTTCTCCAAATGTAAATAAATAAATACAAAAAGTATATTCTGTCTGAATGTAAATCCTGAAAGCCTGAGGGCTATTCCGTGAGAAGCAAATTTGTTCACCGGAGCAAAAGTTAGTGGCCGGCTTTATATCCCTGAGCGCCTGTTCGCTGTTCAGTATTCTTTGGGATGCCGACAGTGACTCTCTAGGGCGTCCGCTTGCAATAAAATAATCCGCGCAGTTTTATGTTGAAATTGTTGATTTACAGACTCAACGAGTTATAAAACATATGCATCATAATTTTAGTGTACAGTATAATACACTTGCAATGTTTATTATTCCTTGATGTACTATGACAATTTCCGCATTTTAACCTCTTGCCCATCCGCCATTGTCACATCATAGATGAATTACTTTACTGAACAGAAGCACCCGCGATTTGAAAATTATGAACGGCCGTCGATAGTGAATGAAAACAATTGGAAAAAATACTCTTTTCTGTACTTTTCTGTAAGTATTATGCTTTTCTTCCGTCAAGTGCTCTTGTTTTTTTGCGACCGGAGGCAAAGTTAATTCGCAATCATGCCATTTCTGAAGGATCTATGGCACACATGAAAGCGAGGATAAAGCAATTTACTATGATGCTGCCAGTTCCCCACAATATGTTATTCAGACTCTAAACATCAGCAGACACAAAAATGACAGTCATTCCTGTCACACCAGAGAAGCCATTTATGTCAACATGTTTATAATTGATGGAAAGCTAGAAAAAATAATTGACTTTGTGAAAATTTGCGGACAGAAAAGATCAAAACAATATACGACAACATCTTTTGATACCCTATTTGGCGCATGTATCTCTTGCAGGTGGAAGGTGCATATGATTTCCTCTGCATTTGAAACTTAGATAAGGACCTGCGAAATAAATTACTTTATACAGAGCTCCAATTGCAGAATGCAAACATGTTTACATATATTGAAAACAGAGAATCCTCTAACAGAACTGGGAAACTATATCTACCAAGCAATACATATCTGTTGTTAATATCATAATCGGTATATATGTTGCACTATGGGCAGAAGGCCAGATGTACAAAATAAACCTTCATCGTACATTATCCCTTGTAGTTTGGTTCTATAATGATTTAGTATGTATTTTATAGCAACCAAATGGAAAGATGTTCGATCTTGTGGTCTCCACTTTTTTTAATAAATCAATGCATTATCACCTCTCGCTTAATGTTAGAGGGCAAGCCAAGGCTGCATTGTTTTAATTCTGATGACGTTGTAGACACGAAAGCCACACGTAAGCATACGAAAATGACATTCACAGCCACCTTACAACACGCCATTTTATTATATAGCATCCTATGTCTAAGTAAAATATCTTTTCCACTGTAAGATTTCTCCATGCAGTTTAAAAAATGACTCTGTGACCATTACCATAGAGTCCATGGTCTACCCAATGAGATATTAACGAAACAATGAGATTCTACCGTTGTTGGCTTCATGTATAATTTATGATACGACTTGAAAACGTTTGTTTACCTAGTTCATAGGGTTGTAACTTGACTATTTGATCTTAGGCCACAATATGTATGTATTTTCCTAGCATAGCAAAATGTAACAAATTCTATGCCCAGTACATGTATGTCAATACTTATTTATTTCTGCATAGATTCAAGATTCTATATAATTTATTTGAGCAAGAAGAACCAATACAAACATTAAAGGCGAAACATGGCAACGTCGACAATTCTCGCTCTGGGGACTGCTATTAACACCACGAAGGCCGCTAGCATAGGAGCCACCAACAGATAAGTAGAAGAAAAATATATAGCGTCCCGTCTGCATGTGACGGCTGCTGTATATCTTCATCCTGTTTAGGCGTCTTGGCCTTTACAGCTTATTTGATAAACTTCCGAACCTTGTCACTCGTGGCGGCTAATAATCTTAATCTTCTTTCCGGACTAAACGTGCTCGTATTGCGTTCGCGCGACCGGGCGAAAAGGACAAAGACAGTCGCCAAGGACATAAAGCTGCTGGGAAAAACTACTTCCGGTTCCCGCGGGTTAACTTCCGGTTTCGGCGCTTCCGGTTAATATGATGAGCGTACTGAACTTTGTCTTCTGCAAACAGCATCCATTTTATTTTAATGGCTAAATTTTGTATTGAGCTATAAAATATCAAATATGTCCAAAAACATATGTCAGTGGGCATAGATACTGCCAATAAAGATTATTTATATAGTTTCTCCTCTGATCTTATAAATTATTATCAACCTATGCCATTAATACCGCATGTCAGTAAGGTCACCGGTTCGGCGAGCCGTTGACCGAGACTATGCATCAAAACTGCAGTCTATAACTCTTTTTGTCTCTATTCACCTTGTTTCATAAGCCAAGAAGGGGTCAGATAGTACATGTAGAATTGAAAGTGCAGTGTATTTAGGCGGCTTTTGTGCATATGAGAGCGAAATCCGGCCAAGAATCCTCCCGTAGACAAATAATTCGGATTGGATGAAACTTGCCCAGAAAATCTGTCGGTGCTAAATCATCGCGTCTTCATCATTTATAAGAAAAAGGGCAATTTACCACAAATTGTACCGCCATTTATTATGAAAAAAATACGCTTCACAAGCCAACCGCAAACAATCATGTGGGTTGAGTCCCCTAAAGCTACGAGATGAATTATTCAGAAGATTCCCAGAATCACTGACCACTGTAGCTCCGGGATATACCAAGAAACCGGTTTTTTCAGCCTAGGTTTAAAGCTAAACTAGTTACCGATAACCTCGGGCCATAGCCGAGCGTTGAGGGCCACGCGGAGCAGCTGAACTGTCGGTGGTATAGACGGCATTGACATTTAGTGACAACTCAGGGATCAGAGCCATATGCGTCTTTCCAAAGAAGGGCCAGTGATGCTTTATATTTGTTGGCATCCGTCCGTCTGTGACAGACGACGGATCTGCAGCATTTGTTTTAGTTTAAGTAGTAGGAATTGTTCCACAGCATTTGCGCTTATGACTAAATAAGCCTATCTGTGACCGACACAGCTTACCGCAGTTGTCGCATCGATGACCTGGCGTGTGGTCTTTGTTTATAGTCAATGGATGCCTTGATTGGCGTTTAAAATCCAGTTTCTCAAACCAGAGCCCGTCGTGGTGGGCCATTCCTTCTCGCACGAGACGTACCCATTCCCTTTTTTGAGATTCTATATGATCCCAAGAATTCAAATCTATGCCAAAAGCCTAATTGCTAGTTTCCCGCTAGGATGCGTTATATATATATATTACATGTATATATAACTAACGCGGCAAGAAGGGGATTGCTGAGGTTGGTAGGATTTTGGGTTAATCTGTTTGATTTTAATGATCTGTGACGGTCACCTTGGTTTCAATACATTAACACGTGATTGACCTTGGCTGTTGCTCTTGGCTTAACTATATTCAAACGTTGTTGACGTTGGCTTAACTACAATTAAACGTTGTTGACCTTGGCTTAAAGTTTGAATCGACCGCGGATTGATCGTCGATTGACCTTTGCTAGTGATGGGTTGGACCTAGTTAAATCTGGGTTTTATTTTAAATTTGTGAAACCATGATTTTATGCCGGTCAAACTTTGCTTTATGCTTGATTAACAACGGTTTAACCATGGAAATGCGGCACCTTATTCCTTAAAGAAATATGTTCTGTCATTGTTTGTATTACCAACCTCTTCTCAATGCCAAATAAGTATAATATGTGATGAATTTAAATCCTGAAAGCATATGGGCTATCCGGAGAAGCAAATTTGTTCACCGGAGCAAACGTTGGTGGCCGGCTTTATATCGCTGCGCGCCTGTTCGCTGTTCGGTATTCTGTATGATGTTGACCGCGGGTCGCTAGGACGTCCGCACGTGATAAAAATAGTAACCGCCGTTTTATGTTGAAATTGTTCTTTTTCAGACTCAACGAGGTATATGCATCATAATTTTGAGATATTTTTGGTCTTGATTCTAAAATGTAAAAGTAAGTATACTACTTTAAACTATTTCTGTAGTTCTGGACTAGCAAGGAAGTCATTCGCAATGATCAAGACAGTTATGTGATTTGTAGTCGCGCATCGTAGCACAAAACTAACAAAGTCAAATCCCAGAGAAGAGGACTCGCCGGTGCAACTCTATGTGGAATAGAGAAGAGACGGAGATGACATCGCATGCAATGCGTGAATGCGACCACCTGCTCCATTGCCCTTACCCCCTCCCTCCTCCCCCGCCAGCGCCGCCATCTCCCCCCTCCCCCCCCCCCCCCCCGGGCACCTCAACGCCCCTTCACAACACCTGCCGACGCCCAAAGGGAGGTGAAAAGTTCCCACAATCAGCGTCAGTCCACAGACCCCCGCCCTCAACCCCCCCCCCCCCCCACCCCATCATCGGCCAAATGCCGCTAGGGGACACCGGAATCAGGGGCGCCCCATGCCGTCACGATGAAGCACCTGCTCCTCGGGCGACATCGTCAGTAATCGGGTAATTGTTTGGCAGACGGCGCGCGCGTAGCACGTTCGCACAAACGCCCTATCTAGGAAACATGTTGTCACTTCACCAAGGCGGAAGTTTTGCCACCGGACCCCGCGGGTTGAATTCCAAATCGTATTTCCGGAAGTTGTTCCCCTGGCGGGCGCGGGTGTTGGAGACACCACGGTGTTTTCCATGTCAAGCCAGCCAGTCCCCTGGGGGCGTGAGCACCTGCATTATCGCCCACTTGACCTTTTCTTACTCCGTGCACAGCTCTCAAAACAAGCCTTGAGCTTTCCGGAGCCCGGAGCTGGAATATATATTACCGTCATTGGTTAATTGCGATGCATATTTACATATATTCCTGTTAAACAAAATGAAAAAAATGTATTAACGAAGATATGGCTCGTCAATTCAATCATTTGTTGCATTACCGCCCGACCGTTTGCCCTCTGAAAGCTCCGCTGTGGGCGACTGCGTACGCGACTGAAGATAAGGCAAGATAACGTTTTATTTAACGTCGGTATGCAAAATTCAACAATAAACATAAGCGCAATTGCTATTGACCGACAATGAGACAATTACATGAGCTGATGTGATGTATGTTCATATGATAATGAAAATATAACAACCATTGCATCCCTTTAAACCTTATCGATTAGCTATGGTGCATACTGTGAATTATAGTGACACAAGAACTGTAATTGCACATCGCACCCGATGTTGACTGCGTGGTTTTAAATTCCTTGTTTCCTCATTGAGCATATTCCATAGCTTGCAGCCTTGATACTTTACTGAATTGTGGCCATCAGGTGTTGCTTTAACGCATGGCATACATATAGTTGACCCATTTTAAACACGTAATTGATTTCCGTTAAGTTATGCTTGTCATGAAGATAACAGGGCCCCAAAGTGGTGTATTCAAAGGACTTGATGGTAAATGATGCGCTTTAAAGCAATATATTCTGTAATTTTTTGTATTACCAACCTCTTCCCCATGTCAAATAAGTGTATTCTGTCTTGAATTTAAATCCTGAAAGCCTGAGGGCTATCCGGAGAGAAGCAACTTAGTCACCGGAGCAGAAGTTGGTGGCCGGCTTTATATCCCTGCGCGCCTGTTCGCAGTTCGGTATCTTGTGTGTGATGTCGAAGGCGGCTCGCTATCAAGTCGGCGCGATGTAAATAAACCGCGCAGTTTTATGTTGAAATTGTTGTTTTACAGACTGACGGAGATATAAAACACATATGCATCATTATGTTGAGATACTTTTAGTCTGGATTCTAAAATGTAAGAAATCTAAGATGGCGCATGTAAGTATATTGCTTTAATGGCACTAGTGTACAGAGTGAGGCCAACTGGTGGCTGATATCTCAATGGTAGTTAGATTGGCTGGTTGGTTGTATATCCAGAACGCTTTAACGACTGTAGGTCAGATCGCGTCATTGAGAGAAGGAGGGAAAGCGTGGAGCCATGTCCCTGGGGGTAACCCACTACTCTTTGCGAAGAAGGACATGGGATATTTATCCTGCGACCGCATAGGACTACATGGCCAGATCTTGGCGGGCACCATCGATCCACGTGCCGTTAGGCTCTCGGGTGGCCAGAGTACTCAAGGCGAGCGCTCTAACCCACTGAGCTATGAAGGCGGCCCCCAATGATCGTTAGAAACATGGCACGTATGATGGGGTTTAAATCCGCAAGCTGGTTGCTTCTGCGGTCGCGTAGGGTCGACCTTCCGTCATGCGTCAAAGAAAAATGAGGTTACCTCCGGACAAAGACTTTCTAATTCCCGCTGACAGTGGTTACCTATGCCCCCTCCCACCCCAACCCTCACAGACCTAACCCATCATTTACTGACCCCGTGTGAACTTCAGTGGGGCAGTGACCTGAAATGGAGACTCGTTATGGGCCCGCCGGGACCCCCCTCTGCTCTACCAGCCCCGCGAAGCCCTCACCCCCGCCCTCCTTCCCATCGTTGGACATACTCTACCATGCAAGTAATGCATATATAATAATAATATAACAATAATATGTAATAATCATACTTAATGTGTTATCTTCATCTTCATTTACAACCTCCAGTCCCACCGCCCGAGACCCCGCCACCCCTCCGCTTCCCTTTCAAAAATGATAACATATCTATTTATATCGAGTTAACATTCACGCGTTCAGATACGGATCTTAACTATTATAATGTACGTTGAAAATTGCTGTATGGGCAGTTTTTAGAATACTATGTGAGTGCATATCCCTCCAGAAAATTAACTATCTTTGGGTGTCACGTGACGTGCCATCCGCTCATTGTGCCGGCATTGCACTCAATGTGTAAATATTCAATAAACCTGAAAATTACATGTAAAGTTAAAGTCTATATATGCATTAGTGATTCAAAGTTAGTTCATTAGTGATGCATTAGTTTGTATGTATGAATGCCATGTCAATACCCTAGAGTCCATTTAAGTTGGCAATTGCACGCAGAAGCTCATTTCGTAGAGATACATTGTGATTCACTACCAGTACCCATGTGGAGGCTAAACGGAACGCCAAGTCTTTCATCATACTGCAGTACGCCCCCCCCCCCCCGCTAGGACTTCTTTTACATAAACCCCCCGCTCCACACCCTACGGATTGTAACCACCCAAGAGACCCCACCCCACCCCAACCTCAGCCCCACTCACTGCCGCCACCCCTGGTCCACTCCCGCTCATACCCCCACCATTCCCCGCACGCCCACCCCACCCACTCCCGCCACCCTCACCCACTCCCGCCAGTATCATCCCACCCACTCCTATCGCCCCCATTTCACCCAATCCCGCTACCCTCAACCTAAACACTCCAACCAGTCCCGCCATCCCCAATCAAACACCTTCCACTCCCCCCACCTCACCCACTCCCCCCACCCACCGCACCCACCGCCCCCACCCCACCCACTCCACCCACCCATCGACTCCCACCGCCCCCACTCCACCCACCACCCACTCCACCCACACACGGGATAATTGCCCCCGGCTTAGCTTCTAATTGGACGGGGATTTTCTCTGCTCCTTCAGGACCGAGCGGCGAACTCTTCCTCCCTTCATCAACCACGACGTGTGCCATCCGTGCAAAGAGCAAGCGAGGTGACGAGGGAACAGAAATGACGAAGAACCAGAGAGACAGACAGACAGACAACTGGCGAACGCATTGGCGAGAGGACGGGTTGGCACGTGACCGAGATAACGAGTAAGTCACACATTGACGAGTGAGCGCTTTGTCGTGTAGCCAGGAGTGAGTTCGACGAGTGGACGAAATGACTTTTGTTGGTCGCGTATGACATCTCATCCCCTACCCCCCCCCCCCCACCCCCACCAAACCCACGCATGCCGTGTCCCCGACACTTGGACATGTCCGTATCACCTGATCACACCTGCCTGACTCTTCTAACATGTGACTCCTCCATGCGCTCTTAGATACGGACTGAAGCGGCACTGATGCCATTCCCGCCTCCGTTAGCCATGAATCGAAAATCTTCTTATCGGCGATGCACTGATTTATCGGCAGGAAGGGAGAGGTGGCCGGGGGGGGGGGGGGGGTGGGGGTAGCGGAGGGGGAGCGGGAGGGGGCGGGGGCGGGGGTTGTGGAGTGTTTGATTTCGGCCGATTACAAAGTCATAAATGCCGTAGACTCACGTTTCGGCCCATATTTTCCACGAATTTGTCGCAATCGCTCTAAAAATCACGGACGTGAGAAAGCAACACCGTGCTTTAATGATACCAAACTTACGTGTCTACTGCGGTCATCCTTTTTTAAGACACAAACAATATTTCTCCATGCTGACATTTCATTGGCAGAAAACGCAGTTTTGCAAACATACTAAAGCACACGCCATGAGATGACGTAGTTGCCATGGCGTCGAACGTGCTCAGAACAATAGATGCTCTATATTTACACCAGCCACGCGCGTCATGGCAACTATAGAGCATTTCATTGTCTGTGATTTAGTCTATTTGCGACAAAGTGTCTCCTGGCAATGGAGTGTCAGCATGGAGAAATATTATTTGTATCTTAAAAAAAGGATAGCCTCGCAGTACACACGTAAGATTGGTATCATTAAAATCGCACGGTGTTGCTTTCTAACGTCAGTGATTTTTAGAGCGGTCGCGACAAATTCGTGGAAAATATGGGCCGAAACGTGAGTCAACGGGCATTTATGACTTTGACTTTAGGCTACGAAATGACGAAAAATAGGTTTCATAACCATATAGTTTGGGGAAACAATACATTGGCACGGGCTTCGGGGCCCAATGACTGGGGATGGCAACTTACATAATATGCAACATTGGAGCATATGGTATGGTGCCTGTATAAAATGTTATTGTTTCTATAGTGCAACCCTTAATTGGAAACAGCCACATAATTTTCTGCTCGCTCAAGCTTGGAACTCAAATACCCCCTGTATACACTCCCCCCTCCCAGGCCCCCCCCCTACTGTAACCCCGCTCCAGCAAATAAGTAAAATTGCATGTAATTACAATTTGTAAACATTGATGCCAAGGACCATGTTATACAAGACAGTTAGCGCCACAATTATACCAACGGTGCCCTGCTCGCTCCCGCTTGGACTTACATGCCCCCAACCCCCATCCTCTCGTCATGCTCACCCCGGCCACTCCCGTAACCAGCACCGCCAACAACAATTACGCCTGGTGATTACGCCAAGCAATGTTATTACACGTTGCAATGCGGTGTCATGCGTCGTGTGGTGCCGTGCGCCGCGCCGTGCGCCGCCGTCCCGTGTTTTCGGCGTGGGATCGCCCCGCCCCATCCCACCGCATCGCGTGCAGCTGACAGCGCATGGTGCTCCTCGATTGCATGATAAAGCGGGTGATGAGGGCCACGCGACACAAGGGGTGCGTTCGATTGAGCGCGATATCTGGTTCTAGAACTAGAGCAGTCAGTTCTGCGCGTTCGATTTGGCACCGGCACCAGTTCCAGAACTTCGGAACCGGTTCTCATTTT
>OZ025265.1:13577881-13631269 GCA_964019135.1 Arenicola marina
ACCGCGATCCGTTATAGCAACTTTAAGGTGTGTTTTTTTTTTGCGCCCTGGGGGGGGGGGGCATGGATTAGAACGTGCATACTGATCTGCAGTGCCGACCCTACGATCACGGGGGATCTTACCCCACGACAAATATTTCAAGGGATTTGGCTATCGTTCAATGGCTGCACTTGGTACAGGGGCGGATCTAGAATTTCACCGAGAATTTGACACTCCTTAACATACCCCTAACCTCCCCCCCCCCCCATTTGGATCCGCCTCTGGGTTGCATCTACAAAATGTATGTATTTCGGCAGAAAGCTCGACATTTGCAGCGTATGCTCAAGTTCCCAAGAGGCGGGGGGGTTGCAACCCCCTCGACGTTTCCGGGTTTAATTGGGTACAACATCATCACCGCAAATTCAGTTAAATAGACACAATACAATCACAAGACAGATACAGTACATCATTTAAACATCACAAAACAATAGGACATAAAAAAATTACACAAACAGTACAAAAGACAACAACCACAAACGGTTAATCTCTTCTAGATAAGTTTATACTAAACAGCCGGTTTAGATCTACTTATTTATCTATCTGGCTACGGAAATCTAGATTGATATAATCTTTCATAAACCTGATGAAACCTTCAAATATTAATTTCTCACCCTTATCCCTCTTCCTTTGAATGAACCTTTTGGCAGTCACCAGAGTGATATTTACGTAATCTGTAGATTCATTGGACCCATAAAATATCAGGGATTTACTAATCCGGACTTGCAGCTTTTTGTATTTAAACCAATGTTCCACAGCTCTCCAGAACTTTTGTACTTCAACAACCGCCATCTTCATTTTCTTATCCCAAGTCGTTAACGTATCGCATTCTCCGGAGTGGTCCGAATTCTTCATTGGAGATACCACAAAAGCGCAACCGGGCTATGTCTCTCAAGATGTCCGCTGACATAAATGAAAAGAAAGGAGGTGAAATAAGAACATCATATAAGAGCGCGAAACAGGAAACAGATCCCACAGAAGGGAATTAAGGGAAGACAACCCCCTTTGTTTTATTGACACCAGCCCTTCTCCAAACCCTTCTGCCTTCTCCCTTTTAAATTTGTATAGGGCGGCATCAATAATGGAAATGAAATGTTTGTGTTTAGGCCGCCTAATTGTGCACATAAAAGTTAATTGAGCCAATAAACTCCAAGGGAAAAGAAAACATGCAGATACGAATGCGGCTCGAAAATACAAACTTGTTATTCCGCAACGTCAGAGACCGCCACATTCAGCTGAGATGGATGTGGGTCTCCAGGCTTCACTTCCCCTTCCGGTACACCAGGTGTTCGCTCCCTTCGGGTTTCACACAGCGATGATTCTCTGTGGCCAAGAGGGGGGATTCTTTTCGCAGCCCTGTGTGGGCAATTGGAGCACAGTGCCATGCGACACATTGCCATTCATCTATTTGATCTACTCGATCTGGGACGGGGGCTGGGGGTGGGGGGGGGGGGGGGTGAACGGGCCAGGGATGATGTGTTTATCGAATAAAGATGTCATTTAGTCATACTGCGTCATTTCTGCGCCGTTCTGCCACGCCACCCAGCGGCAGGCGGTTTCGTTATCTATGGTCAATGAAAATTGGTTGGTTGTATATGGGGGGGGGGGGGGGGGCAAGGGGGGGGGGTGTTTCCAGGTCCCAGCTCTCTAGATAAGTTCTGACATCAAACCATCACCAAGGTGAAGGTTTTGAATAGCACAACACTTCAGGGGTCATGTTCCCAAATCATGAGGAACGATTTTTTCCCAGATCACGATGAATTAAATGGAAACCTTCCAGCAAGCAATGAAAGGGGCCGATACCCAGGGCGGATACATGATATAAATTGGCGATTTTACAATTCACCTATTTAGGCCTATATAATATTAAACTTCTCAGTTCACGATAATTAAAATCTTTGATCCCGACGATCGGATAATATCCAATTCCCAGTTCACAAAGACTTATTTTCCTTATTCCCAGTTCACGGAGAAATGAAAAGCCCATTCCAGTGGAACCGAAATACTCCTTGCCCCCCTCCCCCCCCCCCCCCCCCCCCCCCCCCCCCCCACACACACACAGACACTCTTTAATCACTTTTGGTCATATCGCGTCAATGGTAGAAGGAAGGGAGAGTGGAGCCATGTCCCCGAGGGTAACCCCCTACTCTTTGTAGGTGTCGTTAGGCTCTCAGGTTGTCAGGGCGCTGCCAGCGCTCTAACCCACTCAGCTATCAGGGCGGCCCCAATGAAGCTTGCGCGGCGGGCGGTGGCAGGAAGCGGACGGATTCAGAATCCCTCCAATTAATCCATATAAGATTTCATTAAGGGAAGTCCGCGGGGGGAATGTGCTTTTGTCTTTTCCATCTGCTTGCCCAGGGGTGATGGGGGGTGGGGTGGGGGGTGGGTGGTGGGTGGTGGTGGGGTGGGTGGGAGTGGGTGGTGGTGGGGTGGGTGGTGGGTGGTGGATGGTGGTGGGGTGGGTGGTGGTGGTGGGGGTGGTGGCGAAGGTGATTTGTCTTTGTCCTAATCTCTTATTGATCTCTAATCGCTCGTTGTTGCATCCCCCTTCCGCCCCACCCCCCACATCCCCGCTCACATCCCCCTCCCCTTCCTCCTCCCACTAACTGCCACTCCCCACCACCACTCCCCCGCCCCCCGGCCCCCCAGGGGACTTCCCATAATGAAATCTTGTATGGATTAGTAGCGACGGGAAGGGAGGGGGGGCGGGATTTCTGAATCGGCCTTGTTCCGGCCACACCGCTGTTGTCTCTCTGTAGGGGTCGCTGCTAGCCAGAAGTGGCCCCGACAAAAGGCACAGACACGTGTCTCTGTGATACATATCCCTGGGAGTCCCCCCTCTGTGGTCGATCGGCAACCATTGGGATAGCCGCGGCCAATGGCTGAATGGGTTGCATTGTTCCACATAGCAAGGCCGATTGCGCCGCGTCTTCATAACAAGAAACACTGCCATCCCCATGACGCCGGGCGGCCAGGCTGTGTTGGTGGAGGTGGTGGTGCGGGGGCTCTGTACGAGGTGAGGTGGGGGGTAGCGTTGGAAAGGGTGGGGGGGGGGCGAGGTGGGGGTACCGGTTGGGGTGAGTAGCGGGGTGAACAGTGAAGTGGGTGTAGCGTTGGGTGGTGGGGGGGGGGGTGAGGAGTGAAGTGGGGGTAGCGTTTTTGCGGTGAGGAGTGAGGTGGGGGTAGCGGTGGGGGGGGGAAGAGTGAAGTGAGGGTAGCGTTTCAGCGGTGAGAAGTGAGGTGGGGGTAGCGGTGGGGGGGGAGTGAAGTGGGGGTAGCGTTTCAGCGGTGAGGAGTGAGGTGGGGGTTAGCGGTGGGTGAGTAGGTGAGGAGTAAGGTGGGAGGTAGCGGTGGGGTGGGGGTGAATAGTGAGGTGGGGGGAGTAGCGTTTGAGGGGGTGATGCTTGCGGTTGGGGGGTGGCAGCCCTGCAGATTTGACCCACTTACCCCCGCTCCCCACATGCAATGGACCAATGGAAATGACGCTCAGCATGTTTCCATTTCTGAATATTCTATTTGAAATTGCTTTCCGTAGCATTTATATAGATATCGAACGGATTTGATGCCCATGAACAAACCAATGTTATATTATGACACTTAAAGGCAACGATAAACACACCATTAGCGGAGTAGTAGCATATGTGAATATATGTATGATCGGCATTTCTTTCGCAACAGAAATCGGAAAAATAGGGTCTTACCCTGAATTGTGTAAGGAAAAAATAATCAGTTCATTTTCACAAAAAAAGCCTTCATTCCCTTATGCAAACCATTGATTTACATATTTCACATGATTTCACAGAATTAACCCAGGAAGTAAGGCTCTTTTTTACCTTTCTTTCTGATCTTCAATGTCGCAATGTGGCATAACAGCGTTAAGGAGCGTATTTTTATCTCCCATTCAGAATCAGAATGTTCAGAATTATTTAAATATATCGGTTGTTCTTCTAGTGTCAGCTTGCAATCGCGATAAGTCACGATTGATTATAACATATGCTTCGTATGTTTTCAGAAACTCGCCATGGGTCGTGTCAAGATGTCTGGCACCTCTCCAACTAATCGGATAAGGACACCTTCAGACGCATAAAGAGGCAACAGGGAAGGTTCTGGAAGCAGGCAAAAATACATATATGACTATATATATATGAACGGTTACCATTGACAACCCGTTGCCATGACGACACACACGCCGGGTGAAGCCCTGCGAGGCGGAAGTAATGCGTCGTATCACGTATTCACCGGCAACCTGACCAATGAGGGTGACGTGGCCACGTGGGAAATACATTTCTATTATTACCTGTGGACGGTAGTAACTCCCACTGTGTTCGCCCTGATCATTATCATAGGCACTCTCGGGAATTCCCTCGTTATCTACGTCATCTTGAGTAGGCAGTCCATGCAAAGTGCCACCAATTTCTTGCTGTTAAATTTAGCGTTTTCTGACATTGCCTTCTTACTGATCTGCGGCCCCCTGGCGGCGTACAAGTTCGCGGCGTGGTCCTGGCCCTTCAGCGACGTCACTTGCAAGATCATCAAGTACATCTCCTACATCACGAACTACGTGACGGTCTATACGCTGGTCGCCATATCCGTGCTGCGATTCCTTACTATAGTGTGTTCGAGCAGCACGGCGCGCTTCCGGACGCGTCAGAACGCCGTATTGGTCAGTGTCGCCATCTGGGTGACGATGGGAGCGGTGAACGTGCCGACCCTGTTCATCCACTTCAACAAGCACCTCCAGGCGTACACCTACTGCGGCATGAACGCAGACGCCGTGCGACCTTTCTTCATTTGCTACTTCATCTTCGCTTACGTCTTACCCCTCGTCTCCATCTGCATACTCTACATCCTCATCATGTGCCACCTGCGCCAGAACCGGGGTTCCGTCGTCTTAGATCAGACGCGGGAACGCACGGCGCGCGCCTGCAAGGTCATCACCATCGTCGTCATCTGGTTCGGCGTCTCCTGGTTACCGTACCACGTGAACAACCTGACCGCCTTGACCGGAAGTGTCCCCAACGGCGTGGTGTACGAGGTCTGCCGGATCCTATGGCAGGCCATGACGTACGGCAACTCCATCGCTAACCCCATAATCTACAACTTCGCCTCCCAGGAGTTCCGAAGGAGCTTCAAGGAAGTGACGAGTAGCAAGTGCTGCTCGCCGGCGGCGGCTGCTGCTGCGGCGGCGGTGGAGGCGGAGGCGGAGGGGCGGAGTAATACTAAAAAGCGTCGTCACGCTGACAGTGAACCGGCGAACGCCACCGAGAAAGTGGGCATTATGGGCAATGGACAACCCTCGATTGTGTGACAGTCGCGGGTCGTGGTCCCGTACCCTTCAACGCCACTCCGGGCGGACGGAGGGGGGACGGGGTTAACGGGGTGACGGGGGTAAAACATGCTGACCCTCCACCCAATCCCTCGATTAAGTAAATACCGTTTTAATCGCTCCCTTCCGTTCGCCATTCCACGCTGGACCTTCGCAAAGAAGCACTCCTACAGATCACAATACATACAGCCTGCAGAAACGGTCCTTCCCAACAATACGCTAGCGCTCAATCGAGGCTAACTGGTTAGTCAACAGCTGGTCTTTTCAGAAACTAAAAGTGTTCGGAGTGTACATGGGCGATTCGTTGGTTTTGCGAAATGGCAGATGGGATTTTTGCTCTTTTTTTTCAAAATGGCCGGCGACGACGCTAGCTTCATGGACACGGACATACGACAGGGCACCCCGGAACCCCTTGCATTCCCGATAATTAATGCCACTGTTACACTTGTTACGTTCGCCGTGTTATTTGAACCTTAACTTACGAACTAATCAAAGAACCCCAGATCAAAGAACCCCAGATCAAAGAACCCCAGATCAAAGAACCCCAGGCCGGGCCCCCAGGCCGGGCCCCCATGCCGGGCCCCCAGGCCGGGCCCCCAGGCCGGGCCCCCAGGCCGGGCCCCCAGGCCGGGCCCCCAGGCCGGGCCCACAGGCCAGCCGGGCGAATTCGTGAATTACATCGCAGTTCGATTGTAAATCTGAGATTCACATATAAAAGGTCAAATGACACGCCGCGTTCATCTGTAGAGCAGTGACTTGGCAACGGGCGGAAAGACAGACACGGACACCGCTTGACAACACATGGTACCCGCGTTATTGTAACTAGGGCGTTCAAAAGGTGAATCTCTGACACGGATTGATAACTACGGAGGCTGTCCAAGATACTTGCAAAATGTTTTTTTTACTGATAGTATGTGGAAGACTTGGGGGATGGGTATATAATATGGAGAATGTCAAAATACATGTTAGATTTATTTCTTGCGCGCTTATTCCTGTTATGTTGCTCGATGTACATGTATTGGATAAGAAGTGAATGTCAATCCCAGTCCTGCCATCTACTAATGTTGTTTTTACCTGCATGTCGAGCCTCTGGATGGTGCACGGTTACCAGATCGGTGAGCCAGCAGCGACACTGCGGCATTGCAAGCTTGTCGGCCAGTAGTCTTTATTGGACCAGTTCACATTGTTGGGAACAACATATTGTGAAACCAATGTTTTCGTCAGGAGCAAATTCTTTGGCCAGTACAACTACTACGCCCAGTGCAAATTGCCATTGCTCGACCCGATACAAATTGTTGGGCCAAACCCGGATGTTCCCGCCAGTACAAGTTTCTTCGGCCCATAATGCAGCAGCAAATTGTACTTACGGTACGTACAACCTATTCAATAATGTAGTCATGACGCAATGCTCCCTTCGTGCAATAATTTGGCCATGAGGAAATGGTCAGTCCAGTATATGCCCCCCCGCCCCTCCACCACCCACCCCCAGTGTTCTCTTGATGTATTGTAATACAATGTCCGTCATGTTCGCGTATATCCGTCCTGAGATATATTTTGGCCGCAAAATGTCTGCTTGAAATGTCGCTAGCTACATCAAGATATAGGTATTCACTCACATTTAGCCCAAATATCAATGCAATCTGAGTTGGATATTCTTTCTTTTGGGGGAGTTATGGAACGGTAACCAACTTACATGACTGTGTATACGAAAGGTTTATTCGAAGAAGAAATTTAAGCAATTTTTAGGTATATAGCCCAAGTATCTAAACACCGAAAATATTCCGAAACTTTCTAAACGCCGAAAATATTCCGAAAGACGGCCATCGGTGAATGGGTGAACTGTAGCTGTCGCAACCCATAACATACAGTATGCATTATCATACAACGCAAGTAGAAGTACGCCTACCATGCTTCTTGGGGCCTGCCGGATAGCTCTGTGGGTTAGAGCGCTCGCCTTGCGCGCTTTGGCCACCTGAGAGCCTATCGGCACGTGGACCGGTGGACATGACTCCACTTTCCCTTCCTTCTCCTACCGACGCGATGACACCAAAAGTGGCAAAAGCGTCCTGAATATACAACCAATAACTACGCTTCTTCATAGATCGGTTTACTATTGCTGTCCAATGATGTGGTGAGGTTGGATGCTTCAAATGTCTGGTAATTTGAATGCCCCAGTTGTGGTCATGTTACATATAACATGTACGCAAGACGAAACCTTTGGGCGGTGTTAAATCTACATTTCACAATCATTCGCACGTACAATTTATAAATTATATTGCCGGCCCGAAGAGAAGTGAAAAAATACAATTTTTCATAAATATATGACGAACATATTTTTTTTTGTGCGCCTGGCACCTGCCTACCATTAATTCCTACATCCGCCGACACATGAGCTATTTCCGGTTTCAGCTGCCACAATAGCTGACGGGTCTTTGCAATTACCCCCTCCTCCTCGTCCCCTCTTGCTACCACCCCCACCCCCTCCCCACCCCCTGCCCACCCCTTCCCCATCCTTATCCCCTTCATGCTCCTCTCCCTCCCCTCTGCCATCCCCTCCCTATCCCTGCCCCGCCTTTCCCCCGCCCCGCCCCGCCCAGCCCCCGCCTCGTCACGCCACGCCACGCTGTGTTTGTTAAAGAAGCCATTAATCACCACCACACCCTCTCCCCCTCCCCCCCCCCCACCCGCCTCGCCCACCCTCCAATCTCCGCAATACATGCCCCAAAAATACCGCATGGTGGGGCTCCTGTACTAATAGAAATTACCTGGCGTTATTGTAAATCACCTTGCGCACATGACGGGTATACACTGCCAAATTGCCACCTAGCGGAGAATGGCCAAGGTTGAGAATGGCGTCTCTGTGGTATGTATGCGCCCCAGCCTCGGCGCTGTCTGGGCAGCAACGCGAGACCCAAGGCCATGGCATCCACTTCGTTGAATGGTGGCGATGGGAGTTAGGAGACTTGCGTTAGGGGACGAGATTTATTCGTATTTAGGCATAAGGGAGGTCTCCATATCCATATCGCAGTGGTTGAGAGGGTAGCGTTTTCGACCGTAAACCAACAGGTGGCGGGTTCAAACCCCGCCCGTGTCTGGGGGAGCCGTCTTGGTCGAGAGGGTAGCGTGCTCCATCACTGCAGACCAACAGGTGCAGGTTCAAACCCCGCCCGTGTCATGGGGGATCCGCCTTGGTCGAGAGGGTAGCGTGCCCGATCACTGCAGACAAACAAGTGGCGGGTTCTAACCCCGCCCGTGTCTGGGGGAGCCGCCTTGGCCGAGAGGGTAGCGTGCTCGATCACTGCAGACCAACAGGTGGCGGGTTCAAATCCCGTCCGTGTCTGGGACAGTTGTACCCCTTATCCCAGAGCTACATTTCCCGCTTGAGCGCATGTGTGCAAACAGGTGGCATAAAGCTCCAAACTGCCTACTCCGCCCAAGTAGATGACTACGGAAGGCGTAACCAGCCAACCACGTGACGTCATTAGGTGTCACGTGATCCGGCCACGCCGTGGCACGCGGCTGGCATCAGAAGAGCCGCTAGCGAGGAAGCTTCCGCCTGGCGTTGTGCGCTTCTTCTTTAAAGTAAACACCCAAAATACAGATGGAAATCTTTGTTGAAGTTCACTTACACGGAACTTGACATCGGTTATCCTCCCGGCTATTAGGGGCCGGCCAGGTAGCTCAGTGGGCTAGTGCGCTCGCATTGAGTGTTCTGGTCACCTGAGAGCCTAACGGCACGTGGATCGATGGTTCGCGCCCAGCTGTGGTCATGTCTTTTTCGTCGCAGGATAAAGATCCCATGTTCTTCTTCGCAAAGAGTAGGGGATTACCCCCGGGGATATGGCTCCGATTTTCCTTATTTTCCTCAATGACGCGATATGACCATAAGTGGTTAAAGCTCTAAAGTCCTAAATATACAACCGGCCAACCCCTTGGCTATTGGATGTCGGCTTGGAGAGCGAATACAATGCGCCGGGCGTTTCTCCTATCGGGGTATATACGTGGTAATCCGGCCACATATAATGCTAAATTTACTAACCTATATTTGTGGGTTTGAATGTGGCTTTTGTTTCGTGGTCAAGGGTTACTGGGCAGCCAATGATCATTCTGGGGCGTGAATAAGAGTACACTGATAATAAAAACACGCCTGGTTACATGTTTAGCGGCGAGGCCGTGTCGTCTACACGGATAAAATATAATGATGACTACTCTTTGCCCCGTCATACAGCTTGTGTTGTTTGTCTGTTTTGTTTTGTTTTTTGGGGACAACAAAGAATAAAAAACGAGAAGGCAAATTGTGTTTCTGTGTCTCTTTTGGTTCGCATTGTGCGTTTGTTTTGGTGAATAATTGATGAAATGAATTAATGTGTTCATGCCAGGTGTATATTTATTGAAGCAATGGGTCGCTCTAGCAGGAAGATAGCAACTTCCTTAGCATCATTTTCCTTTCTAGTAAACTTCTTCTAGTAAACTTAAAAGTGTTAACAATGTCATTCTAAATGTCAACAATGTCATTCTACTGGTCAACAAGTCATTTTAAATCTTAACAAAGTCATTTTAAATGTTAACCATGGCACTCTAGTGGTTGACAATGTCATTCCAAATAGTTATCACAAAATGCCATTATCGATGTGAACAGCAACTGGCATTCTAAATGTTAACTAGAGCCTATCTCATTTTAAATGATAACAATGTCACTTTAAATAATAACCATGTCACTTTAAAGAATAACAATGCCACTTTAAATGATAACAATGATAGCAATGCCACTTTAATTTATGACAATGATAACAATGTCACTTTTTAAATGATAGCAATGCCATTTTAAATTATAACAATGATATCAATGCCACTTTAATTGATAACAATGATCACAATGTCACTTTAAATTATAACAATGCCACTATAAATTATAACAATGCCACTATAAATGATAACAATGCCACTTTAAATGATAACAATACCATTTTAAATGAGAACAATGCCACTATAAAGGATAACAATGTCACTACAAATGATAACAATGATAACAATGCCACTTTAAATGATAACAATGCCACTGTAAATGATAACAATGCCACTTTAAATGATAACAATGATAAAAATGCCACTTTCAATGATGACAATGATAACAATGTCACTTTAAATTATAACATTGCCACTTTAAATGTCCACAATGTCAATAATGCCTTTCTAAAAGTCAACAGCGTTTTTTCTAAAGGTCAGTAGGGTTTTTCTAAAGGTCCACAAGATCTTTCTGAATGTTAATAATATCATTCACAGCGTCAACAATAGACGGTTATTGTGAAGTACCACCAACTGGTCCCACCAGACCTCCGCCATTATCAGAAACGTAATTAAAAAATATCAAATGTCATTCAACCGTCCACGATGTCAGGTTCCAAGCGTCTAAAATATCGTTCTAAATGTCAGCAATGTATTTATCTCTTTCTGCGTCAGAAATTTCCTGCCACGCGTAAACGGTATCATGTCCTTGGGCGTTACTTATTTTTAAGGTTAGACCTCCACCCACCCCCCCCTACACACACATACACTCCCCCCCCCCCTGCTACCTTGGCAACGTCCGTGACCTCCCTATTTACTGCGAACTGTGAACAGTAAAATGGGGATAGTTTTCACCTAATCAAGGCAAGTCAGGCGTCACAAGGCAGGGAAATAACGTTAGTTTAATTTTTTTTCGCGCTCTATCTCTTCCATCCACATCAAGCCGTTTCTCGCCGTTTCTCGTCGTTTCTCGCAACGCAGCCAAAGTCTCTTGCCTAAGTGCATTTTCATCCTCACCATGTTTATGAGGAGTTCCAGTCACACGGTAAAAATGAAGCATGTAAAGTATGTAAAAATAAAGCAGGAAGCTGGCACATTACACCAGCTGCTGCAAATTTAAGAATCTCCTTTCCTGGTGCACTACCCAAAGACGGGGGTGGGGGGGGGGGATCAACTGACTTGAGGCCGAGGAGCCAAGCTTCATAAACACGTAAGGAGCTTATTCCGCGGTCCCAGCAGTTGATGCCCGGTCCCAGGAAAAGGTCAACAGTGATGAAGTACGCCGAATGGCGTCTACTTACTCTCTGTCTCGCGGATGGATTTAACCATATGGTTTTGACCGGCGTCTCCTTTTTCCGGCTGGATCATTAGTGAATTGTGTTGAAGCCAGCTTAATACCATTATCCTTGTCCATATATATACTGCTTTTTTGCATATAGATAATTTAGTTTCATACTGGTACACAGATAAATACAAAAATTCACCTAATCAACAAAACGGCAAAAACTACGTGACAAACCAACAGTTTTTAATATATGGTTGTTGTATATCGTTCAGATATATTAAGAAAGAGTCGTTTCCTATGGTGTGCGGGGATTTTATTTTTGCTTAAGCTTTATGTCTTGAAAGAGGTCTACAACATGTGTGGCACATATAAATGTTCACCTTAAACATCAGCCAATATGAAATTCTAATTCAAAATACACATGACATTCATTTTTAATTTGGGTAATCTTTACAAAGAACAAATGTGTATTCCTTCAGTACCGCCATTCTGCCTCACTTAAAATCGAGCCGTTTGCACTCGATACTGCACAAATGAACCTTTGATGTGGGATTAAGATATTGGATAGTATTTTCATGAAATTCGCTGATGGACCAGAATAAATGTTTTCTAATATTCGAGAAGTTTACTATTTAATTTTTGATCTTAGCAGCGAAGAATTACACTGTTCAATGAAGCAATATTTCGTATCGCTTGCTGCAGACATAAAATGGTTGTGGCTGCTTGAAATGAAGTTGTATGAAACCTCCTTCAGATGCTGTGCCAGGATGTCAATTCATGATATTGTGGTCTGCAGTCCAGACTGCTTACAAACTGGGCTACCAACTGAGACTCTCGTGTGGCTGTTTGATGAATTTAGTTCTAGTTATATTAATTATTTACAGTAATGTTACACATTCGGAAATAAAATGAAGCAAATAGCAGTGCTAATATTATGCTAAAGCGCCTATAGAAGTAGCCAGATCCCGGGCTTCCTGCACATGTAGGCCTACCGCATGAAGACGAGTCGGCGGTTGTACGGTACTACGGCGGCCGGCCTCTCAGTGCCTGCAACTGTACACCGCATTAACACGCAAGTCTAGGTCTGGTGGATTAAAGGACATAATGGCGCTACGGTAGGGCGAAGGGTTAACATCATACAGGGGGACTATTGCACCTGCATTGTATGAAGATCTCTTTGATTTATACCCAGCCCATACACTACGATCTCTCATCTCTTCCACACTAACGAGATGCGCTTCTCCTTCTTCAGCCTGAAAGCCTATCATTAATCAGGTCGCCATTATTGTATGGCAGTCGATGAGGCCATTCATCAGTATACGGTCTACAAGGGGACGTTTATCAGGTCCGATACCCCTTGAATGGAAGCAAATTAGCCGTATTATTATCCCGTCGATTGGTCCAGTGTTCTAACGGCGACGAATAAATCGCGACTTTAGGTTCATTCACGCCTTATCTCATGCAACAGACGGCCCGGCTTCCTTCTTAACATCGTCCGCTCCTTCAATTAATCGGCAAAGTAACCCGGCAAAGAAAACGATGCTTTGTCGGTGGCGCCGCGACGGGGGAGATTGAATAATCACGTGGTGCCGCCAGGCTGGTCACGTGTCGGTGATGAAGGTGAGACCACATGAAGGGCGCGAGGGGCATGAGGTCTGACATCCAAGGTCTAACTCATCATTTATAATGATAATTATGGAGCCCACGGAGAGGTACGTCAGGGCGCGTGATTGAGTGCATTGTCTTGGCTGCCACGCCACGCGTGTCGATTTACACATTGATTGTGAGATCGGGAAAAACCTTACAAGACCTGCTCTAACGTTAATTTATGTTATAACACATTGAACATACAGAGATCGGGAAAATCCTCGCCATACCTAGACAGAAGTGAATTCGTGGTATTTCACATCGAAAATACAAAGATCGGGAGAAACCTTGCCATACCTACCCAGTAAACATGACATCACCGGGCCAGTGCCGGCTGACAATGGCCTGGAGGCGGCAACGCCGGCAAGTGCGAGCCGGCGCTGCCGACGTTGGGCCAGCGTCGGACCAGTCACGGGTCGCCAACCGCTCATATGATGGGCTGATGTCGGGCGAGTGACGGCAAGCGCGTGCACGTGAAGCAGAATATGACTATAACACAAATTGGCGATGTAGCGGTTTACGGAACGTTTGGCTAATCTCCAGATAGAAAGTGCCTCAAGCTGAACGTTTGACATCCTCGAAATATCAAAAATCATTAGTTTTAATCAATCTGAGGGATATATGAAAACTTGCGTCTGATAATGCGCCGCTGCCGGCACTAATTGAATTTCGTTTGGGGTTGAAGTAAATCTGACTGTTCGTTGCGCTTCACTTTAGACGCCATCTTGTTACTTTTCACTCGGAATGTGACACTTCGGTGTGTATATGTTTTATTGATTTGAAAACAGACTGCCATTGACATTTCTGTTACTCTAATTGCTTGCTGTAATGGCATAATCTGATCACGTACTTCACTTTACAATCATACTGTGAATGGTATCGGGACCTTTCATCGAATTGTCACACAGCCGGAATTGAAAAGTGACAGACATGGACGGTGACAGTGAGACATACGGGCAGCCAGAGGCTCAGTTTCTGACTATGGTCCCTAATCCTATATGGGCATTATGTAGGCTACCTTATTTAGGCCAGACGCCAGACGCCTGTGATACCTGTGAAATACCAGGAAAATATACAGCGCTCGCAACGTGTATTCTCGTCACCTTTTTCACAGACTGTACAGACAATGTCACAATACATAACTGATGCTCAGATCAATAAACGTTGAAAGGCCATTAAATTGTTGACAAAATGCGGGTGCTGGATGCCATTCGGCACTGGCCCGCCACTGACCCGGTGGTGTCGTGTTGACTGGGTACATAGACGTTAATTTATGTTATAACTCATTGATCATACAGAGATTGAGAGAAACTTTACTAGACCTACTCTAACGTTAATTCATAGTATTACACATTGAACATACAGAGATCTGGAGAAACCTTACTAGACCTACTCCAACGTTAATTCATAGTATTACACATTGAAAACATACAGAGATCGAGAGAAACCTTACTATACCTATTCAGACGTTAATTTATGGTATTGCACATTGAACATACAGAGATCGTGAGAAACCTTACTAGACCTGCTTCAACGTTAATTCGTGGTATAGGGCTATAAAGTCTCGTTCGCTTAGACTTCCGGTTTACTCATTTTGGGGACAAACAAACGAAGCACGTGTTCGGAACGAGTTTAGAGGCTCTGCGCACACTGGTATGCTGACTATCTGTGACGTAGGCGTGACGTGTATGTTACGCAAAGAGAGAGACCGGGAACCAGACTACCTGCGCAAGAGTCAGGCGCCGAGGGGTGGGTCCATTGCGGAAGGCCTAGCGATATGATTCAGAATATTTAAGAAATATAGCTTAACAAAACGGATAGACGACATATTTTTTATTCGTTCGCGCCATCACAATGACGAATATTTGTTACTACGGGACAATACGACTGAGAAACTAACGTTTTTTTGCATTTCCTACGAAAACGAGGCATTATGACGTCACACGGATTCTCCCCGAGTGACAACGTTGGCGCAACGCTTCAAACAGAAAACTTACAGAAATGAAGAAACTTGGTCTTTTCGTGATCCAAAAGTGATACGAAAACATTCAACTGGTCTTGTTTTATCTTTACCATGTGGTTTAATGACGCATCCGTGTGCTGTTACTCCATGCACTGCACATTTTGACAGCGGAATGGTTAAGTCGATCACTTGCTCTCGCCATTTTTGTTACCGCGGAGGCACGCGAAACTCTGTGACGTCACTCGCTGTGTGGTGAACTTGCGAAAGCCCGGGTGCAGGGCTAAATTTAGAACGTTATTTTTAGCTTTCGAGTATTTTGAAGACGGATTTTTCCTTGTATATTCCCAAAGTTCTGCGCTTCATCGCCTCCAAATATTTTAACGTATATCTCTCATAGCCATGTTTAGTGAAATGGTACTCATAGTCTTTAGAATAAACCTGGAAAGAAATTGACTTATAGCTGCCTATACTTCAACATGGAGCACGTGTGTTTGTTTGTCCCCAAAACTGAAGTCTCGCGGCCCGATCGCGAGAACTGTATAGCCCTATTGCACATTGAATATGCAAAGATCGGGAGAAACATTACCATACCTACACAGACGTTAATTTATGGTATTGCACATTGAACATACAGAGATCGTGAGAAACCTTACTAGACCTGCTTCAACGTTAATTCGTGGTATTGCACATTGAATATGCAAAGATCGGGAGAAACCTTACTATACCTACTCTAACGTTAATTTATGTAATTACACATTGAACATAAAGAGATCGAGAGAAACCTTACTAGACCTGCTCTAACGGTAATTTATGTAATTACACATTGAACATACAGAGATCGTGAGAAACCTTACTAGACCTGCTCTAACGTTAATTTATGTAATTACACATTGAGCATAAAGAGATCGAGAGAAACCTTACTAGACCTGCTCTAACGGTAATTTATGTAATTACACATTGAACATACAGAGATCGAGAGAAACCTTACTAGACCTGCTCCAACGGTAATTTATGTAATTACACATTGAACATACAGAGATCGTGAGAAACCTTACTAGACCTGCTCTAACGTTAATTTATGTAATTACACATTGATCATAAAGAGATCGAGAGAAACCTTACTAGACCTGCTCTAACGGTAATTTATGTAATTACACATTGAACATACAGAGATCGAGAGAAACCTTACTAGACCTGCTCTAACGGTAATTTATGTAATTACACATTGAACATACAGAGATCGAGAGAAACCTTACTAGACCTGCTCTAACGTTAATTCATGTTATTACACATTAAACATACAGAGATCGAGAGAAACCTTACTAGACCTGCTCTAACGTTAATTTATGTAATTACACATTGAACCTACAGAGATCGTGAGAAACCTTACTAGACCTGCTCTAACGTTAATTCGTGTTATTACACATTGAACATACAGAGATCGTGCGAAACCTTACTAGACCTGCTCTAACGTTAATTTATGTAATTACACATTGAACATACAGAGATCGTGAGAAACCTTACTAGACCTGCTCTAACGTTAATTCATGTAATTACACATTGAACATACAGAGATCGTGAGAAACCTTACTAGACCTGCTCTAACGTTAATGCGTGGGGCATGTATTACACGTTCAGCATTAATTCATGGTATTTGTGTTATACATTTTATTTATAAATGTTGTTGTCTCGAATATTACACGAAACGCAACCTCCATTTTTATTCTTTGCAAAGCCGCTATAATTAACTTTCTCCAATTCGATATAATAAAGAGGACAATCGCGGAGGCTTTTTCTGGGATTTTTCTTACATAATAATAATAATAATAATACATCCGCACAAAATTGCAAATTATATATGTTGTTGCTGATATGAAAAGAAATATGTTGCTAATTGGTTGGCGTCGCTTAACACAATTTGTTGCAGTAACAGATAACAACAACACATCGACTTTCGCCATATTCCACTATATAACGTTGGTTCCATTGTTCAGCGCGATACCACATTGGACATACATTGTGCACTATCATGTAGAAGAAATACTCTTTAATAGACATATGTTCATAATTATTAATAAGCTACATGATTTACAATTGACACGATGCATGTGTGCTACACCTGAACACGATACATAATATATGTCTAATATCAATATATAATATCAATATATATATAGGCAGCGCGCATGGTGACGCGTCTATGACATTTTAATTAGCTGGTGACCTTGGGGAATAATGTCAGACTATAATGGCCAAAGCGCGACTGGACACAAGAAAACCTATCCAATGTCGGGATAAAATAATTGGGAAACTGACACCGCTAGCATGGCAGGCTTCTCTCTAGTATTTTCCAGCAGAGCATCCTCTTGGCTTAAACATGTTGCAATGCATTCAATGTTGGATACCATGAAACCGTTTTATAAATGTAGTACCCATATATTTCCAGGCCAGCGCAGGGTGCGATGTTCTGTATTTGTAATCATTAAGATCAGATACTTCACTATGGCACATATGCGCAGAATATTTAAAGATGAATGAATCCGTAAACGATTTGTATAGATTTTTTTGCTTAGCTGTAACGTATATTATAGTATTTTCATCAAATAATGGATAGGCATTTTCAAAGAAATCGGCGATAAATTAGTAAATGTTAATTAAAATCAATGCCGAACGTTCAGTTTTACATACCGTACAGGAAAGTGTCAATATTTGTTACACTATACTCTTTGTGTGCATGTACTTGGAGTTCGAATAAAGATAATAAATATAGCGATTTATATATAATAAGCTGGCAAGATCGCGGTGGCTGCACAGAAAGCTTATTTCCGTTAAGCCACGGGGCCCCAGGTAAGGCGACATCGCAGTTACTGCCAAGGCCCCACGTCTACTGACGGAGATCATCCTAAAAAAAGTAGGATGATTTCAGAATTGCTTCGCCTGGCGTTATTAGCCAATTTATTGACCCAAGATGATCATAGTAAGATTAACCCTAAGCTACATCTCTTGTTAGATGTTAGCAGCAAAGAAAATGGCGAATGAAGAATTTGGTATCGTTCCGGCGTCTCCTAGCATTCTGGCACTAATTTCGACTGAAATTTTTTAAAAAAATACCATGAAAGCCGTAACGGCCATCAGCGGTCATTATCAGCGGTGCTGATGGCCGTGGGGATTAGATGATCTAATCCGTCTTTTCGGTAATCAGTAAAATGTGATTTTCGTGCGGGGATCATCGAATCTTATTGTTGGGGATATCTCCGTTATTAACAGTGGGGCCTGTACCTTTCTGCGGTGTTGCACGGTGTTTTGCCGTGTGGCCCCACTACCAGTGGCCACATGTTTTATTTGTACCTACTCCATGGTCAGTATTCCCTTACATGTATTGTACTCTGGTCCGAAGGACGCTTGCGTATGCATGTCAGTGCGACAGGCGCCCCAGCGACCATAGAATGCCGCTCGCGCATTATCAACGTCTGATTGGTATCATATTCGAATACTGAGTGTATGGGAAGCGTATTGTGTCATAATATTGTGTTTCGCACAGAGAGTCACGATAGATTATGATTTTTTTAACCATACCGACACATTTGATCAGGCACTGCTCCATACCTCACATTGTTTATATGTAGAGATGGTTCAAACCACCCGCACTAATTCCTATTTATATAAGAGGGCGTCCCCATGGTGGTGGGGGGGGGGGCGGGGAAGGACCCCGCGCGCCCGCTCGTCCAAAGACCTAAGATGCGCTGTTGGGGCGGCATTCAGAATACACAGTAAGGCTACACCAATAGACTTAGCGCTAAGTAGAACAGTAACGTTAGTGTGGAGCGATTATCGGGTTCTAAATAGAGACTTTTCACCCATCAGGTAGATTTTCTGAATGACAAAAGTTATATTGAATATGGTTTCTTGGTGATGAGCACCACAACAACGAGCTGGGGAGGCTACAACGAAAATGCAATTTTTATTCTAGTGAAACAATGCACAGGCAAGAAAGCATATGCAATATAATTTTAGTACTGTTAATTCAGTAAATCCAGATCTTGACTAAAATTCGATTTCAACCAGACAATTGCGCGACAAATGTTCCACTTAGCCCCGCGATTATCGCGTTAAAAACGTAAAACTAAATGGAAAAATTTTCGAGCGATTATCGGGCTCAAAATGCAAAAGTATTTCCCCAATATATGTATTTTCCGGCTTAAGAAATTTATGTTTGATGCGATCTCCTGATCATGAGCACTATCTCAACGAGCTGGTGAGGCTAAGACCAAGATGCCCCTTTCGTGTGTAAGCGACATGCGGTTTGCGACTACCGCCCCTGATCATTTGGATTATTAAAGTTGATCTGTTTGAAGCGAAGTCGCTTGGAAAAAGGTGTTAAATGAAAATCCTCCACCCCCTCGCCTGAAAAGTTTTTGTGAAAGCCAGCTATATAATTATATACATTAAGGGGTTTACAATTAATTTCATCGTTAATCCTGCCAATATGAGTCGTTTTGTAAATGATGCATTTTTTGTTGTTGTTTATGCTGATACGAACAATTATTTAGCGGCTCCTAAGTGTGTCTGAAGTTTAGCCCCAAGTATTTTCACTGTTTCTGTATCCAGTGTGAGCATAATGATAGTCTAGTGAGCCCAATCTGTATTTTTTGACCGGCTGGTTCCCTGGTACCATATTGCATACCCTATATCTTCCTACCAACCACCATAGTTAGCAACACTATGTCACTTTAGAAAATAACAGAGTGTATATAGCAAAGCAAAAGCAATTCTTAAAAAATTAATTTGAAAAATCAACAAATAATTTAAATGGTGAAACTGATTCCCGACTATACAAGAGCCCTGGCGGGGTCAATAATAAAAGTATATTTCTCCACGAGTGCCCTTCTGCACTATGACCAGATGCTTATGCTCATTTCTGGGGAATTTGCAATCAGCACAGTGCACGTAACTGAAATTGGGGGTTGATCATAACTCTGGGATGTTGACAAGGGACAGATACGGTCAACACTGCAAACACGCTCAAATGCTCTAAAAATGCCACTGATAGTACTAAGAATTGAAGTAAAGGAAACTAGAAGGAAAGTTATATCGACAGGTATAAGGACATCACAGATGATTACCCAATGACATATTTCTCCTGGTTTTACCGCGAATTGACAGTTCATCTGACATACCTTCCGCCATCTTTAGTTGGCACCGTATCTGCAATTACGGGCCGCCATTTGCGTACAGTGAAGTATAGGCTTAGGACCATCATGCGAACTGGGGGGGTGGGGGGGGGGGGAGGTGGGGGCTAAAGCATGCCAGGGGTCAGCTCTTGCCCCTATAAGCAGCGCACGGCTATTGTCAAGCTCTGCTTGCGTGGCTCGAATCCAACCTGCGTACATGATAATGTTTGTTTTTATTCAGAATAGCGAATTTGCGGGACAATACAAATTTATGCAAAGAAAATATGAAAACCATAATGTCGCTACTGGACATTGAACGCAGCATTACCGGCTATCCGGGACAAAGGGCGAATGTTGCTTTGGCGGAAACAGGCATGACTTTACCTTTGCCATGGTCGCGAAATGATGGTTCTTGTTTGTATATTGAGGAGGCTTTAACCAACTCTGGTCATATCGCGTCAATGGGAGAATGAAGGGAAAGGCGGAGCCATGTCCCTGGGGGTAACCATGATCACAGCGGGGCTGAAACGACCGACCTACGCGCCGTTAGGCTCTCAGGTGGCCAAAGCGCTCAGTGCGAGCGCTCTAACCCACTGAGCTATCGGGGCGACCCTGACCGCGAAATGAGCTAAATAAAATAAACCATCCTACTAAAATCCCACCTACCAACCAATCTTTACTGCAGGTCTCATGACCAGCGTAAGCTGTTGTTCGTGACCTACCCTCGTTAGTTCGACAGTGAAGAGTCAGACCATTTGCTATCCAACGGGGGGGGGGGGGGGGGCTGGTATTAAAATATAAATGTGGCTCGTTCGCAAAACAAAATCCCTCGGCACAAAATTCTGACCTCTCCATGACCAAAATTGACCCCTTGTCGAAAAAAAACAAATTGGCCTACACATAACAACCCCATAGACACCCCCCCCCCTCCCCTTCCGTCACCCACCCATCCCCACCTCTGTATATCAAATGGTCTGTCTGTAAGACCTTGCAGCGCAGTCTGCCAAGGACCGCACTACCCACACATAATTGGGAGTCGGTCACGCAACGGCAAGATGGGGAGGCTCGGCAAGGTTAACTTGGTTACGAGGAGCGGGGAGGGGGGGGGGGGGCTAGGCGGTTGAGCAACGATGGGTATTATCAGGGTGTGGACGACAGGAGGGGGTGGGGGTGTTGGGGCGGGTGCATTATGTGGACATGGGTCAAGTGGCCCATTTTTCCATAATAAGTGACCTATTGACGAGTCGAGTGTGGTAAGAACTCGGGTTGAGGCGAGTGTCTTGCATTGGTGAGTCAGAATTCATATACGTGGAGTGAACGAGTGAAAGAAATGAGGAATTAGTGTTTTTATGCTACATTTGTTTTGCACACATGATATGAGTTCATTGCTGTCCACCTTAGATAAGAATCACCATGTTAATCGAGATGCATTCTTTAACCATGCCTCCGTACTGCGCGATAACGTCAGCGAGTAATATGTGTATATTGTTAGTATATGTCACTATAGGTGTTTTTTTATGATATATACCATGGGCCGGTGGGCTTTCAATATCATAAAGTTACTTATAATGATCTGAAATGCATGCTAAAAGGAGGAATTTGACTTAGAGAATGTATTTATTATAATGACGAAACCTGGCTTGGAGATTATATGTAATAAAAAAAAATAATAAAAAGGTCATAAAGTGAAAGAACCTAGCGTAGAGATTATGTGTATTATTAAAATGACGAAATGTGTCATAGAAATGTATATGTACAAATTAGCCGATATATTGGTGGGTTGTGAATATGATATACATGACGGCACATGACGAAAGGAAGATGAGTCAGAGGACGAAAGAGGGAGAGTGGGTCACCGGGACGAAAGAGAGAGAGAGAGATTGGGGCAGAGAAAGAAAGAGAGAGAGTGTGCCAGAGGAAGAAAGAATGAGAGTGGTTCCAGAGGAAGAAAGAGGGAGTGGGGCAGAGGACGCAAGAGGGAGAGTCGGGCACAAGACGAAAGAGGGAGAGTGGGGCAGAGTACAATAGAGGGAGAATGGGCAGATGACGAAAGAGAGAGTGAGGCAGAGTTCCAAAGAGGGCGAGTGGGGCAGAAGACAAAAGACGAAGTGGGGTAGAGGACGAATGAGGGCGAGTGGGGCAGAGGACAAAAGAGGGCGAGTGGGGCAGAGGACAAAAGAGGAAGTGGGGCAGAGGACGAAAGAGGGAGAGTGGGGCAGAGGACGAAAGAGGGAGTGGGGCACAGGACGACAGAGGGGGAGTGCGGTAGAAGACGGACGAGGGATAGCGGGGCAGAGGACGAAATGGGTATAGTGGGGCACAGGATGAAAGAGGTATAGTGGGGCACAGGACGAAAGAGAGAGTTGGGCAGAGAACATTAGAGGGGGAATGGGCAGATGGCGAAAGGGAGAATGAGGCAGAGTTCAAAAGAGAGCGAGAGGGGCAGAGGACAAAAGAGGGCGAGTGGGGCACAGGACGAAAGAGGGCGAGTGGGGCACAGGACGAAAGAGGAAGTGGCGCAGAGGACGGTGGAGGGAGAGAGGGGCAGGGGACGAAAGAGTGAGATTTGGGCCGAGAACGAAAGAGTGAGATTTGGGCCGAGAACGAATAAGTGAGATTTGGGCCGAGAACGAAGGAGTGACAGACATTAAAGGATATAAGATAAATGTGCAGAAACAGACAGATAGAAAGATAGAGACACAACAAGCAGAGGGAGGGTGAGGTGGAAACAAAGGGCGCGGGAAAGAGACACACACCCAGGGGGAGACAGCGAGAGACGCCGTTGCGTCATTCGTCATTGTATTTTGCATTAATCACCCGTTGTCAAAGCCCTGAATACAGACCTCATCCGGGTTCTACGCCCAATTGATTCTGCGCAAACGACGGCGCGGCCACGCCCCCTCCCCCCCTCCCCCCTCTCCCCCTACCCTCAGTGGGTGATCTCTGACATTTCACGCCAGCGTCTCACCCCGCGTGACGCCCGCACTCCGGTAACAATTGGATTCTATGACGACAGCCAATGACCAACACAGGTCTCTAATCAGCGAGACGAAGTAGCGTTTTCTGTCCGCCTACCACGTAATGCCAGTCCGCTAGCCATGCCATTCACCCCTGTGTTATACATGTCACCCCCCACCCCCTCTTCACCTTCCTCCACCCCCTATCATATTCCCTTTCGGCCTGCTCACTTTGCCTTCCTACCCCACCCACCCTCATCACGCTCCCCCGCCCCGGCTCCCCCACCCCCCCACCCCGCCCTACACCTCCTTGCTCCCAGCCCAATCCTTCTCTCCTGCCATGTTTTTCTGGTCGCATGGCATATATATGCAATTGCTGACACAAAATGACATTTTCGCTTTGTCTGCTCCATCTCATCCACTCCCCTCCCACTACCTTCCTCGTCCTCTCGCCCCGTCGCGCCTCCCATCTCTCATATATAGGGCTGTACAGTTCTCGCGGGTTCTATTTCCGGTTTAGGTCTTTTGGGGACCAACAAAAAAACACGTGCTCTTTGAACGAGTGCGCATCACGCTGGTGCCTGGCTGCAACTGCGTGACTCGCACTCATTGTAGTCAACGTTTTAGTGTTGGGAACCGGCCGGCTGCGCGGTTTGTGCGTGAAGAATCGAGTGGGTGTGAGACTATTTTTTGTTTGCTTTGGTCCAGGCATGGCTAACTATAAAATCATAATATAATTAAAGATAAGACATTTATCTCTCCATAATGCATGTGGTCCGTTCGATGAGACTGTTGGAAGCGTTGTATTTTGAGCCAAATCATCGATGTTTACAGTTCTACGACAAACGGAGCACCATTGTCCTCACCTGCTCAGTCCATATAAGGAGCGTTGTTACGTAACCATAGATACCGCGCGCATACACGCGCGTCATGATGATTATTACGTCATACGACATGGAAAACCCCGCGCAGCACATTAGATCGCCTGACACTGACAGTCACACATGAGACAACCGCTCATACACTACATAAATCTACTCAGATGGTTATAATTCGGATTACACATAACTTCAGTGGTTATTTGTGCTTCGGAGGACAGCTTTAGCCGATCTTGTGTGTGAGACGAGTGAAGGCAAACGACCGGAAGGTAGGCAACACGTACAGGCCGTTGATGCTAGGCATTGACGTAGATCATAGGTATCCCTGTCTCGTGGGGTCTCGATAAGATCCCGAAGTGACTGTACAGCCCTACATCGTCCGTCTGCCAAAGATGTATGTTTGCTGCGTACAGCGATCAACAATACCCATTGTGACGTCACAATAGCGATGATCGTCATCCTTTTCCTCTCGCTAATATGTCGGCTGACACCGCTTTATGAAAAGTATTTATATAACGCATGAGCGTGTCTAGAGAGGGGGCACAGGGCCACCCTTTTCAGGCTCCAAGATATATCTGTGCGCGCCTCTCCCCCCCCCCCACCCTTTAAATTCTGTGTCCACTCGCCTCTCCTCATATATTACATTGCAGCAAACTTCGTAATTTAAGTGGGTTTTTTATGTTACAAACGATTATAAAGTGTGCAAATAGTACGTAATGTGCACCACGGTCACCTACGTTTTAGGCTTTTACACATATGTTTTTCCTGCTTCACACTTTATTCTGCACCCCCCCCCCCGTTTCAAGAATTCCTGCGCACTCCCCCGTAATTGAGACAAGACGAACCCACTCATTCATATCTGATGATGCCACTTTAACAATCAAGCAATGGTTTTACCGTATATTATAATGCCACTCCCTGTGTCGCAGTCTTTATGTTGGCCGATAGATACATTACACGGATCCAGAACCAAAATGACGGCAGAGATTATAGGCGGGCACCTATATCAACATATACCCCCACCCATCCCCTCCCCTTTTGGTCAGCCACCCATCCCTATCCCCACCCCCTCTCATCGCTAAATCAAGGTTACTCGTCACTTATTCTACCACAATAAATGGACCTTTTGTTGCACATGAAGGCTGATTTGGTTTGGATATGATAAAATATGCCCCAGAAAACCTTGCCCATCTTTGGTCAGCATCGCAGCTGTCTTGCGAAAGATAGGCTTCACAACCCAACCACCCCCTCAGCACCCCCCCCCCCTCCCTCCTCCCTCCTCCCTATCACCAACAGCACACATAGAGGAACACCCCCGTCCACCCCGGGGTCGGCGTCTGACAATGCCATGGTTATTGTTGTGTGTCTTGCATGAAGCCCCGATAGGAGCGCTGTCGCCGGCGGTCGCTGATAAACCATTCGCACATACCCGACTTGTATGTCTTGTAGGGCAATCAGGAGAAACTTGTCATCGAGCTGGTCATTAGGGGGTTGATTGTTGCAGACGACAAAAGGGCGATAACTAAGCAACTTAGGGCAGATCGAAACGCGCATACGTAATACTGCGTAACAACAGAGTTTCCTCGGAGTCTCGCGACCGCAAGTTTTACTTAAGCAATTGCTTCGGTAAGAATTTACTTAGGACTGTTTGAGAACTCGACTTGCTTCATATTCCTAGGGAAGCAAAATCTTTTTACTTCAGTAAAAATATTTTGCTCAAGCCTAGGAATGTTTGTGAACACGGCCCCTGGTCATTAGGGGATGCCCATTCGGGTCGGCTTTGAGGAACATACTCTTGTCTATCTGAAGATGAAATAGTTGTCAGTCTGTGTGGTCGCGGGATAAAGATCAAATTTCCCTTTTCGCAAAGAGTACGGTGTAACCCCCGGGGACATGGCGCCACTCTACCTTCCTTCTCTCACTGACGCGCTATGACCAACCAGTGGTTAAAGCGTCCTGAATATACAACCAACGAAGCAGTCTGCCCCGCCCCGCCCCGCCTCGCCCCGCCCCCTGCGCCCAATGATGTGAAATGGTCGGTGTGGCAGGGGGGCGGGTTGTACCAGGGGGAAGAGTCCAATCAACGCTTACGTCACTGCGACGTATTCAGTTCGCTGGTATTCATGCGTAGATATTTCAGAACGTCATTTTAAGGTCCATAGGGCTGTGCGAGGAAAGTGGGTGAGGGGTCGTTATGGCAACCAGAAGCCAAAAGGAGCCATTTCCCCCGAGCTTCCCTAGCTCATTTGGAAGATTGGAAGACGGTCTTAGGGTCTGTATTCTGCCCTGCTGCTCAGAAGAGGGCAAAAGGCCCCACCCCCCAATCCCATAGCCCCCCCCCCCCCACACACCCCCCACACACACCACCCTGCTCTGAACATCTGGATAAACTAGGCATCTCGAACCATTCAATTATATTATACTCGTAGGATTTATGTCTTAATCCAATCTTTTACAACATAGAGTATACTGCGGTATTTCGAATTCTTCAAAGCAAATTCCAGTACAGTGTATCTTCTTTGGCGTGTGGTGACTTCTTGTGGCTTGTGGTGGCTTCTTGTGGCTTATGGAAGCTTGTAGAGGTTTGTGGCGGCTTGTGTTGGCTTGTGGTGGCTTGTGTTGGCTTGTGGTGGCGTGTGGTGGCTTGTGGTGGCTTGTGGTGGCTTGTGGCGGGTTTAGGAACTAATTATTTATACTTATAATTCACCATAATCTTTATGTCACAACTTGAGACGTGATGAGTACTCAGGGTTAGACACTCGGTAGGTATGTTGAGTATTCAAGGCTGGACACTCGCTAGATGTGGTGAGTACTCAGGCCTAGATACTGGCTAGATATGATGAGTACTTAAGGTAAGACACTCGCTAGATATGTGAGTACTCAGGGCTAGACATTCGGTAGATGTGGTGAGTACTCAGGGTTAGACACTCCCTAGATATGGTGAGTACTCAAGGATAGACACTCGCTAGATGTGGTGAGTACTCAAGGATAGACACTCCTCAGATGTGGTGGGTACTTAGGGTTAGACACTCGTTAGATGTGATGAGTACTCAGGGCTAGACACTCGCTAGATGTGATGAGTACTCAGGGCTAGACACCCGCTAGATGTGGGGAGTACTCAGGGCTAGACACTCGCTAGATGTGATGAGTATTCAGGGCGAAACGCTCCTTAGTTGCGGTGAGTACTCAGGGCTAGACACTCGCTAGATGTAGGGAGTGCTCAGGTCTAGACACTCGTTCGATGTGGTGAATACTCAAGGATAGACACTCGTTAGATGTGGTGAATACTCAGAGTTAGACACTCGCTAGATGTGGTCAGTACTCAAGGATAGACACTCGTTAGATGTGGTGAATACTCAGAGTTAGACACTCGCTAGATGTGGTCAGTACTCAAGGATAGACACTCGTTAGATGTGGTGAATACTCAGAGTTAGACACTCGCTAGATGTGGTCAGTACTGTGGCGGCTTGTGTTGGCTTGTGGTGGCTTGTGTTGGCTTGTGGTGGCGTGTGGTGGCTTGTGGTGGCTTGTGGCGGGTTTAGGAACTAATTATTTATACTTATAATTCACCATAATCTTTATGTCACAACTTGAGACGTGATGAGTACTCAGGGTTAGACACTCGGTAGGTATGTTGAGTATTCAAGGCTGGACACTCGCTAGATGTGGTGAGTACTCAGGCCTAGATACTGGCTAGATATGATGAGTACTTAAGGTAAGACACTCGCTAGATATGTGAGTACTCAGGGTTAGACACTCCCTAGATATGGTGAGTACTCAAGGATAGACACTCCTCAGATGTGGTGGGTACTTAGGGTTAGACACTCGTTAGATGTGGTGAGTACTCAGGGTTAGACACTCGCTAGATGTTGTGAGTACTCAAGGATAGACACTCCTCAGATGTGGTGGGTACTTAGGGTTAGACACTCGCTAGATGTGATGAGTACTCAGGGCTAGACACCCGCTAGATGTGGGGAGTACTCAGGGTTAGACACTCGCTAGATGTGGTGAGTACTCAAGGATAGACACTCCTCAGATGTGGTGGGTACTTAGGGTTAGACACTCGTTAGATGTGATGAGTACTCAGGGCTAGACACCCGCTAGATGTGGGGAGTACTCAGGGTTAGACACTCGCTAGATGTGGTGAGTACTCAAGGATAGACACTCCTCAGATGTGGTGGGTACTTAGGGTTAGACACTCGTTAGATGTGATGAGTACTCAGGGCTAGACACTCGCTAGATGTGATGAATACTCAGAGTTAGACACCCGCTAGATGTGGTGAGTACTCAGGGTTAGACACTCGCTAGATGTGGTGAGTACTCAAGGATAGACACTCCTCAGATGTGGTGGGTACTTAGGGTTAGACACTCGTTAGATGTGATGAGTACTCAGGGCTAGACACTCGTTAGATGTGGTGAATACTCAGAGTTAGACACTCGCTAGATGTGGTGAATACTCAAGGATAGACACTCCTTAGATGTGGTGAATACTCAGAGTTAGACACTCGCTAGATGTGGTCAGTACTCAAGGATAGACACTCGTTAGATGTGATGAGTACTCAGGGCTAGACACCCGCTAGATGTGGGGAGTACTCAGGGCTAGACACTCGTTAGATGTGATGAATACTCAGAGTTAGACACCCGCTAGATGTGGTGAGTACTCAGGGTTAGACACTCGCTAGATGTGGTGAGTACTCAAGGATAGACACTCCTCAGATGTGGTGGGTACTTAGGGTTAGACACTCGTTAGATGTGATGAGTACTCAGGGCTAGACACTCGTTAGATGTGGTGAATACTCAGAGTTAGACACTCGCTAGATGTGGTGAATACTCAAGGATAGACACTCCTTAGATGTGGTGAATACTCAGAGTTAGACACTCGCTAGATGTGGTCAGTACTCAAGGATAGACACTCGTTAGATGTGATGAGTACTCAGGGCTAGACACCCGCTAGATGTGGGGAGTACTCAGGGCTAGACACTCGTTAGATGTGATGAATACTCAGAGTTAGACACCCGCTAGATGTGGTGAGTACTCAGGGTTAGACACTCGCTAGATGTGGTGAGTACTCAAGGATAGACACTCCTTAGATGTGGTGAATACTCAGAGTTAGACACTCGCTAGATGTGGTCAGTACTCAAGGATAGACACTCGTTAGATGTGATGAATACTCAGAGTTAGACACCCGCTAGATGTGGTGAGTACTCAGGGTTAGACACTCGCTAGATGTGGTGAGTACTTAAGGATAGACACTCCTTAGACGTGGTGAGTACTCAGGGCTAGACACTCGCTAGATGTGATGAGTATTCAGGGCGAAACGCTCCTTAGTTGCGGTGAGTACTCAGGGCTAGACACTCGCTAGATGTGGGGAGTGCTCTGGTCTAGACACTCGTTCGATGTGGTGAATACTCAAGGATAGACACTCCTTAGATGTGGTGAATACTCAGAGTTAGACACTCGCTAGATGTGGTCAGTACTCAAGGATAGACACTCCTTAGATGTGGTGAATACTCAGAGTTAGACACTCGCTAGATGTGGTCAGTACTCAAGGATAGACACTCCTTAGATGTGGTGAATACTCAGAGTTAGACACTCGCTAGATGTGGTCAGTACTCAAGGATAGACACTCCTTAGATGTGGTCAGTACTCAAGGATAGACATACCTTAGATGTGGTGAGTACTCAGGTCTAGACACTCGCTTGTTATGCAGCTTATACGCGCAGGCCCCAGGTTTTATGCCGCAACGGAAGTGACAAAGTCAAAATGGCGTCATAATTGCCTCTATAATGTTGGCACAACGTTCCATAACGTTGGCATGACGTTGCATAAACTTCCCCGGCGCCAAGGATACGACGTGCAGAAAGGTGATGAAGCAATATTAATGATGTAGGCGGAATAGTTGATGCGATGAGGAGTGAGATGGGCTTGGGCCGTGGCGGTCCATGGTTTGATGATTTCTGCACCTTGGCCTTACGTTATTGCCATAAGGGACCCACGAGGCTGACCCGTACACACCGGGCTAGTATATACAGCACTGCTGCACCATGTTACAGGCAACTTCAACACTGATAATTTGCCTTTTAATATATCGACATTGATACCTTGCCCTTTAATATATCGACATTGATACCTTGCCCTTTAATATATCGACATTGATATCTGGCCCTTTAATATATCGACATTGATATCTGGCCCTTTAATATTTCGACTTTATATCTTGCCCTTTAATCTCGAAGTTATCTCTGCCCCTTTTTGTCGCTCTTTCCCTCTTTATGTCTTTGCCCTTTCTTTCTGCCTGTCTCTCTCCCTTCTCCCTATCATTCTCTGCATGTCTTTCTCTGTTGCTTGATATCCTTGTTGCTCTTTACGTCCCTCTCTCCCCGGGCCTCGCGATCTTGTCCTCTGTCCTCGACTTTCCTGTCTTTGCCTCCCTCCCTCCCTCCCTCCCCCACCCACCATGTCTCTTTCTCCCTCTGTTGGTCTCTCCATTTTTCTTTGCGTGTCTCTATACGTCCTTGCTTTGTAGCTCTCGACCATTTCTCTCGTGTCATCTGTTTCTGTCTCTGCCTTCTTCCTCGCTTTGTATCCCACGCTCTTTTCGTGTCTGTGTCGCTGTAAAACCTTGCCAAGCACCACCCGCTCCGGCTCTCTCTCTCTCATGCCCTGTCGCGCTCGCACGCACCCCCCCCCCCTCCCCAACCCAGCCCCCTCCAGCCTTCCCTTTTCCCTCTGGGAAGGGTATCTCGTTTCACGAGGAGGTTTCCGAGGCGTGGCTAATCCGCCGGGTGTCATGACAACCTGACACTAACCCCGTGGGCGTTACGGGGGTCACAGAAAGGTGGTGGTGCCTGGAAGGCGGGGCAGGGTCGGGTGGGGCGGGTTGGGGTGGGCTTAGGGTGGGGTGGGGTGGGGCGGGATGGAGCGGGATGGGGTGGGGACTGGTGAGGTGAGGTGGGGTGAGCTGAGGTAGGGTGGTGTGGGGTGGGGTAGGGTGGTGTGGTGTGGGGTAGGGTGATGTCGGGTGGGTTGGGGTGGGGTGGGGCGGGGGAGACCAGGGGCTGTGTATGTGTTCGATGCGTGTAAACTCAAGGCAATTGTCTTGAGGCAAGCGGCCATAGTCGGCGCTCGCGCCAACGGTGCTGGCACAGACTGCCTGGTTCCATGTCAAAGATCGCGAGAAAGCCACGGAAAGAGAGGGACGTAAAGAGCAACACAAGGAGGGGTCTGGAAAACGGGGGCAGGGCTTCAGTACGCAGTGTCGATTTTTCAAATTTCTCAATGTCGAATGTCAATGTTTCACGACGTTTCGTGTCAAATTGGGACTAAATTCAGTGTCGTTTATTTTCAAAAATAGGTATGGATGTCGCTTTTGTCGATCCCCAGTGTCGGAATTTGGGGGTCCATGTCGAACGCCTACTTTTCAAATATGCCTGTGTCGCGTGTCGTCATTTACCCCTTCCAGATACCTACAAGGATATCAAGCAACAGCAAAATGCCAACAGCGGAACCAGTTGTTTTATGCTACGTCACGATCCGTGTTCTCATAGGAGTTTAATCTAGTGGTAAGAAATCCGGACCTACTCAAAGTCAAGACCGAATGTTGTCCAACCTGATTTATACATGATTGAGTGATCAAGCTAAATTCCAGTCTGAAGTCAGCTTCATCTGGCTTAATTTGTCCCTCGACGCCAGTCTCATAGACTGACCAGACCTTTATGGTTATCGCGACAATGGGGACAGACCCATGGACTGACCGGACCTTTAGGGTTATGGCGACAATGGGGACAGACCCATGGACTGACCAGACCTTTAGGGTTATGGCGACAATAGGGATAGACCCATGGACTGACCAGGCATTCAGGGTTATGGTGACAATGGGGACAGACCCATGGACGGAACAGACCTTAATGACAATGGCGACAATGGGGACAGACCCATGGACTGACCAGACCTTTAGGGTTATGGCGACAATGGGGACAGACCCATGGACTGACCAGACCTTAATGACAATGGCGACAATGGGGACAGACCCATGGACTGACCAGACCTTTAGGGTTATGGCGACAATGGGGACAGACCCATGGACTGACCAGACCTTTAGGGTTATGGCGACAATGGGGACAGACCCATGGACTGACCAGACCTTTAGGGTTATGGAGCCAATGGGGACAGACCCATGGACTGACCAGACCTTTAGGGTTATGGCGACAATAGGGACATACCCATGGACTGGCCAGGCCTTTAGGGTTTCGGCGACAATAGGGACACCCATGGACTGACCAGACATTTAGGGTTATGGCGACAATGGAGAAAGACTCATGGGCTGACCAGACCTTTAGAATTATGGCGACAATGGGGACAAACCCATGGACTGACCAGGCCTTTAGGGTTATGGCGAAAAGGGGGACAGACCCATGGACTGACCAGGCCTTTATGAGATTGGCGACAATGGGAACAGACCCATGGACTGACCAGACCTTTAGGATTATGGCGACAATGGGGACAGACCCATGGACTGAACAGACTATTCGGGTTATGGCGACAATGGGGACAGATCCATGGACTGACCAGGCCTTTAGGATTATGGCGACAATGGGGACAGACCCATGGGCTGACCAGATCTTTAGGGTTATGGCGACAATGGGGACAGACCCATGGACTGACCAGGCTTTTAGGGTTATGGCGACAATGGGGACAGACCCATGGACTGACCAGGCCTTTATGGGATTGGCGACAATGGGAACAGACCCATGGACTGACCAGACCTATAGGGTTATGGCGAAAAGGGGGATAGACCCATGAACTGAACAAACCTTTCGGGTTATGGCGACAATGGGGACAGACCCATGGACTGACCAGACCTTTAGGGTTATGGCGAAAAAGGGACAGACCCATGGACTGACCAGACCTTTAGGGTTATGGCGACAATGGGGACAGACCCATAGACTGACCAGACCTTTAGGGTTATGGCGACAATGGGGACAGACCCATGGACTGACCAGACCTTTAGGGTTATGGCGAAAAGGGGGACAGACCCATGGACTGACCAGACCTTTAGGGTTATGGCGACAATGGGGACAGACCCATGGACTGACCAGGCCTTTAGGATTATGGCGACAATGGGGACAGACCCATGGACTGACCAGACCTTTAGGGTTATGGCGACAATGGGGACAGACCCATGGACTGACCAGACCTTTAGGGTTATGGCGAAAAGGGGGACAGACCCATGGACTGACCAGACATTTAGGGTTATGGCGACAATGGGGACAGACCCATGGACTGACCAGGCCTTTAGGATTATGGCGACAATGGGGACAGACCCATGGACTGACCAGACCTTTAGGGTTATGGCGACAATGGGGACAGACCCATGGACTGACCAGGCCTTTAGGGTTAGGGCGAAAAGGGGGACAGACCCATGGACTGACCAGACCTTTAGGGTTACGGCGAAAAGGGGGACAGACCCATGGACTGACCAGGCCTTTAGGATTATGGCGACAATGGGGACAGACCCATGGACTGACCAGACATTTAGGGTTATGGCGACAATGGGGACAGACCCATGGACTGACCAGACCTTTAGGGTTATGGCGACAATGGGGACAGAGCCATGGACTGACCAGACCTTTAGGGTTATGGCGACAATGAGGACAGACCCATGGACTGACCAAGCCTTTAGGGTTATGGTGACAATGGGGACACCCCCATGGACTAACATACCTTCAGGGTTATGGCGACAATGGGGACAGAGCCATGGACTGACCAGAGCTTTATGGTTATGACGACAATGGGGACAGACCCATGGACTGACCAGACCTTTAGGGTTATGACGAAAATGGGGACAGACCCATGGACTGACCAGGCCTTTAGGATTATGGCGACAATGGGGACAGACCCATGGATTGACCAGACCTTTTGGGTTATGGCGACAATGGGGACAGACCCATGGACTGACCAGACCTTTAGGGTTATGATGAAAATGGGGACAGACCCATGGACTGACCAGACCTTTAGGGTTATGGCGACAATGGGGACAGACCCATGGATTGACCAGACCTTTTGGGTTATGGCGACAATGGGGACAGATCCATGGACTGACCAGGCCTTTAGGGTTATGGCGACAATGGGGACAGACCCATGGATTGACCAGACCTTTTGGGTTATGGCGACAATGGGGACAGATCCATGGACTGACCAGGCCTTTAGGATTATGGCGACAATGAGGACAGACCCATGGACTGACCAGGCCTTTAGGATTATGGCAACAATGGGGACAGATCCATGGACTGACCAGACCTTTAGGGTTATGACGACAATGGGGACAGACCCATGGACTGACCAGACCTTTAGGGTTATGGCGACAATGAGGACAGACCCATGGACTGACCAAGCCTTCAGGGTTATGGCGACAATGGGAACAGACCCATGGACTGACATACCTTTAGGGTTATGGCGACAATGGGGACAGAGCCATGGACTGACCAGAGCTTTATGGTTATGACGACAATGGGGACAGACCCATGGACTGACCAGACCTTTAGGGTTATGACGAAAATGGGGACAGACCCATGGACTGACCAGGCCTTTAGGATTATGGCGACAATGGGGACAGACCCATGGATTGACCAGACCTTTTGGGTTATGGCGACAATGGGGACAGACCCATGGACTGACCAGACCTTTATGGTTATGACGAAAATGGGGACAGACCCATGGACTGACCAGACCTTTAGGGTTATGGCAACAATGGGGACAGACCCATGGATTGACCAGACCTTTTGGGTTATGGCGACAATGGGGACAGATCCATGGACTGACCAGGCCTTTAGGGTTATGGCGACAATGGGGACAGACCCATGGATTGACCAGACCTTTTGGGTTATGGCGACAATGGGGACAGATCCATGGACTGACCAGGCCTTTAGGATTATGGCGACAACGAGGACAGACCCATGGACTGACCAGGCCTTTAGGATTATGGTGACAATGGGGACAGACCCATGGACTGACCAGACCTTCATGGGAATGGCGACAATGGTGACAGACCCATGGATTGACCAGACCTTTTGGGTTATGGCGACAATGGGGACAGATCCATGGACTGACCAGGCCTTTAGGATTATGGCGACAATGAGGACAGACCCATGGACTGACCAGACATTTAGGGTTATGGCGACAATGGGGACAGACCCATGGATTGACCAGACCTTTTGGGTTATGGCGACAATGGGGACAGACCCATGGACTGACCGGACCTATAGGGTTATGGCGACAATGGGGACAGACCCATGGACTGACCAGACCTTTAGGGTTATGGCGACAATGGGGACAGACCCATGGACTGACCAGGTCTTTAAGGTTATGGCGACAATGGGGACAGACCCATGGACTGACCAGACCTTTAGGGCTATGGCGACAATGGGGACAGACCCATGGACTGACCGGACCTTTAGGGTTATAGCGACAATGGGGACAGACCCATGGACTGACCAGACCTTTAGGGTTATGGCGACAATGGGGACAGACCCATGGATTGACCAGACCTTTTGGGTTATGACGACAATGGGGACAGACCCATGGACTGACCGGACCTTTAGGGATATGGCGACAATGGGGACAGACCCATGGACTGACCAGTCCTTTAGGGTTATGGCGACAATGGGGACAGACCCATGGACTGACCAGGCCTTTAGGGTTATGGCGACAATGGGGACAGACCCATGGACTGACCAGACCTTTAGGGTTGTGGCGACAATGGTGATAGTCCCATGGACTGACCAGGCCTTTAGGGTTATGGCGACAATGGTGACAGACCCATGGACTGACCAGGCCTTTAGGGTTATGGCGACAATGGTGACAGACCCATGGACCGACATACCTTTAGGGTTATGGCGACAATGGGGACAGACCCATGGACTGACCAGAGCTTTATGGTTATGGCGACAATGGGGACACCCATGGACTGACCAGGCCTCTAGGGTTATGGCGACAATGGGGACAGACCCATGGACTGACCAGACCTTTTGGGTTATGGCGACAATGGGGACAGACCCATGGACTAACCAGGCCTTTAGGGTTATGGCGACAATGGGGACAGACCCATGGACTGACCAGGCCTTTAGGGTTATGGCGACAATGGGGACAGACCCATGGACTGACCAGACCTTTAGGATTATGGTGACAATGGGGACAGACCCATGGACTGACCAGACCTTTAGGATTATGGCGACAATGGTGACAGACCCATGGACTGACCAGGCCTTTAGGATTATGGCGACAATGGTGACAGACCCATGGACTGACCAGGCCTTTAGGGTTATGGCGACAATGGGGACAGACCCATGGACTGACCAGGCCTTTAAGGTTATGGCGACAGTGGGGACAGACCCATGGACTGACCAGACCTTTAGGGTTATGGCGACAATGGGGACAGACCCATGGACTGACCAGGCCTTTAGGGTTATGGCGACAACGGGGACAGACCCATGGACTGACCAGGCCTTTAGGGTTATGGCGACAATGGGGACAGACCCATGGACTGACCAGGCCTTTAGGGTTATGGCGACAATGGGGACACACCCATGGACTGACCAGGCCTTTAGGGTTATGGCGACAATGGGGACAGACCCATGGACTGACCAGGCCTTTAGGGTTATGGCGACAATGGGGACAGACCCATAGACTGACCAGGCCTTTAGGGTTATGGCGACAATGGGGACAGACCCATGGACTGACCAGGCTTTTAGGGTTATGGCGACAATGTGGACAGACCCATGGACTGACCAGGCCTTTAGGGTTATGGCGACAATGGGGACAGAACCATGGACTGACCAGGCCTTTAGGGTTATGGCGACAATGGGGACAGACCCATGGACTGACCAGGCCTTTAGGGTTATGACGACAATGGGGACAGACCCATGGACTGACCAGGCCTTTAGGATTATGGCGACAATGGGGACAGAGCCATGGACTGACCAGAGCCCTATGATTATGACGACAATGGGGACAGACCCATGGACTGACCAGACCTTTATGGGAATGGCGACAATGGTGACAGACCTATGGACTGACCAGGCCTTTAGGGTTATGGCGACAATGGGGACAGACCCATTGACTGACCAGACCTTTAGGGTTATGGCGACAATGGGGACAGACCCATGGACTGACCGGACCTTTAGGGTTATGGCGACAATGGGGACAGACCCATGGACTGACCGGACCTTTAGGGTTATGGCGACAATGGGGACAGACCCATGGACTGACCATACCTTTAGGGTTATGGCGACAATGGGGACAGACCCATGGACTGACCAGACCTTTAGGGTTATGGCGACAATGGGGAAAGACCCATGGACTGACCAGGCCTTTAGGGTTATGGCGACAATGGGGACAGACCCATGGACTGACCAGACCTTGAGGGTTATGGCGACAATGGGGACAGACCCATGGACTGACCAGACCTTTAGGGTTATGGCGACAATGGGGGCAGACCCATGGACTGACCAGACCTTTAGGATTATGGCGACAATGGTGACAGACCCATGGACTGACCAGGCCTTTAGGGTTATGGTGACAATGGGGACAGACCCATGGACTGACCAGACCTTTAGGGTTATGGCGACAATGGGGACAGACCCATGGACTGACCAGACCTTTAGGGTTATGGCGACAATGGGGACAGACCCATGGACTGACCAGTCCTTTAGGATTATGGCGACAATGGTGACAGACCCATGGACTGACCAGGCCTTTAGGGTTATCGCGACAATGGGGACAGACCCATGGACTGACCAGACCTTTAGGGTTATGGCGACAATGGGGACAGACCCATGGACTGACCAGACCTTTAGGATTATGGCGACAATGGTGACAGACCCATGGACTGACCAGGCCTTTAGGGTTATGGTGACAATGGGGACAGACCCATGGACTGACCAGACCTTTAGGGTTATGGCGACAATGGGGACAGACCCATGGACTGACCAGACCTTTAGGATTATGGCGACAATGAGGACAGACCCATGGACTGACCAGGCCTTTAGGATTATGGCGACAATGAGGACAGACCCATGGACTGACCAGGCCTTTAGGGTTATGGCGACAATGGGGACAGACCCATTGACTGACCAGACCTTTAGGGTTATGACGACAATGGGGACAGACCCATGGACTGACCAGGCCTTTAGGGTTATGGCGACAATGGGGACAGAGCCATGGACTGACCAGAGCCCTATGATTATGACGACAATGGGGACAGACCCATGGACTGACCAGACCTTTATGAGAATGGCGACAATGGTGACAGACCCATGGACTGACCAGGCCTTTAGGGTTATGGCGACAATGGGGACAGACCCATTGACTGACCAGACCTTTAGGGTTATGGCAACAATGGGGACAGACCCATGGACTGACCATACCTTTAGGGTTATGGCGACAATGGGGACAGACCCATGGACTGACCAGACCTTTAGGGTTATGGCGACAATGGGGACAGACCCATGGGCTGACCAGACATTTAGGGTTATGGCGACAATGGGGACAGACCCATGGACTGACCATACCTTTAGGGTTATGGCGACAATGGGGACAGACCCATGGACTGACCAGACCTTTAGGGTTATGGCGACAATGGGGGCAGACCCATGGACTGACCAGACCTTTAGGATTATGGCGACAATGGTGACAGACCCATGGACTGACCAGGCCTTTAGGGTTATGGTGACAATGGGGACAGACCCATGGACTGACCAGACCTTCAGGGTTATGGCGACAATGGGGACAGACCCATGGACTGACCAGACCTTTAGGGTTATGGCGACAATGGGGACAGTCCCATGGACTGACCAGACCTTTAGGATTATGGCGACAATTGTGACAGACCCATGGACTGACCAGGCCTTTAGGGTTATGGCGACAATGGGGCAGACCCATGGACTGACCAGACCTTTAGGGTTATGGCGACAATGGGGACAGACCCATGGACTGACCAGACCTTTAGGATTATGGCGACAATGGTGACAGACCCATGGACTGACCAGGCCTTTAGGGTTATGGTGACAATGGGGACAGACCCATGGACTGACCAGACCTTTAGGGTTATGGCGACAATGGGGACAGACCCATGGACTGACCAGACCTTTAGGATTATGGCGACAATGAGGACAGACCCATGGACTGACCAGGCCTTTAGGATTATGGCGACAATGAGGACAGACCCATGGACTGACCAGGCCTTTAGGATTATGGCGACAATGGGGACAGACCCATGGACTGACCAGACCTTTACTGTTATGACGAAAATGGGGACAGACCCATGGACTGACCAGGCCTTTAGGGTTATGGCGACAATGGGGACAGACCCATGGACTGACCAGGCCTTTAGGGTTATGGCGACAATGGGGACAGACCCATGGACTGACCAGGCCTTTAGGGTTATGGCGACAATGGGGACAGACCCATGGACTGACCAGGCCTTTAGGGTTATGGCGACAATGGGGACAGACCCATGGACTGACCAGGCCTTAAGGGTTATGGCGACAATGGGGACAGACCCATGGACTGACCAGGCCTTTAGGGTTATGGCGACAATGGGGACAGAACCATGGACTGACCAGGCCTTTAGGGTTATGGCGACAATGGGGACAGACCCATGGACTGACCAGGCCTTTAGGGTTGTGACGACAATGGGGACAGACCCATGGACTGACCAGGCCTTTAGGATTATGGCGACAATGGGGACAGAGCCATGGACTGACCAGAGCCCTATGATTATGACGACAATGGGGACAGACCCATGGACTGACCAGACCTTTATGGGAATGGCGACAATGGTGACAGACCTATGGACTGACCAGGCCTTTAGGGTTATGGCGACAATGGGGACAGACCCATTGACTGACCAGACCTTTAGGGTTATGGCGACAATGCGGACAGACCCATGGACTGACCGGACCTTTAGGGTTATGGCGACAATGGGGACAGACCCATGGACTGACCGGACCTTTAGGGTTATGGCGACAATGGGGACAGACCCATGGACTGACCAGACCTTTAGGGTTATGGCGACAATGGGGACAGACCCATGGACTGACCAGACCTTTAGGGTTATGGCGACAATGGGGACAGACCCATGGACTGACCGGGCCTTTAGGGTTATGGTGACAATGGGGACAGACCCATGGACTGACCAGACCTTTTGGGTTATGGCGACAATGGGGACAGACCCATGGACTGACCAGACCTTTAGGGTTATGGCGACAATGGTGACAGACCCATGGACTGACCAGGCCTTTCGGGTTATGGCGACAATGGGGACAGACCCATGGACTGACCAGACCTTTAGGGTTATGGCGACAATGGGGACAGACCCATGGACTGACTAGACCTTTAGGATTATGGCGACAATGGTGACAGACCCATGGACTGACCAGGCCTTTAGGGTTATGGTGACAATGGGGACAGACCCATGGACTGACCAGACCTTTAGGATTATGGCGACAATGGTGACAGACCCATGGACTGACCAGGCCTTTCGGGTTATGGCGACAATGGGGACAGACCCATGGACTGACCAGACCTTTAGGGTTATGGCGACAATGGGGACAGACCCATGGACTGACTAGACCTTTAGGATTATGGCGACAATGGTGACAGACCCATGGACTGACCAGGCCTTTAGGGTTATGGTGACAATGGGGACAGACCCATGGACTGACCAGACCTTTAGGGTTATGGCGACAATGGGGACAGACCCATGGACTGACCAGACCTTTAGGATTATGGCGACAATGAGGACAGACCCATGGACTGACCAGGCCTTTAGGATTATGGCGACAATGAGGACAGACCCATGGACTGACCAGGCCTTTAGGGTTATGGCGACAATGGGGACAGACCCATTGACTGACTAGACCTTTAGGGTTATGACGACAATGGGGACAGACCCATGGACTGACCAGGCCTTTAGGGTTATGGCGACAATGGGGACAGAGCCATGGACTGACCAGAGCCCTATGATTATGACGACAATGGGGACAGACCCATGGACTGACCAGGCCTTTAGGGTTATGGCGACAATGGGGACAGAGCCATGGACTGACCAGAGCCCTATGATTATGACGACAATGGGGACAGACCCATGGACTGACCAGGCCTTTAGGATTATGGCGACAATGGGGACAGACCCATGGACTGACCAGACCTTTAGGGTTATGGCGACATTGGGGACAGACCCATGGACTGACCAGACCTTTAGGGTTATGGCGACAATGGGGACAGACCCATGGACTGACCAGGCCTTTAGGGTTATGGCAACAATGGGGACAGATCCATGGACTGACCTGACCTTGAGGGTTATGACGACAATGGGGACAGACCCATGGACTGACCAGACCTTTAGGGTTATGGCGACAATGGGGACAGACCCATGGACTGACCAGACCTTTAGGGTTATGGCGACAATGGGGACAGACCCATTGACTGACCAGACATTTAGGGTTATGGCGACAATGGGGACAGACCCATGGATTGACCAGACCTTTTGGGTTATGGCGACAATGGGGACAGACCCATGGACTGACCGGACCTATAGGGTTATGGCGACAATGGGGACAGACCCATGGACTGACCAGACCTTTAGGGTTATGGCGACAATGGGGACAGACCCATGGACTGACCAGGCCTTTAAGGTTATGGCGACAATGGGGACAGACCCATGGACTGACCAGACCTTTAGGGCTATGGCGACAATGGGGACAGACCCATGGACTGACCGGACCTTTAGGGTTATGGCGACAATGGGGACAGACCCATGGACTGACCAGACCTTTAGGGTTATGGCGACAATGGGGACAGACCCATGGATTGACCAGACCTTTTGGGTTATGACGACAATGGGGACAGACCCATGGACTGACCGGACCTTTAGGAATATGGCGACAATGGGGACAGACCCATGGACTGACCAGTCCTTTAGGGTTATGGCGACAATGGGGACAGACCCATGGACTGACCAGGCCTTTAGGGTTATGGCGACAATGGGGACAGACCCATGGACTGACCAGACCTTTAGGGTTGTGGCGACAATGGTGACAGTCCCATGGACTGACCAGGCCTTTAGGGTTATGGCGACAATGGTGACAGACCCATGGACTGACCAGGCCTTTAGGGTTATGGCGACAATGGTGACAGACCCATGGACCGACATACCTTTAGGGTTATGGCGACAATGGGGACAGACCCATGGACTGACCAGAGCTTTATGGTTATGGCGACAATGGGGACACCCATGGACTGACCAGGCCTTTAGGGTTATGGCGACAATGGGGACAGACCCATGGACTGACCAGACCTTTTGGGTTATGGCGACAATGGGGACAGACCCATGGACTAACCAGGCCTTTAGGATTATGGCGACAATGGGGACAGACCCATGGACTGACCAGGCCTTTAGGGTTATGGCGACAATGGGGACAGACCCATGGACTGACCAGACCTTTAGGATTATGGTGACAATGGGGACAGACCCATGGACTGACCAGACCTTTAGGATTATGGCGACAATGGTGACAGACCCATGGACTGACCAGGCCTTTAGGATTATGGCGACAATGGTGACAGACCCATGGACTGACCAGGCCTTTAGGGTTATGGCGACAATGGGGACAGACCCATGGACTGACCAGGCCTTTAAGGTTATGGCGACAATGGGGACAGACCCATGGACTGACCAGACCTTTAGGGTTATGGCGACAATGGGGACAGACCCATGGACTGACCAGGCCTTTAGGGTTATGGCGACAATGGTGACAGACCCATGGACTGACCAGACCTTTAGGATTATGGCGACAATGGTGACAGACCCATGGACTGACCAGGCCTTTAGGGTTATGGTGACAATGCGGACAGACCCATGGACTGACCAGACCTTCAGGGTTATGGCGACAATGGGGAGAGACCCATGGACTGACCAGACCTTTAGGGTTATGGCGACAATGGGGACAGAGCCATGGACTGACCAGAGCCCTATGATTATGACGACAATAGGGACAGACCCATGGACTGACCAGACCTTTAGGGTTATGGCGAAAATGGTGACAGACCCATGGACTGACCAGACCTTTATGGAAATGGCGACAATGGTGACAGACCCATGGACTGACCAGGCCTTTAGGGTTATGGCGACAACGGGGAGAGACCCATGGACTGACCAGGCCTTTAGGGTTATGGCGACAATGGGGACAGACCAATGGACTGACCAGGCCTTTAGGGTTATGGCGACAATGGGGACAGACCCATGGACTGACCAGGCCTTTAGGGTTATGGCGACAATGGGGACAGACCCATGGACTGACCAGGCCTTTAGGGTTATGGCGACAATGGGGACAGACCCATGGACTGACCAGGCCTTTAGGGTTATGGCGACAATGGGGACAGACCCATGGACTGACCAGGCCTTTAGGGTGATGGCGACAATGGGGACAGACCCATGGACTGACCAGGCCTTTAGGGTTATGGCGACAATGGGGACAGAACCATGGACTGACCAGGCCTTTAGGGTTATGGCGACAATGGGGACAGACCCATGGACTGACCAGGCCTTTAGGGTTATGACGACAATGGGGACAGACCCATGGACTGACCAGGCCTTTAGGATTATGGCGACAATGGGGACAGAGCCATGGACTGACCAGAGCCCTATGATTATGACGACAATGGGGACAGACCCATGGACTGACCAGACCTTTATGGGAATGGCGACAATGGTGACAGACCTATGGACTGACCAGGCCTTTAGGGTTATGGCGACAATGGGGACAGACCCATTGACTGACCAGACCTTTAGGTTTATGGCGACAATGGGGACAGACCCATGGACTGACCGGACCTTTAGGGTTATGGCGACAATGGGGACAGACCCATGGACTGACCGGACCTTTAGGGTTATGGCGACAATGGGGACAGACCCATGGACTGACCAGACCTTTAGGCTTATGGCGACAATGGGGACAGACCCATGGACTGACCAGACCTTTAGGGTTATGGCGACAATGGGGAAAGACCCATGGACTGACCAGGCCTTTAGGGTTATGGCGAGAATGGGGACAGACCCATGGACTGACCAGACCTTGAGGGTTATGGCGACAATGGGGACAGACCCATGGACTGACCAGACCTTTAGGGTTATGGCGACAATGGGGGCAGACCCATTCACTGACCAGACCTTTAGGATTATGGCGACAATGGTGACAGACCCATGGACTGACCAGGCCTTTAGGGTTATGGTGACAATAGGGACAGACCCATGGACTGACCGGACCTTTAGGGTTATGGCGACAATGGGGACAGACCCATGGACTGACCAGACCTTTAGGGTTATGGCGACAATGGGGACAGACCCATGGACTGACCAGACCTTTAGGGTTATGGCGACAATGGGGAAAGACCCATGGACTGACCAGGCCTTTAGGGTTATGGCGAGAATGGGGACAGACCCATGGACTGACCAGACCTTGAGGGTTATGGCGACAATGGGGACAGACCCATGGACTGACCAGACCTTTAGGGTTATGGCGACAATGGGGGCAGACCCATGGACTGACCAGACCTTTAGGATTATGGCGACAATGGTGACAGACCCATGGACTGACCAGGCCTTTAGGGTTATGGTGACAATAGGGACAGACCCATGGACTGACCAGACCTTTAGGGTTATGGCGACAATGGGGACAGACCCATGGACTGACCAGACCTTTAGGGTTATGGCGACAATGGGGACAGACCCATGGACTGACCAGACCTTTAGGATTATGGCGACAATGGTGACAGACCCATGGACTGACCAGGCCTTTAGGGTTATGGCGACAATGGGGACAGACCCATGGACTGACCAGACCTTTAGGGTTATGGCGACAATGGGGACAGACCCATGGACTGACCAGACCTTTAGGATTATGGCGACAATGGTGACAGACCCATGGACTGACCAGGCCTTTAGGGTTATGGTGACAATGGGGACAGACCCATGGACTGACCAGACCTTTAGGGTTATGGCGACAATGGGGACAGACCCATGGACTGACCAGACCTTTAGGATTATGGCGACAATGAGGACAGACCCATGGACTGACCAGGCCTTTAGGATTATGGCGACAATGAGGACAGACCCATGGACTGACCAGGCCTTTAGGGTTATGGCGACAATGGGGACAGACCCATTGACTGACCAGACCTTTAGGGTTATGACGACAATGGGGACAGACCCATGGACTGACCAGGCCTTTAGGGTTATGGCGACAATGGGGACAGAGCCATGGACTGACCAGAGCCCTATGATAATGACGACAATGGGGACAGACCCATGGACTGACCAGACCTTTATGAGAATGGCGACAATGGTGACAGACCCATGGACTGACCAGGCCTTTAGGGTTATGGCGACAATGGGGACAGACCCATTGACTGACCAGACCTTTAGGGTTATGGCAACAATGGGGACAGACCCATGGACTGACCGGACCTTTAGGGTTATGGCGACAATGGGGACAGACCCATATACTGACCGGAGCTTTAGGGTTATGGCGACAATGGGGACAGACCCATGGACTGACCAGACCTTTAGGGTTATGGCGACAATGGGGACAGACCCATGGACTGACCAGACCTTTAGGGTTATGGCGACAATGGGGACAGACCCATGGGCTGACCAGACATTTAGGGTTATGGCGACAATGGGGACAGACCCATGGACTGACCATACCTTTAGGGTTATGGCGACAATGGGGACAGACCCATGGACTGACCAGACCTTTAGGGTTATGGCGACAATGGGGGCAGACCCATGGACTGACCAGACCTTTAGGATTATGGCGACAATGGTGACAGACCCATGGACTGACCAGGCCTTTAGGGTTATGGTGACAATGGGGACAGACCCATGGACTGACCAGACCTTCAGGGTTATGGCGACAATGGGGACAGACCCATGGACTGACCAGACCTTTAGGGTTATGGCGACAATGGGGATAGTCCCATGGACTGACCAGACCTTTAGAATTATGGCGACAATTGTGACAGACCCATGGACTGACCAGGCCTTTAGGGTTATGGCGACAATGGGGCAGACCCATGGACTGACCAGACCTTTAGGGTTATGGCGACAATGGGGACAGACCCATGGACTTACCAGACCTTTAGGATTATGGCGACAATGGTGACAGACCCATGGACTGACCAGGCCTTTAGGGTTATGGTGACAATGGGGACACCCATGGACTGACCAGACCTTTAGGGTTATGGCGACAATGGGGACAGACCCATGGACTGACCAGGCCTTTAGGATTATGGCGACAATGAGGACAGACCCATGGACTGACCAGGCCTTTAGGATTATGGCGACAATGGGGACACCCCCATGGACTGACCAGACCTTTACTGTTATGACGAAAATGGGGACAGACCCATGGACTGACCAGGCCTTTAGGGTTATGGCGACAATGGGGACAGACCCATGGACTGACCAGGCCTTTAGGGTTATGGCGACAATGGGGACAGACCCATGGACTGACCAGGCCTTTAGGGTTATGGCGACATTGGGGACAGACCCATGGACTGACCAGGCCTTTAGGGTTATGGCGACAATGGGGACAGACCCATGGACTGACCAGGCCTTAAGGGTTATGGCGACAATGGGGACAGACCCATGGACTGACCAGGCCTTTAGGGTTATGGCGACAATGGGGACAGACCCATTGACTGACTAGACCTTTAGGGTTATGACGACAATGGGGACAGACCCATGGACTGACCAGGCCTTTAGGGTTATGGCGACAATGGGGACAGAGCCATGGACTGACCAGAGCCCTATGATTATGACGACAATGGGGACAGACCCATGGACTGACCAGACCTTTATGAGAATGGCGACAATGGTGACAGACCCATGGACTGACCAGGCCTTTAGGGTTATGGCGACAATGGGGACAGACCCATTGACTGACCAGACCTTTAGGGTTATGGCAACAATGGGGACAGACCCATGGACTGACCGGACCTTTAGGGTTATGGCGACAATGGGGACAGACCCATGGACTGACCGGACCTTTAGGGTTATGGCGACAATGGGGACAGACCCATGGACTGACCAGACCTTTAGGGTTATGGCGACAATGGGGACAGACCCATGGACTGACCAGACCTTTAGGGTTATGGCGACAATGGGGACAGACCCATGGACTGACCAGACATTCAGGGTTATGGCGACAATGGGGACAGACCCATGGACTGACCAGACCTTTAGGGTTATGGCGACAATGGGGACAGACCCATGGACTGACCAGACCTTTAGGGTTATGGCGACAATGGGGGCAGTCCCATGGACTGACCAGACCTTTAGGATTATGGCGACAATGGTGACAGACCCATGGACTGACCAGGCCTTTAGGGTTATGGTGACAATGCGGACAGACCCATGGACTGACCAGACCTTCAGGGTTATGGCGACAATGGGGAGAGACCCATGGACTGACCAGACCTTTAGGGTTATAGCGACAATGGGGACAGTCCCATGGACTGACCAGACCTTTAGGGTTATGACGAAAATGGGGACAGACCCATGGACTGACCAGGCCTTTAGGGTTATGGTGACAATGGGGACAGACCCATGGACTGACCAGACCTTTAGGATTATGGCGACAATGAGGACAGACCCATGGACTGACCAGGCCTTTAGGATTATGGCGACAATGAGGACAGACCCATGGACTGACCAGACCTTTAGGGTTGTGGCGACAATGGGGACAGACCCATGGACTGACCAGACCTTTAGGGTTATGGCGACAATGGGGGCAGACCCATGGACTGACCAGACCTTTAGGATTATGGCGACAATGGTGACAGACCCATGGACTGACCAGGCCTTTAGGGTTATGGTGACAATGGGGACAGACCCATGGACTGACCAGACCTTCAGGGTTATGGCGACAATGGGGACAGACCCATGGACTGACCAGACCTTTAGGGTTATGGCGACAATGGGGATAGTCCCATGGACTGACCAGACCTTTAGAATTATGGCGACAATTGTGACAGACCCATGGACTGACCAGGCCTTTAGGGTTATGGCGACAATGGGGCAGACCCATGGACTGACCAGACCTTTAGGGTTATGGCGACAATGGGGACAGACCCATGGACTTACCAGACCTTTAGGATTATGGCGACAATGGTGACAGACCCATGGACTGACCAGGCCTTTAGGGTTATGGTGACAATGGGGACACCCATGGACTGACCAGACCTTTAGGGTTATGGCGACAATGGGGACAGACCCATGGACTGACCAGGCCTTTAGGATTATGGCGACAATGAGGACAGACCCATGGACTGACCAGGCCTTTAGGATTATGGCGACAATGGGGACACCCCCATGGACTGACCAGACCTTTACTGTTATGACGAAAATGGGGACAGACCCATGGACTGACCAGGCCTTTAGGGTTATGGCGACAATGGGGACAGACCCATGGACTGACCAGGCCTTTAGGGTTATGGCGACAATGGGGACAGACCCATGGACTGACCAGGCCTTTAGGGTTATGGCGACATTGGGGACAGACCCATGGACTGACCAGGCCTTTAGGGTTATGGCGACAATGGGGACAGACCCATGGACTGACCAGGCCTTAAGGGTTATGGCGACAATGGGGACAGACCCATGGACTGACCAGGCCTTTAGGGTTATGGCGACAATGGGGACAGACCCATTGACTGACTAGACCTTTAGGGTTATGACGACAATGGGGACAGACCCATGGACTGACCAGGCCTTTAGGGTTATGGCGACAATGGGGACAGAGCCATGGACTGACCAGAGCCCTATGATTATGACGACAATGGGGACAGACCCATGGACTGACCAGACCTTTATGAGAATGGCGACAATGGTGACAGACCCATGGACTGACCAGGCCTTTAGGGTTATGGCGACAATGGGGACAGACCCATTGACTGACCAGACCTTTAGGGTTATGGCAACAATGGGGACAGACCCATGGACTGACCGGACCTTTAGGGTTATGGCGACAATGGGGACAGACCCATGGACTGACCGGACCTTTAGGGTTATGGCGACAATGGGGACAGACCCATGGACTGACCAGACCTTTAGGGTTATGGCGACAATGGGGACAGACCCATGGACTGACCAGACCTTTAGGGTTATGGCGACAATGGGGACAGACCCATGGACTGACCAGACATTCAGGGTTATGGCGACAATGGGGACAGACCCATGGACTGACCAGACCTTTAGGGTTATGGCGACAATGGGGACAGACCCATGGACTGACCAGACCTTTAGGGTTATGGCGACAATGGGGGCAGTCCCATGGACTGACCAGACCTTTAGGATTATGGCGACAATGGTGACAGACCCATGGACTGACCAGGCCTTTAGGGTTATGGTGACAATGCGGACAGACCCATGGACTGACCAGACCTTCAGGGTTATGGCGACAATGGGGAGAGACCCATGGACTGACCAGACCTTTAGGGTTATGGCGACAATGGGGACAGTCCCATGGACTGACCAGACCTTTAGGGTTATGACGAAAATGGGGACAGACCCATGGACTGACCAGGCCTTTAGGGTTATGGTGACAATGGGGACAGACCCATGGACTGACCAGACCTTTAGGATTATGGCGACAATGAGGACAGACCCATGGACTGACCAGGCCTTTAGGATTATGGCGACAATGAGGACAGACCCATGGACTGACCAGACCTTTAGGGTTGTGGCGACAATGGGGACAGACCCATGGACTGACCAGACCTTTAGGGTTATGACGAAAATGGGGACAGACCCATGGACTGACCAGGCCTTTAGAGTTATGGCGACAATGGTGACATACCCATGGACTGTCCAGACCTTTATGAGAATGGCTGCAGACCTTTGACGGACCAGGTCCATCTCTTTCTCTCTCTGCACTTCTCGCTGCCGTGCAATGTATCTCCACCTGTCTGCCTCCATCTCTCTCCACTTCTCTCCATCTCTCAACCTTTCATCTCTCACTTTCTCTTTTTCCATCACTTTTCACCCTCTATCTCTCTGTTTCGCCATCTCTCACTCTCTAAAATGTGCGTCTCTCTTACTCTCGCATTCTCTTCATCTCTTTCTCAGTTGATCTATAAAGATCGTCTCTCTCTCTTGCGCATTCTCTCCCTTCCTACATCTCAGCGCCCCCCCCCCCCATCCATCTCTCCACGTCTCTTTCGCCATCTCGCCTTGTTTTTGCCTCTCTCTACATATTTCGCTCAATCTCTCTCTCTAACTTTCTCTCACTCCCACTAAATGTATGAGCGTTCGCCAAGGCCGGGCTTGTTACCCTTGCAGCACACCGGTGTCACCCGCCCTCCCCCCCCCCCCCCTTTCCCCTACCCCACACCTTCCACGCACCCACTCACACAAGCTTCCCCTCCCTCCCCGTCACCACCTTCCACTCACCCACTCTCACAAGCCCCCCCCCCCCACCCCACCCTACGCACACAAGCACCCCGCCCCCGCTCTCCCCGGGCCAGAACCAAGGAGTCACTCAAACAATCTTGGCGTACTATGCAAATAGCAAAGTGGAATCTAAAAGCTGTGATCGACTGTTTTATTAGCGACAGTAATTACATGCATTAGGGTGGGCCTGACATCTCAGGAAGGTTATCATTGGGATGTAGGCGCTTGGTGTGTCAATATACAGGCTTTACATATAGATACAGATATATACATGTATTGTTAGAAATAAATTAGGTTTTTCTTCGGCCGCTTTTGTGCACGCGCAAGGGCTAAACTAGGCCAAAGAACTTCCCGGGTCGATGGACGATCGACGGATGAAACATACCACACATTAGGGGCCTGGATGCAGAGGCTGAAACCTCATCAGCAATACTGGGAATCCCCCCTCGCCCCGCCCCCCGCCCCCCCCCTCCACCCTTAGAAATGGAGGGGACTGGGGGAGGGTAGAGAGGAACGTATGTAGTGTCTGGGCGTGACATGTGCGGGGCGGGGCGGGGTGGGTGCGGCTGGTGCTCCTGTCACCGGTCAGTAAGCCCCGCCTCCCTGTCACCTCCTGTCACCGGTCAGTAAGCCCCGCCTCCCTGTCACCTCCTGCCACCGGTCAGTAAGCCCCGCCTCCCTGTCACCTCCTGTCACCGGTCAGTAAGCCCCGCCTCCCTGTCACCTCCTGCCACCGGTCAGTAGGCCCCACCTCCCTGTCACCTCCTGTCACCGGTCAGTAAGCCCCGCCTCCCTGTCACCTCCTGCCACCGGTCAGTAAGCCTCGCCTCCCTGTCACCTCCGGTCACCGGTCAGTAAGCCCCGCCTCCCTGTCACCTCCTGTCACCGGTCAGTCAGCACCGCCTCCCTGTCACCTCCTGCCACCGGTCAGTAAGCCCCTCCTCCCTGTCACCTCCTTTCACCGGTCAGTAAGTCCCGGCTCCCTACCACCTGCTGCCACCGGTCAGTAGGCCCCACCTCCCTGTCACCTCCAGCCACCGGTCAGTAAACCTCGCCTCCCTGTCACCTCCGGTCACCGGTCAGTAAGCCCCGCCTCCCTGTCACCTCCTGTCACCGGTCAGTAAGTCCCGCCTCCCTGCCACCTCCTTACAGCGGTCAGTAAGCCCCGCCTCCCTGTCACCTCCTGCCACCGGTCAGTAAGCCCCGCCTCCCGGTCACCTCCTTTCACCGGTCAGTAAGCTCCGTCTCCCTGTCACCTCCTGTCACCGGTCAGTAAGCCCCGCCTCCCTGTCACCTCCTTTCACCGGTCAGTAAGCCCCGTCTCCCTGCCACCTCCTTCCAGCGGTCAGTAAGCCCCGCCTCCCTGTCACCTCCTTTCACCGGTCAGTAAGCTCCGTCTCCCTGTCACCTCCTGTCACCGGTCAGTAAGCCCCGCCTCCCTGTCACCTCCTGTCACCGGTCAGTCAGCACCGCCTCCCTGTCACCTCCTGCCACCGGTCAGTAAGCCCCGCCTCCCTGTCACCTCCTGTCACCGGTCAGTAAGCCCCGCCTCCCTGCCACCTCCTTCCAGCGGTCAGTAAGCCCCGCCTCCCTGCCACCTCCTTCCAGCGGTCAGTAAGCCCCGCCTCCCTGTCACCTCCTGTCACCGGTCAGTAAGTCCCGCCTCCCTGCCACCTCCTTACAGCGGTCAGTAAGCCCCGCCTCCCTGTCACCTCCTGTCACCGGTCAGTAAGCCCCTCCTCCCTGTCACCTCCTGCCACCGGTCAGTAAGCCCCGCCTCCCATCGCCCGGCCTCACCCACCACCCGGCCTCACTCATGACCCCGCCTCACTTATCTCCCCGCCTCACCCATCACCCGGCCTCACCCATCACCCCGCCTCACTCATCACCCCGCCTCACCCACCACCCGGCCTCACTCATAACCCCGCCTCACTTATCTCCCCGCCTCACCCATCACCCGGTCTCACCCATCACCCCGCCTCACTTATCACCCCGGCTCACCCATCACCCCGCCTCACCCATCACCCCGCCTCACCCATCACCCCGCCTCACCCATCACCCGGCCTCACCCATCACCCCGCCTCACTCATCACCCCGCCTCACTGATTACCCCGCCTCACCCATCACCCGGCCTCACCCATCACCTGGCCTCACTTATCACCCCGCCTCACTTATCACCCCGCCTCACCCATCACCCCGCCTCACCCATCACCCGGCCTCACCCATCACCCCGCCTCACCCGTCACCCGGCCTCACACATCACCCCGCCTCACCCATCACCCGCCTCACTTATCACCCAGCCTCACCCACCACCCGGCCTCACCCATCACCCCGCCTCACTTATCACCCCGCCTCACCCATCACCCCGCCTCACCCATCACCCGGCCTCACCCATCACCTGGCCTCACTTATCACCCCGCCTCACTTATCACCCCGCCTCACTTATTACCCCGCCTCACCCATCACCCCGCCTCACCCATCACCTGGCCTCACTTATCACCCCGCCTCACTTATCACCCCGCCTCACTTATCACCCCGCCTCACCCATCACCCGGCCTCACCCATCACCCCGCCTCACCCATCACCCGCCTCACTCATCACCCCGCCTCACCCATCACCCCGCCTCACTCATTACCCCGCCTCGCCCATCACCCCGCCTCACTCATTACCCCGCCTCACTCATCACCCCGCCTCACTCATCACCCCGGGGGCCTCCCTGGTGTAGTGGTTAGCGCACTAGACCGCAGATCAATAGGTCCTGGGTTCGAATCCGGGCTCGGGCACCTAAACTGGGGCATGTTTCATTCCTTCATCCTTCATCGTCTCGGGAG
>OZ025265.1:13631469-13669754 GCA_964019135.1 Arenicola marina
CCCCCATGACCTATTGATCTGCGGTCTAGTGCGCTAACCACTACACCAGGGAGGCCCCCGGGACCTATTAATCTGCTGTCTAGTGTGCTAGCCACTACACCAGGGAGGCCCCCATGACCTATTGATCTGTGGTCTAGTGCGCTAACCACTACACCAGGGAGGCCCCCAGGACCTATTGATCTGCGGTCTAGTGTGCTAACCACTACACCAGTGAGGCCCCCGGGACCTATTGATCTGCGGTCTAGTGCGCTAACCACTACACCAGGGAGGCCCCCAGGACCTATTGATCTGCGGTCTAGTGCGCTAACCACTACACCAGTGAGGCCCCCAGGACCTATTGATCTGCGGTCTAGTGCGCTAACCACTACACCAGGGAGGCCCCGGGACCTATTGATCTGCGGTCTAGTGCGCTAACCACTACACCAGGGAGGCCCCCGGGACCTATTAATCTGCTGTCTAGTGTGCTAGCCACTACACCAGGGAGGCCCCCATGACCTATTGATCTGTGGTCTAGTGCGCTAACCACTACACCAGGGAGGGCCCCATGACCTATTGATCTGCGGTCTAGTGCGCTAACCACTACACCAGGGAGGCCCCCGGGACCTATTAATCTGCTGTCTAGTGTGCTAGCCACTACACCAGGGAGGCCCCCATGACCTATTGATCTGTGGCCTAGTGCGCTAACCACTACACCAGGGAGGCCCCCAGGACCTATTGATCTGCGGTCTAGTGTGCTAACCACTACACCAGTGAGGCCCCCGGGACCTATTGATCTGCGGTCTAGTGCGCTAACCACTACACCAGGGAGGCCCCCAGGACCTATTGATCTGCGGTCTAGTGCGCTAACCACTACACCAGTGAGGCCCCCAGGACCTATTGATCTGCGGTCTAGTGCGCTAACCACTACACCAGGGAGGCCCCCAGGACCTATTGATCTGCGGTCTAGTGCGCTAACCACTACACCAGGGAGGCCCCGGGACCTATTGATCTGCGGTCTAGTGCGCTAACCACTACACCAGTGAGGCCCCGGGACCTATTGATCTGCGGTCTAGTGCGCTAACCACTACACCAGTGAGGCCCCGGGACCTATTGATCTGCGGTCTAGTGCGCTAACCACTACACCAGTGAGGCCCCGGGACCTATTGATCTGCGGTCTAGTGCGCTAACCACTACACCAGTGAGGCCCCGGGACCTATTGATCTGCGGTCTAGTGCGCTAACCACTACACCAGTGAGGCCCCGGGACCTATTGATCTGGGGTCTAGTGCGCTAACCACTACACCAGTGAGGCCCCGGGACCTATTGATCTGCGGTCTAGTGCGCTAACCACTACACCAGTGAGGCCCCGGGACCTATTGATCTGCGGTCTAGTGCGCTAACCACTACACCAGTGAGGCCCCCGGGACCTATTGATCTGCGGTCTAGTGCGCTAACCACTACACCAGTGAGGCCCCCGGGACCTATTGATCTGCGGTCTAGTGCGCTAACCACTACACCAGGGAGGCCCCAGGACCTATTGATCTGCGGTCTAGTGCGCTAACCACTACATCAGTGAGGCCCCCGGGACCTATTGATCTGCGGTCTAGTGCGCTAACCACTACACCAGGGAGGCCCCAGGACCTATTGATCTGCGGTCTAGTGCGCTAACCACTACACCAGTGAGGCCCCGGGACCTATTGATCTGCGGTCTAGTGCGCTAACCACTACACCAGGGAGGCCCCCAGGGCCTATTGATCTGCGGTCTAGTGCGCTAACCACTACACCAGGGAGGCCCCAGGACCTATTGATCTGCGGTCTAGTGCGCTAACCACTACACCAGTGAGGTCCCGGGACCTATTAATCTGCGGTCTAGTGCGCTAACCACTACACCAGGGAGGCCCCGGGACCTATTGATCTGCGGTCTAGTGCGCTAACCACTACACCAGGGAGGCCCCCAGGACCTATTGATCTGCGGTCTAGTAAGCTAACCACTACACCAGTGAGGCCCCGGGACCTATTGATCTGCGGTCTAGTGCGCTAACCACTACACCAGGGAGGCCCCCAGGACCTATTGATCTGCGGTCTAGTGCGCTAACCACTACACCAGGGAGGCCCCCAGGGCCTATTGATCTGCGGTCTAGTGCGCTAACCACTACACCAGTGAGGCCCCGGGACCTATTGATCTGCGGTCTAGTAAGCTAACCACTACACCAGTGAGGCCCCCGGGACCTATTGATCTGCGGTCTAGTAAGCTAACCACTACACCAGTGAGGCCCCCGGGACCTATTGATCTGCGGTCTAGTGCGCTAACCACTACACCAGGGAGGCCCCCAGGGCCTATTGATCTGCGGTCTAGTGCGCTAACCACTACACCAGGGAGGCCCCCAGGACCTATTGATCTGTGGTCTAGTGCGCTAACCACTACACCAGTGAGGCCCCCGGGACCTATTGATCTGTGGTCTAGTGCGCTAACCACTACACCAGGGAGGTCCCCAGGACCTATTGATCTGCGGTCTAGTGCGCTAACCACTACACCAGTGAGGCCCCCATGACCTATTGATCTGCAGTCTAGTGCGCTAACCACTACACCAGTGAGGCCCCGGGACCTATTGATCTGCGGTCTAGTGCGCTAACCACTACACCAGTGAGGCCCCGGGACCTATTGATCTGGGGTCTAGTGCGCTAACCACTACACCAGTGAGGCCCCGGGACCTATTGATCTGCGGTCTAGTGCGCTAACCACTACACCAGTGAGGCCCCGGGACCTATTGATCTCGGGTCTAGTGCGCTAACCACTACACCAGTGAGGCCCCGGGACCTATTGATCTGCGGTCTAGTGCGCTAACCACTACACCAGGGAGGCCCCCAGGACCTATTGATCTGCGGTCTAGTGCGCTAACCACTACACCAGTGAGGCCCCGGGACCTATTGATCTGCGGTCTAGTGCGCTAACCACTACACCAGTGAGGCCCCGGGACCTATTGATCTGCGGTCTAGTGCGCTAACCACTACACCAGTGAGGCCCCGGGACCTATTGATCTGCGGTCTAGTGCGCTAACCACTACACCAGTGAGGCCCCGGGACCTATTGATCTGGGGTCTAGTGCGCTAACCACTACACCAGTGAGGCCCCGGGACCTATTGATCTGCGGTCTAGTGCGCTAACCACTACACCAGTGAGGCCCCGGGACCTATTGATCTGCGGTCTAGTGCGCTAACCACTACACCAGTGAGGCCCCCGGGACCTATTGATCTGCGGTCTAGTGCGCTAACCACTACACCAGTGAGGCCCCCGGGACCTATTGATCTGCGGTCTAGTGCGCTAACCACTACACCAGGGAGGCCCCAGGACCTATTGATCTGCGGTCTAGTGCGCTAACCACTACATCAGTGAGGCCCCCGGGACCTATTGATCTGCGGTCTAGTGCGCTAACCACTACACCAGGGAGGCCCCAGGACCTATTGATCTGCGGTCTAGTGCGCTAACCACTACACCAGTGAGGCCCCGGGACCTATTGATCTGCGGTCTAGTGCGCTAACCACTACACCAGGGAGGCCCCCAGGGCCTATTGATCTGCGGTCTAGTGCGCTAACCACTACACCAGGGAGGCCCCAGGACCTATTGATCTGCGGTCTAGTGCGCTAACCACTACACCAGTGAGGTCCCGGGACCTATTAATCTGCGGTCTAGTGCGCTAACCACTACACCAGGGAGGCCCCGGGACCTATTGATCTGCGGTCTAGTGCGCTAACCACTACACCAGGGAGGCCCCCAGGACCTATTGATCTGCGGTCTAGTAAGCTAACCACTACACCAGTGAGGCCCCGGGACCTATTGATCTGCGGTCTAGTGCGCTAACCACTACACCAGGGAGGCCCCCAGGACCTATTGATCTGCGGTCTAGTGCGCTAACCACTACACCAGGGAGGCCCCCAGGGCCTATTGATCTGCGGTCTAGTGCGCTAACCACTACACCAGTGAGGCCCCGGGACCTATTGATCTGCGGTCTAGTAAGCTAACCACTACACCAGTGAGGCCCCCGGGACCTATTGATCTGCGGTCTAGTAAGCTAACCACTACACCAGTGAGGCCCCCGGGACCTATTGATCTGCGGTCTAGTGCGCTAACCACTACACCAGGGAGGCCCCCAGGGCCTATTGATCTGCGGTCTAGTGCGCTAACCACTACACCAGGGAGGCCCCCAGGACCTATTGATCTGTGGTCTAGTGCGCTAACCACTACACCAGTGAGGCCCCCGGGACCTATTGATCTGTGGTCTAGTGCGCTAACCACTACACCAGGGAGGTCCCCAGGACCTATTGATCTGCGGTCTAGTGCGCTAACCACTACACCAGTGAGGCCCCCATGACCTATTGATCTGCAGTCTAGTGCGCTAACCACTACACCAGTGAGGCCCCGGGACCTATTGATCTGCGGTCTAGTGCGCTAACCACTACACCAGTGAGGCCCCGGGACCTATTGATCTGGGGTCTAGTGCGCTAACCACTACACCAGTGAGGCCCCGGGACCTATTGATCTGCGGTCTAGTGCGCTAACCACTACACCAGTGAGGCCCCGGGACCTATTGATCTCGGGTCTAGTGCGCTAACCACTACACCAGTGAGGCCCCGGGACCTATTGATCTGCGGTCTAGTGCGCTAACCACTACACCAGTGAGGCCCCGGGACCTATTGATCTGCGGTCTAGTGCGCTAACCACTACACCAGGGAGGCCCCCAGGACCTATTGATCTGCGGTCTAGTGCGCTAACCACTACACCAGTGAGGCCCCGGGACCTATTGATCTGCGGTCTAGTGCGCTAACCACTACACCAGGGAGGCCCCCAGGACCTATTGATCTGCGGTCTAGTGCGCTAACCACTACACCAGGGAGGCCCCCGGGACCTATTGATCTGCGGTCTAGTGCGCTAACCACTACACCAGTGAGGCCCCCGGGACCTATTGATCTGCGGTCTAGTGCGCTAACCACTACACCAGGGAGGCCCCCAGGGCCTATTGATCTGCGGTCTAGTGCGCTAACCACTACACCAGGGAGGCCCCCAGGACCTATTGATCTGCGGTCTAGTGCGCTAACCACTACACCAGGGAGGCCCCAGGACCTATTGATCTGCGGTCTAGTGCGCTAACCACTACACCAGGGAGGGCCCCAGGACCTATTGATCTGCGGTCTAGTGCGCTAACCACTACACCTGGTAAGGCCCCAGGACCTATTGATCTGCGGTCTAGTGCGCTAACCACTACACCAGGGAGGCCCCCATGACCTATTGATCTGCAGTCTAGTGCGCTAACCACTACACCAGTGAGGCCCCCGGGACCTATTGATCTGCAGTCTAGTGCGCTAACCACTACACCAGGGAGGCCCCCGGGACCTATTGATCTGCGGTCTAGTGCGCTAACCACTACACCAGGGAGGCCCCCATGACCTATTGATCTGCGGTCTAGTGCGCTAACCACTACACCAGTGAGGCCCCCGGGACCTATTGATCTGCGGTCTAGTGCGCTAACCACTACACCAGTGAGGCCCCCGGGACCTATTGATCTGCGGTCTAGTGCGCTAACCACTACACCAGTGAGGCCCCGGGACCTATTGATCTGCGGTCTAGTGCGCTAACCACTACACCAGTGAGGCCCCCGGGACCTATTGATCTGCGGTCTAGTGCGCTAACCACTACACCAGGGAGGCCCCCATGACCTATTGATCTGCGGTCTAGTGCGCTAACCACTACACCAGTGAGGCCCCGGGACCTATTGATCTGCGGTCTAGTGCGCTAACCACTACACCAGTGAGGCCCCCGGGACCTATTGATCTGCGGTCTAGTGCGCTAACCACTACACCAGGGAGGCCCCCGGGACCTATTGATCTGCGGCCTAGTAAGCTAACCACTACACCAGTGAGGCCCCCGGGACCTATTGCTCTGCGGTCTAGTGCGCTAACCACTACACCAGGGAGGCACCCAGGACCTATTGGTCTGCGGTCTAGTGCGCTAACCACTACACCAGGGAGGCCCCAGGACCTATTGATCTGCGGTCTAGTGCGCTAACCACTACACCAGTGAGGCCCCGGGACCTATTAATCTGCGGTCTAGTGCGCTAACCACTACACCAGTGAGGCCCCGGGACCTATTAATCTGCGGTCTAGTGCGCTAACCACTACACCAGGGAGGCCCCGGGACCTATTGATCTGCGGTCTAGTGCGCTAACCACTACACCAGGGAGGCCCCCAGGACCTATTGATCTGCGGTCTAGTAAGCTAACCACTACACCAGTGAGGCCCCGGGACCTATTAATCTGCGGTCTAGTGCGCTAACCACTACACCAGTGAGGCCCCGGGACCTATTGATCTGGGGTCTAGTGCGCTAACCACTACACCAGTGAGGCCCCGGGACCTATTGATCTGCGGTCTAGTGCGCTAACCACTACACCAGTGAGGCCCCGGGACCTATTGATCTGGGGTCTAGTGCGCTAACCACTACACCAGTGAGGCCCCGGGACCTATTGATCTGCGGTCTAGTGCGCTAACCACTACACCAGTGAGGCCCCGGGACCTATTGATCTGCGGTCTAGTGCGCTAACCACTACACCAGGGAGGCCCCCAGGACCTATTGATCTGCGGTCTAGTGCGCTAACCACTACACCAGTGAGGCCCCGGGACCTATTGATCTGCGGTCTAGTGCGCTAACCACTACACCAGGGAGGCCCCCAGGACCTATTGATCTGCGGTCTAGTGCGCTAACCACTACACCAGGGAGGCCCCCGGGACCTATTGATCTGCGGTCTAGTGCGCTAACCACTACACCAGTGAGGCCCCCGGGACCTATTGATCTGCGGTCTAGTGCGCTAACCACTACACCAGGGAGGCCCCCAGGGCCTATTGATCTGCGGTCTAGTGCGCTAACCACTACACCAGGGAGGCCCCCAGGACCTATTGATCTGCGGTCTAGTGCGCTAACCACTACACCAGGGAGGCCCCAGGACCTATTGATCTGCGGTCTAGTGCGCTAACCACTACACCAGGGAGGGCCCCAGGACCTATTGATCTGCGGTCTAGTGCGCTAACCACTACACCTGGTAAGGCCCCAGGACCTATTGATCTGCGGTCTAGTGCGCTAACCACTACACCAGGGAGGCCCCCATGACCTATTGATCTGCAGTCTAGTGCGCTAACCACTACACCAGTGAGGCCCCCGGGACCTATTGATCTGCAGTCTAGTGCGCTAACCACTACACCAGGGAGGCCCCCGGGACCTATTGATCTGCGGTCTAGTGCGCTAACCACTACACCAGGGAGGCCCCCATGACCTATTGATCTGCGGTCTAGTGCGCTAACCACTACACCAGTGAGGCCCCCGGGACCTATTGATCTGCGGTCTAGTGCGCTAACCACTACACCAGTGAGGCCCCCGGGACCTATTGATCTGCGGTCTAGTGCGCTAACCACTACACCAGTGAGGCCCCGGGACCTATTGATCTGCGGTCTAGTGCGCTAACCACTACACCAGTGAGGCCCCCGGGACCTATTGATCTGCGGTCTAGTGCGCTAACCACTACACCAGGGAGGCCCCCATGACCTATTGATCTGCGGTCTAGTGCGCTAACCACTACACCAGTGAGGCCCCGGGACCTATTGATCTGCGGTCTAGTGCGCTAACCACTACACCAGTGAGGCCCCCGGGACCTATTGATCTGCGGTCTAGTGCGCTAACCACTACACCAGGGAGGCCCCCGGGACCTATTGATCTGCGGCCTAGTAAGCTAACCACTACACCAGTGAGGCCCCCGGGACCTATTGCTCTGCGGTCTAGTGCGCTAACCACTACACCAGGGAGGCCCCCAGGACCTATTGGTCTGCGGTCTAGTGCGCTAACCACTACACCAGGGAAGCCCCAGGACCTATTGATCTGCGGTCTAGTGCGCTAATCACTACACCAGGGAGGGCCCCAGGACCTATTGATCTGCGGTCTAGTGCGCTAACCACTACACCTGGTAAGGCCCCAGGACCTATTAATCTGCGGTCTAGTGCGCTAACCACTACACCAGGGAGGCCACCATGACCTATTGATCTGCAGTCTAGTGCGCTAACCACTACACCAGTGAGGCCCCCGGGACCTATTGATCTGCGGTCTAGTGCGCTAACCACTACACCAGGGAGGCCCCCGGGACCTATTGATCTGCGGTCTAGTAAGCTAACCACTACACCAGTGAAGCCCCCGGGACCTATTGATCTGCGGTCTAGTGTGCTAACCACTACACCAGGGAGGCCCCCGGGACCTATTGATCTGCGGTCTAGTGCGCTAACCACTACACCAGTGAGGCCCCCGGGACCTATTGATCTGCGGTCTAGTGCGCTAACCACTACACCAGGGAGGCCCCCAGGGCCTATTGATCTGCGGTCTAGTGCGCTAACCACTACACCAGGGAGGCCCCCGGGACCTATTGATCTGCGGTCTAGTGCGCTACCCACTACACCAGGGAGGCCCCCAGGACCTATTGATCTGCGGTCTAGTGCGCTAACCACTACACCAGGGAGGCCCCAGGACCTATTGATCTGCGGTCTAGTGCGCTAACCACTACACCAGGGAGACCCCCAGGACCTATTGATCTGCGGTCTAGTGCGCTAACCACTACACCAATGAGGCCCCCATGACCTATTGATCTGCAGTCTAGTGCGCTAACCACTACACCAATGAGGACCCCGGGACCTATTGATCTGCGGTCTAGTGCGCTAACCACTACACCAGGGAGGCCCCCAGGGCCTATTGATCTGCGGTCTAGTGCGCTAACCACTACACCAATGAGGACCCCGGGACCTATTGCTCTGCGGTCTAGTGCGCTAACCACTACACCAGGACCTATTGATCTGCGGTCTAGTGCGCTAACCACTACACCAGTGAGGTCCCCGGGACCTATTACTCTGCGGTCTAGTGCGCTAACCACTACACCAGGGAGGCACCCAGGACCTATTGATCTGCGGTCTAGTGTGCTAACGACTACACCAGTGAGGCCTCCGGACCTATTGATCTGCGGTCTAGTGCGCTAACCACTACACCAGTGAGGCCTCCGGACCTATTGATCTGCGGTCTAGTGCGCTAACCACTACACCAGTGAGGCCTCCGGACCTATTGATCTGCGGTCTAATGTGCTAACCACTACACCAGGGAGGCCCCAGGACCTATTGCTCTGCGGTCCAGTGCGCTAACCACTACACCAGGGAAGGCCCCACTCAATATACATTATGACTCTCAGAAAAACTCAACCCTTACCTGCCAAATAACATGCCATTGTTCCAGTTCCAATGATTGGCTGCATGCCCTCCCGTCCCCCAACACCCCCGACCCCCCACACACATCCCACAGACATCCCATCCGCCTAAAATCTAATACTCAGTTCTCATCAAATCGAATGAAATGCTGTCGGTTAATCAGCTTGTCGGAGGCGGAAGGGTGGGGGGGGGGGGGGCTTAGCCGGACGCATGGTGACCAGATGATCTCACCCTTGTCGTCAACGCCTCTGGCGTCAATAGCCTGAAGGGTATTATCCAGTGACCTTGGGTTCCAATGAAGCACGCGGTTGGAAGAAATGGGTTTCTTAATTCACTGTCGCGGGTCCTTACACTATCCCACAGACTCCACACACTTCTATCCTTTAGACTCTACCCCCCTACCCCTCCCCCCCCCCCACCCCCACCCCTAGTCTACGCCTTACGACCCGTGAGCCATCGCCGCTTCCCGTTTGCAGGAGCATCTATTCAATTAATGGGCGATAATAGGCGATAACGGGCCAGGCAGCTGGGCTTTTCGCCTCCGGCCTGAGGGTGATGACTGGTTTACGCGGGTGGCAGGCGGCGGGTATGGGCAATGGAGCGTGGTTGGGAGGGGAGGTTAGGGGTGGGGGGGGGGGGGGGGGGGCTTGGGGTGGCGGGCATATGGCGGCATCTTGCCTCCCGTCTCTAGCAAAGCGGGAATAGGAACGAGAGAAATAAAGGGTCGCCTGCTGTATGTGCTGGACCCACCCGTGTATAGCGCAGACATCAAGACAGGAAGAACATAGAAGACGCCACGGGGCACAGTGAGAAATAGAGGGGGATAGGTAACATAAGAGATAAAATAAAGTTTTATTTAAAGTCAACAATATACATTAGCGCAACTGCTATTGACCGACAATGATAAAATTACATGAACTAATGACATATATATATATATATATATATATATATATATATATATATATATGTACATATGATAATGTACAACGGCCGTCCATACAGCCTGTCAGATTCTGGAGATCGGCTCATACCAGCAAGTGGCCAAAGGGACAAGCAGGGATGTGGCAGCAGCCTCAGGACAATTCAATTGCATGAACTCAAGTTGTTGTCTTGGAATATTGGTGGTCTCAAATCAAAACTTGCCGAGAAATAGAGGGGGATAGGTAAGATAAGAGATAAGATAAAGTTTTATTTAAAGTCAGCAATATACATTAGCACACGTGCTATATGATAATGAAAATATAACAACAATTGCATCTCTTTAAACCTTATCCATTAGCTATGTTCCTTAATGATCACGAATTACAGAGACACAAGAACACATCCAAGGTTGACTACGTTGTTTTAAATTGTTTTAAATGAGACGCAATACGACAGAATAAGATACAGAGAGTATATATATATATCTATGTATGGTGGAACCCTGCTTTAAGACCACCCCGGTAATGTGACCACCCCGCCATTAACACCACTTTTTCCCAGTCCCGAATTTTTGCCTATACTTTAAAGCGGGTGTCCAACCTAATTTAATCGCAACCTGCACCGAAAGTTTACATCTTAAAGTTAAATTTGCGAGTAATAACGCTTCGTTTCGGCCGACTGGTAAGGAGAAAAAAATTAAGGCAACCCGCCCCGAGCAATGTCAAGCAGAGCGCCATTTTGCCGGGAGCAGTGACGCATATTGTGACTATTCATGTGGCACCGCCTTATGTTATTACGCGCGGGGAGAGAGATCAGGGCCGCGATTTACAGATGAACAGCGGCAGTTCCAAGCCGCGCAGTAGAACATGATCTTAGTGTTTAATAGAAATGTACCATCCAAACAAATTGATATACGTCTTGCGACGATGGAATCCGCAACAATGCCATGATTGGAGTTAGAATCGTAGCACTTTATGTTAGCGATGATCGCGCGCTCTTGTTTTGCTCACACAATAGGCGCCATTTCCGGTTTGAATAAGTTAGAGTATCGCCTCCTGATTGGTCAATCGCGGACACACCTCCAAAATGGGCAGCCGCCTGGGTAAGCGGCGAAATCGTGCCAGACGGTCGTTTCTAAATTTTATTGTGAGCTATAGATAGGAGGAAAAAATCTGTAATTTGGAGGATAGACAATTGGGTATTATATGAATCGGTAAAGCAGCGTTATAGGCCAGGCTGGCGGTTCCCTTTAATGTTGGCCATGAACCCCGCTAATGAGAACAACACGCTAATCCGGCATTAGGACCATCAAGACCAAACCCAACCAATCAGTTTCAATGGAATTCAATCCCGCTAATGCGACCACCGAAGTTTCGACGATGTTTTTTTTCGAATCTCGTGGACACCAATAAGCATCAAACGAACCATTTTTCCCATGCACTGATTGTCCGTGTGTCACGAGCCCAGAAACAAAGAGTAACTGCTTTCTTGTGACGCGAGACCGTGAATGCACTTGTGGACATTGATGTGTACAGACAGATGGGTTATATCAGGGACACGGCCGCGTCAACATTGATGGGTACGAAGACAATAACACACATCGTTATTTGATCTGTTATATCAGGGACATGGCTTTAATAGTGACATGGTTATTTTACATCTTAAACACTAATTGCGCTCAACAGGCATGGCAATAGTAAGTAACTGCTTGTAAACTGTCCGAGCCGTTGGGCTTCATTCATTTATACCTGATTTGACTCTGGCTTGATGCTGAAGGTGTTCACAGTTCAATGCCATATTGCGTATAAAAGGACGTCAGAGCATAATTTATTATTTAATAAAAGTATTAAGAAAAACAGAAGAAAATCCGTCGAGAATTATGGGAATCGATAGCACGCCAACTGTGCTCGCAGTAGCCACCATTATATCAATTCAGCTCCAATATACCTTCACTACCCACTGCTGAAAGCTACAAGTGACCTTGGCCTTTGCACTCAAATGCAATTTAGCCCGAAAACCTCATTTTGCTGTCATCGACAAACCAATCTCGCCGCGACGACATTGACTTCGTTATTTTCTTGTGTAAACACTGATATTGATTGGCTACCACTTTGTTTTGTCTTCCTGTCACTTTTGCTTTCATCATGTTTAACAAGGAAGGCAATGACCTTACACAGACAGACGCACAGACAGCTGGTCACGTGGGCTCATCCCTTTCATCCTCTCTATCCTCTCTCCTCCCTCTCACCCTCTCTATCCTCTCTCCTCCCTCTCACCCTCTCTATCCTCTCTCCTCTCTCTCACCCTCTCTATCCTCTCTCCTCCCTCTCACCCTCTCTATCCTCTCTCCTCCCTCTCTCCCTCTCTATCCTCTCTCCTCCCTCTCACCCTCTCTATTCTCTCTCCTCCCTCTCACCCTCTCTATCCTCTCTCCTCCCTCTCACCCTCTCTATTCTCTCTCCTCCCTCTCACCCTCTCTATCCTCTCTCCTCCCTCTTACCCTCTCTATCCTCTCTCCTCCCTCTCACCCTCTCTATCCTCTCTCCTCCCTCTCACCCTCTCTATCCTCTCTCCTCCTTCACCCTCTCTATCCTCTCTCCTCACTCTCTCCCTCTCTATCCTCTCTCCTCCCTCTCACCCTCTCTATCCTCTCTCCTCCCTCTCTCCCTCTCTATCCTCTCTCCTCCCTCTCACCCTCTCTATTCTCTCTCCTCCCTCTCACCCTCTCTATCCTCTCTCCTCCCTCTCACCCTCTCTATTCTCTCTCCTCCCTCTCACCCTCTCTATCCTCTCTCCTCCCTCTTACCCTCTCTATCCTCTCTCCTCCCTCTCACCCTCTCTATCCTCTCTCCTCCCTCTCACCCTCTCTATCCTCTCTCCTCCTTCACCCTCTCTATCCTCTCTCCTCACTCTCTCCCTCTCTATCCTCTCTCCTCCCTCTCATCCTCTCTATTCTCTCTCCTCCCTCTCACCCTCTCTATCCTCTCTCCTCCCTCTCACCCTCTCTATCCTCTCTCCTCCCTCTCACCCTCTCTATCCTCTCTCCTCCCTCTCACCCTCTCTATTCTCTCTCCTCCCTCTCACCCTCTCTATTCTCTCTCCTCCCTCTCACCCTCTCTATCCTCTCTCCTCCCTCTCACCCTCTCTATCCTCTCTCCTCCCTCTCACCCTCTCTATTCTCTCTCCTCCCTCTCACCCTCTCTATCCTCTCTCCTCCCTCTCACCCTCTCTATCCTCTCTCCTCCCTCTCACCCTCTCTATCCTCTCTCCTCACTCTCACCCTCTCTATCCTCTCTCCTCCCTCCTCCCCTCACCCTCTCTATCCCCTCTCATCCCTCTCACCCTCTCTATCCTCTCTCCTCCCTCTCACACTCTCTATCCTCTCTCCTCCCTCTCACACTCTCTATCCTCTCTCCTCCCTCTCACCCTCTCTATTCTCTCTCCTCCCTCTCACCCTCTCTATCCTGTCTCTCCTCCCTCTCACCCTCTCTATCCTGTCTCTCCTCATTTCTCCTCTCTCCTCCTTCGCTACTCCCCCCCCCTCCCTCTCCTCGCCCGTCTCCATCCTCTCTCATTTCTTCTCTCTCCTCACTCACTCGTCCCTCCTTGCTCTCTCAACTCTCCCATTTCTCCTTCCCCTTCCTCCCTCCTTCCCTCCTCTTTCCTCTCTTCTCTGTCTTCCCTCGCCCCTCCTTGCTCTCTCATCTCTTCTCCCTTTTCCTATCCCCTCTTTATGTCTCATCCTTCTCTTCCCTCCTCTCCTCTCTCAGTCCACCCCACCCCCACTATAGATATATATATTTATTTTATTGAGAAACTCTCTGGCACATAAAACTCAACCAATTAGACTTTGGAATGGTAAACTTCGCGGTTAATTTATATAAAGAAAAAGATGCGAAAATCGTGATGTCGCCTCCCCGGAATCGAACCCTGGACCGCCGTCTCCGCGCCGACAGCTCTAAATGTATGTATAATATACATTCTCATGCAGCGATAGACAGCGTGCATGACAGTCTGACACTCTGACGTCATACTCTGACAATCTTTAAGATAATGGACACACTCTGCTCTATCAGTTCCGATGTTATGACATGATTACCTTGAAATATCGACCCTGGTTGTGTGCGAAATCACCGGACCGCCCGGAGTGAAAAAATATTAGGCGTGGCGCGGCTCTCGCCATTCTTTACACTCCCCACCCCCCCGCCATCATCCCTCCCCAGTCCCCTCCCCAGTCGTCCTATGCGCCTACCATCTCGTGAGGTGACCAAGCATTGGTGGCGTGTTGTGTTGTGTCTAGTCACTATCTACTGCTTGATTGCTTGTTTCCAGTCCAATAACAGACAGAAATCATTGGTAGTGACAACGAAAAACAGAGGGCGTTAACAATAATAGTAAAAAACGAGAGACAATGTTGAGAGTGACAAACATGTCAGATGGAGGGGGCTATAACATTGGAAACAGAGACCGTGGACTAAAACAAGAAAACAACAGTTTCAGCGTGGGCAGCAATGAAGATGTGGAAATTTCAGAAAACATAGAAAGGTGGCAGTAACGAACAAAGAGACAACTTTGGCAATAACGTACGGCATTCACAATAACAGAGATCATTCACAATAACAAAGGGCCTCACCAATAACAAACGGTCTAACCAATAACAAATGGCCTTACCAATAAAAAATGGCCTTACCAATGACAAATGGCCTTACCAATGACGAATAGCCTCACCAATAACAAAGGGCCTTACCAATAACAAACGGTCTAACCAATAACAAATGGCCTTACCAATGACAAATGGCCTTACCAATGACGAATGGCCTCACCAATAACAAAGGGCCTTACCAATAACAAAGGGTCTAACCAATAACAAATGGCCTTACCAATGACAAATGGCCTTACCAATGACGAATGGCCTCACCAATAACAAAGGGCCTTACCAATAACAAAGGGCCTTACCAATAACAAATGGCCCTACCAATGACAACTGGCCTTACCAATGACAAACGGCCTAACCAACGACAAATGGCCTTACCAATGACAAGCAGCCTTACCAATGACAAGCAGCCTTACCAATGACAAATAGCCTTACCAATGACAAGCAGCCATATCAATTACAAGCAGCCTTAGCAATAACAAATGGTCTTACCAATGACAAACGGCCTTACCAATGGCAAGCAGCCTTACCAATGACAAGCAGCCTTGCCAAACAGCAGCTTTACCAATGACAAGCAGCCTTACCAATTACAAAGGGCCTTACCAATGGCAAGCAGCCTTACCAATAACAAATGGCCTTACCAATAACAAATAGCCTTACCAATGACAAACGGCCTTACCAATGGCAAATGGCCTTACCAATGACAAATGGCCTTACCAATGACAAGCAGCCTTACCAATGACAAGCAGCCTTACCAATGACAAGCAGCCTTACCAATGACAAGCAGCCTTACCAATAACAAGCAGCCTTACCAATGACAAGCAGCCTTACAAAACAGCAGCTTTACCAATGACAAGCAGCCTTACCCATTACAAATGGCCTTACCAATGACAAATGGCCTTACCAATGACAAACAGCCTTACCAATGACAAACGGCCTAACCAATGACAAATGGCTTTACCAATGACAAGCAGCCTTACCAATGACAAGCAGCCTTACCAATGACAAGCAGCCTAACCAATGACAAGCAGCCTTACCAATGACAAGCAGCCTTACCAATGACAAATGGCCTTACCAATGACAAATGACCTTACCAATAACAAATGGCCTTACCAATGACAAATGGCCTTACCAATCACAAGCAGCCTTACCAAAAACAAATGGCCTTACAAGAGAACGATTGTTTGCCGCATCCAGTTGCGAGAGAGCCTGGGTTAAATTCGAGTTGTGGGAGGAACAGGGGTGTGTGTGGGGGGGGGGTATGGCGGGTGTTGAGGGAGCGTTAAGTGTGGCGGCGGGGGGCGGTGGTTGGGGGGGGGGGGCAGGGGGTACAGTAGAATGGGGGTCGCTGGCGTTCGTGGCGGAGCTAAAAACCCTGGATGAAACGGACACTTCTCCATTTACCCATTACAGGAACCACCTGTTCTGATTTGACCTTGGAGGCGTTAATTAAAGCAACGCGTGGGTGTTCGATATGTTGGCTAGTGGGGCACCCTAGCTAAGCGTCGTTGGGGGATGAGGCCCCTCCAACAGCCCCACCGCCGCTCGCTCATGAGTGAGAGTGCCACGCAGTGGGGGGCGGGGGGGGTTGTGGAGGAGACTCTGGGGGATGTAGTTTAGAAATCGTAACCCCCAGGGCTGCGAGGGGTAGAAGGGTGATGCGCGGACAATAGGCGGTGAGAGGGTGTGGGGGTGATGTGGATAGGCAAGGGGTGGTAGTGGGAGGGCGGGGGGGGGGGGCAGCGAGCTGAAATTTGTAGGGGTAATGTAGGTAGTGCAGCTGGTATTAATCGGGGATAGACCGAATCAACTTTCTTTAGCACGATCAATGTATATGTGGAAACCGCTTCAGCTATCATCAATTGTGTGAAAGAAACCGTAAAAGAGTGCGACGCGAATGGGGTATAATCTTACTAATTATAAACGGTTATATATCTGATTTACTTTACCATGTGTCCTGCTATCTTTACCATAGACTCTCTCTCTACCATATATCCTACTTTTTTTACCTTATCTCCTCATCTTTTTTTCAGATCTCCTCCTACCTTTGCAATATATCCTCTTCTATCTTTACCATGTCTCATCCTTTCTTTACCATATATCTTCCTATCTTTGGCATATATCTGCCTTACTTTACCATGTATCTTCCTATCTTTGCCATATATCTGGCTGTCTTTGCCATATATTCTTCTAGCTACCATATCTTCTGCTTCTTGCCGTCTTTCCATTAACGCTAATAACATAAGTGCGTCTCCCTGATCAGACAATCCGTCTTTGAAATGTGTCTAATTACTGCCGCTAAACGTTCACTCGCCCCGCGGCTGCCACGTGCCCTGGGCGTTAGCAGTGGCGTAGGTGGCCACGTCGCGTCTGTTCCGGTTCCATCGCCGTTCGGTTCCGCCGCCGCAGCGTCGCCTCCGTTCCACCGCAGCGTCGCCTTGGTTCTGCCGCCGTTCGGTTCCGCCGCAGCGTCGCCTCGGTTCCACCGCTGCTCGGTTCCACCGCCGTTCGGCTCCGCCGCCGTTCGGTTCGGTCGCCGTTCGGTTCCACCGCCGCCGTTCGGTTCGGCCGCCGTTCGGTTCGGCCGCAGCGTCGCCTCGCTTCCACCGCCGTTTGGTTCCCAGCCAGGTGGGACCTATCCAACACCCAACAGAATGCCCAGCCAGGTGGGACCTATTCAACACCCAACAGCATGCCCAGTCAGGTGTGATCTATCCAACACCCAACAGAATAGTGTATTTTCTTGTAATCCGGGCGATTTTTGTCACGTCTCTCGCTTCGTTTTCAACGCTCCGCCGCTTGCCGGAAGTAAACAAACTTAGCCTGAGCACTTGCTGCCAGGCGGCGTTTTTTGACGTCCGGCAAATGGCGGAGCGTTGAAAACGAAGCGAGAGGTGACAAAAATCGCCCGGATTACAAGAAAATACACTACCGACCAAAGAAATGACTGTCCGACAAAGGGCATAGAAGCTTCAGGAATCTAATGGAGCAACTTGATGGGTAGGCACTGCATATTTATTCTGTTAGGACCTTAAACTTGAGCCACCGGTCCGCGATTTCTAATTTTAGGCCTGGTGAGCGGCATGGCGTGGTCAGAGAGGCATGTACCAGGGCTAGGTGGGACCTATCCAACACCCAACAGAATGCCCAGCCAGGTGGGACCTATCCTACACCCAACAGAATGCCCAGCCAGGTGGGACCTATCCAACACACAAGAGAATGCATAGCTAGGTGGGACCTAGCCAACTCCCTACAGATTGCCCAACCAGGTGGGACATATCCAACACCCAACCGAATGCCCAGCCAGGTGGGACCTATTCAACACCCAAGAGACACACCCAATAGAATGCCCAGCCAGGTGTGACCTATCCAATACCCAACAGAATGCCCAGCCAGGTGGGACCTATCCAATACCCAACAGAATGCCCAGCCGGATGGGACCTATCCAACACCCAAGAGAATGCCCAGCCAGGTGGGACCTATCCAACACCCAACAGCATGCCCAGCCAGGTGTGACCTATCCAATACCCAACAGAATGCCCAGCCAGGTGGGACCTATCCAACACCCAACAGCATGCCCAGCCAGGTGTGACCTATCCAATACCCAACAGAATGCCCAGCCAGGTGTGACCTATCCAACACCCAACAGCATGCCCAGCCAGGTGTGACCTATCCAATACCCAACAGAATGCCCAGCCAGGTGTGACCTATCCAATACCCAACAGAATGCCCAGCCAGGTGTGACCTATCCAATACCCAACAGAATGCCCAGCCAGGTGGGACCTATCTAACACCCAACAGAATGCCCAGCCAGGTGGAACTTATATGACACCCGACAGAATACCCAGATACGTGGGACCTTATCCAACACCCAACAGAATGCCCAGCCAGGGGGGACCTATCCTACACCCAACAGAATGCCCACCTATCCAACACCCAACAGAATGCCCAGCCAGGTGGGACCTATCCCAACTAGAGATGTCCCATCTGGCTCCCAATACAAGCGTGATGGCACCCCATGTTAATTTTACTGTTATTCATCCTGTGTTATGAATATACCTTGTCTTTTTGGTACTGATATATTTCAATCTTTCAATAGGGTTATTTGCGGCCAAACTTTTGGTTGAGAATGGCCTGAATGTGGTTGTCTTGGAGGCCAGAGGCCGGTTTGGTGGTAGAACGCTTACCAAGAAGGTAAATAATTAATTATTTTTGACATTGTAAAAACGTTGCCTTCTCCGATATGCTGCATAATAATCCTTCGGTTATAGCCAGTAATTCTAACGGGTGATTGCCCATTTGAGAATGAGAGAATGATAGATAGATAGATAGCGTTATTGTTTTCGAGGCCATCAGGCCCACAGAACATGTACATTTATAACTTACAACATGGTAAAACTGATTCAAGGAAACCCGTTTGGATTATTTTAGTGTGTGAAGTTAAGTGCTGGGTGGAATATCTTCAGTTCTCTTATGTAAAGCTTCCCAGATATAAATTCATAAATTTTGATAAATTGAGTCACTTGCTTTTCCGATGCCATTAATTCCATAGACTTTTTTTAATAACTGGTTGGGTCTAATAGATTGGGTCTGAATACACTGGTCCTAATTCTATACATAACGGACAGAATAATAAGAAGTGGAACTCATCTTCTAAGACGGTGGTATTGCGCACCGGACAGGGTTGTTACCTGCTGTTCGCATAACTCGCCATTAAGGAACAATTATGTAGCAATAATTTAGTGGTGGGTACCATTATGGATGTTATTTTAAGGACAATGTGTAAAAAAACAGCGCGAGATAAGTGCAATATATTTCCCAGAATTTTTTTGCGCCAGTCATTGTTTCAAAAAAAAGATGGTGGATAGTTTTGAAGTCCTGGATTAGCTCAAATAGACGGTGTTCTGCGCATGTGTGGGAACGACGTGTCACATTCCCACCCCGTGAACTAATATGCGATGGAGGGAAGTGGGGTTGGGTAGGGAGTAGAGGGGCGGTGGGGGGGGGGGGGGGTTGTAGGAGGCGTCACGGACCTCGTGTGCAGTATTTTTCTTGCATAGTACTACCATTAACGCCCTTGGAAAATGGACCACAAATCACTCCCAGCACCATTGCTGAAAGTCTAAGGTGTGTGTGAAAAAAGATTCCCCTTTCGAGGCACGGACGCTTGGAGGGCTTGATTAACTGCTAAAGGCCGTGGACCAGCGGGGCACATAGCCGTGAGAATCTCTCCTGTTCTCCTAGATTGGCACTCCATGGATCGGTTCATTTTTTTGCCGGTGGAATTTCCAAATGCAAATGCATCATTATGCTGCCGGCCTGCGTGGTAGCAATAAGGGGGTGGGGGGGTAGATAGATAGGGAGAGGAGGGGGGGCGGGTCGGGGGCCGGGGGAATAATCACTAGTAAGGAAATAAAAAGGACGTACACAGGGTGGCAATTTGACAAATGAGTTAAAATGCTCTGTTCATTCATACAGTAAAACTCTGTCCTGTTTTGGTCAGTTTAAGTCCGTCTCAATGGGCTCGCAGATTGTTCACATGACAGTAAAAATGTCTGACGGCGGCCAGGTCTCACAGTATACAAGCCTGGCAGTGGCTATCAACATGTCTGGTTGGTTGGTTGTATATTCAGGAGGCTTTAACCACTTTAAATAATATCGCGTCAATGTGAGAAGTAAGGGAGAGTGCAGCCATGTCCTCGGGGGTAACCCCCTACTCTTTGCGAAGAAAAATATGGGATCTTTATCCTGCGACCACACAGACATGGCCGCATCGGGGCGCGAACCATCGATCCACGCGCCGTTAGGCTCTCAGGTGACCAGAGCACTCAATGCCAGCGCTTTAGCCCACTGAGCTACCGGGCAGGCCCCATAAACATTTCTGGAAGAGATCACGTCCAACAGTAAACGTGTCTGACAATGTGTAAACAAGCCTGGCAGTGACGACGTCTGAGAGCAAACATGTCTGACAGCGGCCATCTCTAAGAGTAAACATGTCTGCCAGTGATCATGTCTAACAGTAAAACATCGTCTCATAGTAGACACGTCTGACCAATGCCAATGCTTTGGGGTGAAATGGTCTCACAATGAACGTTTTCGTGAAGAATACTGAGACAAAGGTAAAATCTCACAAAAGAAAACTCGGTAAACATATTTCGACGTGAACATATCATTCAGGAAACAAAACTCCTTGTGACTGAGGCCTACCATGTAGATCATAGTCACACAACATGACTTACAACATGACTTACAAGGCAAACCAGACTTGGGATCTATCTTGGGGATCCATCATTGCTTCACTGCAGAGTGAAGGAACTGAATCATTAACGCCTCCCTAATTAGCGTCCCCACCCAATAGTTTTCCCAACTACTTAAGAAGCTGGCTTGCCGGGAAAACAACCTCACGGAGCCAAAGGCATTTTCCACACTCCTTTGCCCTCCCTTTAAGAGCTTTAAGAGGGCAAAACCTGTGGTGCGTTGTGAGGCTGTTCAGCTTTGGTCATCGTCTGTCGCGCTGACAAAAGTCCCTCACCGACCTGGATGCACTCCATCCTGTGTCAAACCCTTTATACCATGCTTTATTACAAACACGTGGCTTGTCTGTCTAGGCGGAAGGCTTCGCTTTTGCTGACTTGTTTCTGTTGGGGGGGGGGGGGGGGGGGAGGAGCTGTGACCGGACAACTCCTGATGTGCTTCTGTCGCCTTTTTTTTGGGACAATTTGGATGTTTAAATCCGGTATCGGCATGTGTTCGATGCACCGAATGGCCCCAGGAAACTTGGTTCATGGTTGTTATCTCCAGAGAGAGCAAACGTTCATTCATCCTGATGCCTTTCACCCTTGTCTGTTCCACCGTTGTCTTTTTCGCCCTTATCTGTGTCACCCTGGTCTCTTTCTCACTTATTTGTGTCACCCTTGTCTCTTTCTCCCTTGTCTGTGTCACCCTGGTCTGTTTCTCCCTTGTCTGTTTCACCCTGGTCTCTTGCACCCAGGTCTCTTGCACCCTGGTCTCTTCCGCCCTGATCTGTTTTATCCTGGTCTCTTGCACCTGGTCTATTTCACCCTGGTCTCTACCACCTTAGTCTGTTTCACCTTGGTCTGTTTCACCCTGGTCGCTTGCACCCTGATCTCTTGCACCCTGGACTCTTGCACCCTGGTCGCTTGCACCCTGATCTCTTGCACCCGGATCTCTTGTACCCTGATCTCTTGCACCCTGGTCGCTTGCACCCTGATCTCTTGCACCCTGGTCTCTTGCACCCTGGTCGCTTGCACCGTGGTTTCTTTTCTCAAGCGCGAGCCGGGTTTTGCCTTTGATGCTAAAAACTGGAGCCATCGACTTTTCATTATTTAGCTATTAAAGTCTGAGTACCAATTTTGGGGTCTCATGCCAAAGGAATATCAGGCATCCCTATCCCCCCCACCCCCCACCCCCCCCCGGCCTCCCCCCTCCACTGATTTACTGTGCCTGTGCTCCAGAGAGAGCAAACGTTCATTCATCCTGATGCCTTTCACCCTTGTCTGTTCCACCGTTGTCTCTTTCTCCCTTATCTGTGTCACCCTGGTCTCTTTCTCACTTATCTGTGTCACCCTGGTCTCTTTCTCCCTTATCTGTGTCACCCTGGTCTCTTTCTCCCTTGTCTGTGTAACCCTGGTCTGTTTCTCCCTTGTCTGTGTCACCCTGGTCTCTTTCTCCCTTGTCTGTGTAACCCTGGTCTGTTTCTCCCTTGTCTGTGTCACCCTGGTCTCTTTCTCCCTTGTCTGTGTCACCCTGGTCTGTTTCTCCCTTATCTGTGTCACCCTGGTCTCTTTCTCCCTTGTCTGTGTCACCCTGGTCTGTTTCTCCCTTGTCTGTTTCACCGTTGTCTCTTTCTCCCTTATCTGTGTCACCCTGGTCTCTTTCTCCCTTGTCTGTGTAACCCTGGTCTGTTTCTCCCTTGTCTGTTTCACCCTGGTCTCTTGCACCCAGGTCTCTTGCACCCTGGTCTCTTCCGCCCTGATCTGTTATATCCTGGTCTCTTGCACTCTGGTCGCTTGCACCTGGTCTATTTCACCCTGGTCTCTTCCACCCTGGTCTGTTTCACCTTGGTCTGTTTCACCCTGGTCGCTTGCACCCTGATCTATTGCACCCTGGACTCTTGCACCCTGGTCGTTTGCACCCTGATCTCTTGCACCCGGATCTCTTGCACCCTGATCTCTTGCACCCTGGTCTCTTGCACCCTGGTCGCTTGCACCTTGGTTTCTTTTCTCAAGCGCGAGCCGGGTTTTGCCTTTTATGCTAAAAACTGGAGCCATCGACTTTTCATTATTTAGCTATTAAAGTCTGAGTACCAATTTTGGGGTCTCATGCCAAAGGAATATCGGGTATTCAGTGATTGCCTCCGCCCGAGTCCAGATGGCTGCAATCGCTGCTAATGGACGTCGACAGCGAAAAGTTTTATATTCTGCGTTTATTGCTGTTCTTTCATGTGGACAAATCTGTACTGTAGTACATGTACATTTAGGAAAATAAACGAACCCTAGTCTTGGACTATATGTCATTCCAAAACATGCAGACCAATAGGGGGGAAGTGCAGCCATAACTGTGGAATTGGACTGCTACTTCTGATTGTATAAGACGACGAAGGATACGAGGGCTGTTCTGTTGCGCTTGATTGAAATGACCAACTGAGAGCCCAATGGCATGTGGACCGGCGGTTCGCGCCCCGCTGTGGCCATGGTTCTAATCTCCCTTCGTGCTCCCATTGACGTGATATGACCAAACTGGTCAAGGTGTCCTCAATATACAACCAACCAACCATTGAAATGATGTAGGTGTTGTAGAACACCTTTGTGCACATATTGGAAAAGGAACGCCTGGGACCCTGAGTTAGATGATTAAATGGCTCCAGACCTAGGGGTGGATTGAACCCACAATCGGTTGGGTTTGCAATTAAATACTACTTTTAAAGAAAAAATCAATCGAGTCATGTCACTCTGTAAAGACTGAAAATGCAAATCCTGTGAATGCGAGCAAGCACAATTCTGTTGGGACTATGGTTCAAGCTGTTAAGGTAAGCTACCCATAATAAGCCTCGGCGATTTTGAGCAGACCTCGGTAAACATCGGCAAACATCGGCGGGCTGTAGCCCTGAGATTTTATGCAGTCTTAATGAAACAAAGCATGAATAAAACACAGCAAAGAAGTGGTGACATAGGTAAAATAAATAGAGCATAGTATAATAAGCTTCGGCGATTTAGAAAAGACCTCGGTAAACATCGACAAACATCGGCGGGTGTCAGTTAAAGGGGAATCCCTAACTCGTTACGTCTTTCACATGGGAATCCCCAATTAGTGACGTCATTCACAAGGTATTTCCCCGAGAATAGCTCTTCGTGATAAATTCGGAAAATGCAAGAAAAAGGCATGGAGAAAATTTGTAAATAGTTCAGAAAACATTCGTGTAGATCATAATGATATCGGAGACCATTATATATAACCAGATTTATTAAAATGTGAACACAGGGCGTAAATTACCGATAATTGGTGTGACACAAGCTGCGCCAGAATATATTTGTGAAATAACATTTTCAAGGTTCAGGACGTGTTTCTCGGAAAATTTGCACGGCTACCTATATTTTTCTTTATTTTTGTCACAAGAAAGATGTTTTTAAAAGTTTTTAAAAGTGGTTTGGTGTCAAGATTTTTTATTTTTGAGGAAATTATAGCCAATTTTGTGAAGGCGTGATTTCGAATTGTGGCAAAAACTGTCCTTGTTTTGCATAGTTGCACTTTATTATTACCATGGTGTTATTTTTTGTGGCTACTATTTACATTTTTGAATATCATTCCTGTATTGCACTAGGTTTAAGCTTTCCAAAGAGCTTTTACGGATGATAATGACTTAATATTGAGCTGAATTGTAGCAAAATTACATATTCGTGGTAGGTGTCAAGTTTTGGTCATTTTGTGAAATGGGGGTATACTTATAAAATGGAGAATATTTTTTTAACGGGACGGTAAAGTATCCTAAAAATTCGCCAGAAGTTGTGTAATTGGGTAAGCGTTCATAAAATAATCACAAATACAGAGTTCTTTTAACTTGCTATTATGGGTAGCTTACCTTATATAAAAAGTAATTTTAGGCCTGGCAATGCAATATTTGCTGCAAAACAGACCGATCCAGGTTGTCAATCATGCACTGATGTCACTGTTGCTTGTATCCAATCATGTGGTGAAAAACGTTATGTCGGTCGAACAAGTCGGCCAAACAAAGCAGCATGCCACTTTGTTGTCAGTTTCAGAGATGAGTACTTCTCACATGCACCTCTACCATCAGCTATGGTTGTCAATTTCATATTCACGCTTAAAGATGCATATCGAGGTCTTTCTCGCCAAAACTAAAGAAGTAATAATATAAATAAGAATCTATCCTTGAATCATCTAAGATTTATTTTGTCTATAATCCACGCATGCCAAACTGCCAAATGGAGTATCTTAACCGTACCCGTAATATAAATTTTACTACAGCTGGGGCAAAGGGATCATATCCGAAAAGAAGAAGTTTTGACAGTTTTGCTCAGCTGGAATTCTTTCAGTCACAACTATAGTCAGTAGTGAAATAATGTTTATAGTGAGTGGAGAGTGGAGAGTGACCATTTTTGCGCTAGCATTGAGAATGGACGCAATAAAGTGTCTGGCTATCACCACACGTCAGTAGTTTGAAGAGGAGATTACTCTTAATCGTCAACACGAGTCCATCTCTCCCTTTTATGAGTCTCTTTATGAGGCAATATACTTCACCGTCATACATGGTCTTTCAAGCGGCGACTTGGTCTAGGCGGAGTGGTGGATGAAAGAACAAATTCACACCAGTAGATATTTCATCTCTTTCATAAAGCCAGGTCTTGACGACAGGTTTTTCCCCTGTCGGCCTGTCCCGTAGGTTTTTCTTGTGACTTGCCTATGAGATATCACTCTCCACGCGGTGTGATTACCCCATAGGTCAAATCCTTATTACCGAATCACACGAGTCCGTTTCTATCACCTGACAGACAGACATGCGTTGATTGGCCAGAGATTTTATGAGCCGTAGGTTTGAACCAGCGAATAGAGCATGTTCCATGCCACCCGACAAAACCTACCGGTCATAAAATTGCCTTCGGGTATTTCCCAGGCATTGTACAGACTGTAGGATTTATTATAGGTCATGACTCATAGACATGACCTTTTGTAAAATCGTATCGTCTAGACGGGGAATAAAGTCTTCTCCAGTGGCTAGAGGGAGGAGGGGGGGGGGGGGGCAGGGGGCGGTGCGCCTCGATGGCTCAGAGGGTTAAGCCGAGTGCTCTGGTCACCTGAGAGCCTGATGACACGTGGACCAGTGGTTCGCGCCGCTTCTGTGGCCATGTCTGTATGATCTCAGGAGCCCATGACCTTCTTCGCTAAGAGTCGGGGGTTAACCCCGGTGGGATGGCTCCACTCTCCCTTCCTTTGTAGCGAATTTGCATAGAGGAACTAGCCGAATGAGAAATAGCACGACATATGAAAACTAGCGTAATTGTAGGAAGAAGTAGGACGGCAGGGGGCGCGTGGGTGAGATTGGGTAGTAAACATCCGCCAGGACAGGAACGGAATAGGAGCAAGTTCGGGAGAAAGAAGATTTAGAGGACTCGAGTATTTATCGCCAGTATATTTATGAATAGTTTATGTATCTTTTCATGAAAGTTGTTAAGCAATTTTCCCCAGAAGTTTGAAGGATAATGATGAGCATTTTGGCCCTATTTTTAAGTGTAGAGATACAGTTGCTTTCATTATCGCTCATTGGTCAATTTAGGGGGTAGCGTCATCAGAGTTAGCGTCCCTGGGATAGGGGTATAAAAAGGCCTGCATCACAGCCAGAAGTCAGTTGGAGTTGGGGGGGGGGGGGCAGTATATGTATATAATTATGTATATTGTATCTTCTTATGTATATTGTGTAAACTTATGTATATTGTGTATACTTATGTATATTGTACATACCAATATAAATGATATATGAACAAACATTGAACGAATGGCAATAACAATTGAGAGGATGGTGGGGAAGGGAGGGGCGGGGGTGAAATTAGTTTCCAGTCTAATGACAACTTGCCAACACCATCATAGGCGACATGATAGATTTCAATATCTCACAGAAAAACATGGCACTAGCCTCAAATAGGCCTACATCGTCTGACGAGATTGATGGCGTTTATTGTCAAAAGTCATATTGCTTCGATAGATCATCCACATGAATAAGATGGCGTTTTTTATAGAAAATGTATTTAAAAGGCCATCATAGAAACCTAACAATGCTAACCAGGAGGATGAGACACCGGGAGAAAATTAAGTAAACCGGCTGATGGCATACTCATTCGGCGGCAATATTGATGCTAACGTATGTGGTTCAGGGGAATTTAATTACTGACCATTTGAACGTTATGTTGTCGCTTCATTTTTCGTCAAACGATATCTACAACCCTTCGCCATCTAGCCAATAGGCACCACTGTTACTTATAACTAATTCGTATGTTGCAGATGCCCCACACCAGTGTCGCTTACTTTCTTAGCCATATTCCAATATTATAATGAACTATTGATTTATTCCGCCGGTTTTGTGCACATGAAGGCTAAAATCGCCTCGGGAGGAAGAAATGGCGTTGCATGAGATGCAGGGGCCAGGGTTCGTACCCAAGAGCTGTTCGTCGACAGCTCAGCCTATTTGACCGTAGCTAGTGAAGCTCTCCCGGTAGTTTACGTGCATGTTACGACTTCATAGTCCTTGGCCAGAATGCTGAGTCATGGCGCAGTATCAATGCTCTTCTCATACACGACTTCGCAATTATACGCCATCTTAAAAAATATATGACTGGCGCAAAGACTTCTGGGAAATATATTGGTGTTATCTGTTAAATCAGAATTTTTCTACGAAGATAAATGCCATATCTCCAAGTTATTGGTAAGGCACGTATATATATATAATATGTTTTGATCCGATGACGCCATCTGAGCATCTCGCATAGACCAAAATAATACCCAGAATGCATTCCACATGCGGTAGCGCGTCACACCAGAATAATCTGAACTACGATCAACGAATTCGGCTGTGGCTTCCGATAGCTGTGATAAATAATAGACGTATTGTCGCTCACACTGTGAATGGCGTCCTACGCGATATTTCAATTAGATATATGACAAAAGGGCTGGGGGAACCATCATACACAGGGCAGTCTCGCGCCGAACTGTCAAACATGATATATTCAGCATATGTCTCTTTGTGCGGACCGCTTATTTTTGTAATGCTTTAATTTCTATAATGATATATTATGAAAAGCATATAATGATATATTATGAAAAGCATATAATGATATATTATGAAAAGCATATAATGATATATTATGAAAAGCATATAATGATATATTATGAAAAGCATATAATGATATATTATGAAAAGCATATAATGATATGATTTAACGTTGACAATTGACCATATGGGTACATACATACATACCCTTGTGCATGATTTACAAAGTGGTGGCGCATTCTGCGACATTAGCTCGCGTCATGCTGAGCCTATAGGGCGCAAAGAGGTGGTCTACTGGGCCAAGGTTAGGACAGGTGGTCTAGTGGGCCAAGGTTAGGACAGGTGGTCTAGTGGGCCAAGGTTAGGACAGGTGGTCTAGTGGGCCAAGGTTAGGACAGGTGGTCTAGTGGGCCAAGGTTAGGACAGGTGGTCTAGTGGGCCAAGGTTAGGACAGGTGGTCTAGTGGGCCAAGGTTAGGACAGGATTAGGACAGGGTTAGGACAGGATTAGGACAGGTTAGGACAGGGTTAGGGTAGGGTTAAGACAGTGTCAGGGCAGGGTTAAGGCAGTGTTAGGGCAGGGTTAAGGTAGGGCAGAACAGTGTTAAGGCAGGGTTAGGACAGTGTTAAGGCAGGGTTAGGGTAGGGTTAGGAAAGTGTCAGGGCAGGGTTAAGGCAGTGTTAGGGCAGGGTTAGGGTAAGGTTAGAACAGTGTTAAGGCAGGGTTAGGACAGTGTTAAGGCAGGGTTAGGACAGTGTTGGGGCAGGGTTAGGACAGTGTTATGGCAGGGTTAGGACAATGTTAGGACAGTGTTAGGGCAGGATAGGACAGTGTTATGGTAGGGTTAGGACAATGTTAGGGCATGGTTATGGCAGGTTAAGGCACGGTTAGGGCGGGTTAGGGCAGGACTTATAACAGGTTAGGACAGGGTTAAGACAGGGATAAGACAGGATGGGACAGCGTTAGGCCTGCGTTAAGACAGGATAGGACTGCGTTAGGACATGGTTAGGACAGCGTTGGACAACGCAGCTAAGTTGAAAACTGATCCAAAATATTCTAAAGTCGTTTTTATAATGAAATCCTTGTCGAAGTCCTTCTCCTCCAACCTGGTTTGGCCATTTTTGCATCCGCGGAAAATCGGTGCATAACAATGCTAATGTCTTTTTCCTCTTCTTCGTCGCCGTAGGTTTGCTACAATATATATTAGAATTATTCACCCCCCACCCTAGGCCACCCTTGCCTTCTATTGAGGAAGGGCCTCACCCACCCACACCCACCCTCCCGTACTATCAAGGAAGCGCCTCACCCACTCACTCCATCCGTTATTTCACCACGGCGGCGTGGCAACGGCAGCGGATGCCTGGATGTCACGGACGTTTTTTACCCATCATAATAGGTGCAGTAAAATCGGACAGTGTAACGAAAACCTCCCCATGATAATTTACGAGTGTAAGCGCGGCATAAGTCGCTGCGACTACTGGCTGGCACAAGGGGAATAATGGGGTACGAAGGGTCCAGGTCACGAACTTGACCTTTAATCCTGAATGACAAAGGAGGAAGGAAACAAAAGTGGGCATGTACTCTTTATTCGGTCAGATATTATGATTGCACAGCCCATCCCAGCGTGCGTTGGGGAGTGGGGGGCGGGGGGGGGGGGGCGGAGGGGGGAAGGGGATCTCACATTGCAAATAAGTATCATATTATTTCTCTCTTTACAAGGCCCACAATGGCGTGTCGCCAACGTCACGGGAACCTATGACGTCACCTTTGACCTCGGGGTGGAGAGATGAATCACGTGACAAGAGCGGATGACAAAGCAGGGAGCCTTTCAACGGACATACAAAACCCAAGTACCCCGGCGCCAATCTGCACCGTGTAATGGTCATATAAAACCAACGCTCCCAGGTTTAAAAAAACCTTATTATGAAAAATGACTCGAAATACACATAGATGGCATCTTTTAAGGAGAAATGCGAGCACCAAGAAAACAAGAAAAATAACACATCAGTAATAATTTCTGGTAAATAACTGTGGGAGAGGGAGTGCCAGCGGGGAGTGGGGGGGGGGAGGGAAAAGGGTGAGAGAGGGGGTGCCTGCGGGGACGGGGAGAGGGGAGGGAGACGGACGAATTGTTCCAAACCGCTCTCATCAATCGCCGCTATGTCAAAAGATAAAAGATATCCACACAGCACATTTATTAAGTTATTATGTGGATGAATACATGCCAATTGAGCAGCTAAACTAACTGAACTAAACTGTTACGAGGCCGGCGAGTTAGCGGGGCGTTTAACGTAATGTAACGGAAATATTTTCCCTATGGCATGCAACTCGTTTAAGGCTGGCATGTATGAATTAAGTTTGCCGTCCAAAGTAAGTCCATTGTCGAGTGTGCTCTGCTAGTCCCTGGCCAATCGGCGGGTGCGTGGTTCAAACCCCACCTGTGCAATTGACTATGCCTGTTTGTGCTCAATAAAATCCCATGTCTTTTTCTTCGCAAAGTGCTATTGCCAGGTTACTGCCGGTGACCTGGCTCCTCTCTACCGCGACCCCTTCCATTTACGCGACATGACATTAAATGGTAAAGTGTCCTACTTTAACAAGCAAGACACCGTTGGTGGGGGGGGGGGGGGAGGTGATTAGTGGAGAAGGAAGGGTCCAGGTCACCCACTTAACCTTTAATCCTGAATGCAGAATTAGGAAGGAAACAAATGTGGGCATGTATCCTCTAGTCCGCCAGATATGATACCTACACAGCACATCCCAGCGTGCGTTGGGGAGTGGCGCTCATGATCAGGAAATCTTCAATATAATTTTAGCACTTTCTTAATTCAGAAAATCCACTTTTGGGTGACTACATATGTATTTTAAACCCCATAACCGCTCGACAAATCTTCCACTTATCGCTAAATCTAGTGGCGTAGCCTAAGTGGCGATTATGAATAGGGCCCCTGGTCTCTTTGTGGAGAGTCTGGGGTGGGGGGAGGTGATGCCACATCGAGAGTCACCATCGCGGGCACTGCTGCCTGACTACCATGAACAGGTATTGCTTGCTGGCGTAAGACTGGCGAGTTACTGGTTAACGAGGGAGCGGGAAAAATATGTGTGTGAGAGAGAGAGGGAGAGGGAGAGAGGGTGAGGGGGGGGGGGGGGTGAGAGAGAGAAAGTAGGAGGCAGAGAGGTGGGGAGACGGGCGTCGGCTCCAGCCCATGCATCTCCGCCCCCCAACCCCCACGCCCCTCCCCCCTTCCCGTCCCCGAGACCTTGTTACCAACAACTCTCGGCGCTAGGACCACGTGGTCTATTTATAACCCCCCCCCCACCCCCCCATGGCGCAATGGCTTTGGGACAATGTCATGCATTATATCGCAACACCAGGTATACATTTGACCCCGGCAACATGGTTAGGCTTCTTCCGCTATCGCTGTTAACACAACCTTTCCCTTTGTTGCTTTGTCGCTTTGGCCCCGCCAAGCAGGCGACTAGAAAAAATGTCAAGCGGCAAGCAAGCCAGCGCCGATGTGCATTAAAAAAAAAAAAAAAAAAAAAAAAAAAAAAAAAAAAAAAAAAAAAAAAAAATTAAGGCTTCCATCAATGGCCCGCATCATGTTATTCCATTATCGTATTTGGAAGCTGGCTCCTGCATTCATATTGATAAATAAATATATCAACGATAAGAATGGAAAGCTGAGTAGATTGGTTGGTTGGTTATTCAGGACGCTTTAACCACTTTTGGTCAGGGGAGAGTGGAGCCATGTCCCCGGGGGTAACCCACTACTCTTTACGAAGAAAGACCTGGGATCTTTATCCTGCGACCACACAGACATAGCCGCAGCAGGGCTCGAACCACCGATCCACGTGCCGTTAGGCTCACATGTGTCCAGAGCACTCAAAGCGAGCGTCCTAGCCCACGAGCGCCGTCCCGCAAGCTGAGTAGGACTCCGCTTTGGGACAAAAATACTGAACTGGGGCCCTATTCATAATTGCCTCGTACATTACGCACAAAAAGTGCGTTTTCATCTTAGCCTCACCAGCTCGTTGTGGTGGCGCTCATGATCAGGAAATCTTCAATCTAATTTTAGCACTTTATTAATTCAGAAAATCCACTTTTGGGTGACTACATATGTATTTTAAACCCCATAATCGCTCGACAAATCTTCCACTTATCGCTAAATCTAGTGGCGTAGCCTAAGTGGCGATTATGAATAGGGCCCCTGGTCTCTTTGTGGAGAGTCAACACTTTCAGCTGAAGTGATTTTTACATTGGAGAGTCAGTCGCATAACTAGGGACGACCACCGGTGTCGTGTAGCATCCGATTTTTTTAGAATTTATATAATGAGGAATACACATAATGAGAAATGTATATAATGAGAAATGTATATAATGAGGAATTTATATAATGAAGAATGAGGAATTTATGTAATGAGGAAGTTACGTAATGAGGAATTTATATACTAAGGAATTATTATACTGAGGAATTTATCTAATGAGGAATTTATCTAATGAGGAATTCATATAATGAAAATTTCATATGAAGAATTTTTTAATGAGGAATTTATATAGTGAGGACAATCTCCAAATTAAAAAAAAAATCCAAATCAAATGAAACAAATAACAAAACCCAATCTATTGTGCGGCATAAAATACGACATAGTTAGTGGCACTGCAAGCAATATGACACTCTAATAATAGGTAGATATTTTTAGATATGCAAAAATAATATTCTGTGACCAGAAGGAAATTTATGTCTATACGCCCGATATTTTACCACTACTTCTTACCACTGCCTCAAATGATGCCAGTTGCTTTCGAAACGAGGCCGCATAAAAAGTTCAAATTGTCTTCTCCAATCTTTAGACGGAGTTCATTAAATTTGTTTAATATACGGGTTTAACCCTGTATAACGAATGAAGGTTTATGTGAACATATTACCGTCCAGTAGTATGCCACGCTCCCAGTCGATATGAGCTGAAATGTGCCGCATCATCCTCGTCCTAGGTACGGTTGGCCTTGATGTGAGTAGCCCTGTCACTGCTCGAGGACAATGCTGCATTGGTAAGTGGAGAGGCACTGAAAGTAGATCCTACACGACACGACAGCTGCGCCTGTGTGATTGGGATGGCTGGTGGAGGGTGGGGGGGGGGGGGGGTCAAAGGAGAAGAAGAAGGGAGCGGGAGGTGAGGGTGGACTATAGACTGTGTTGACTGTGAACGAAAGGGACAAGAGAAGGGTTTGCTGAGAGCATCAGTATGATTTTAGAATACATGGGGTTGATGCTAAGTAAGGCCGACTTGCATGGATTTGTTACGGAAGCAATTCATACAAATCTAGAAATATCATTGACAAACTAATGCAAACATAATAGGACTACCGGCGGAGGTAAAATTAGTTCATATAATTGTATTAACTTCATGCAAGTTGTAACAATAATCAATAATAATAATAATAATTATAATGATAAAGGTATTAATAATATCAGCATCATTATTCATAGAACACCTTATTAATAATGATACAATTATTAATAATTACAATAATAACATTTATAAAGGACAAACAATAGCAATAACATGATAATATTGGAAGAACAAAAGATGAACGAGTGTCATTAAAACGGTATTGTTCCTTGCGTCTTTCTTGCGAATTGCGTTATACTTGCCATTCAAAGATGGGGGATTAAACTAAGGGATATTTAGCAGTTACAATTGCACAAGCCAGGCGGAAGGGCACAATCCACAACGTAGCCTACAACCCCCCGACTGAACAACCCGACCGTTGCCTTATTAAAGCCATTGATGCTTCAAACCACTGAATTGGAAGCTTCTCTAGCGATCCATCAAAAAATCTGGTGGATGCCAAAAATATATTTTTATTTGGGGGGGGGGGGGGGGGCTAGCTCCTCCTCCTTAGTTGATATCCCTGTGTCACAAGACGGTGTCGCCACCTGGTGGGCCACGGTGCTGTCGCGGGGACGAAGACGGATGAGTTATCTGTTTAACGTGTCAGTTGATGCTATGAGTAATCCTTCTTGTTTCATTGACGCTTAAATCGACCACCCACTGTCAGGGGCATGCGATATCTGTGAACATACGTTTGACCACATGGGAGATCTATCATTTCGTATTAATTAACTTTAGGTATGCTTCACCTTATTGAAGAATCCTTCTAGTTGCTTTTCAAATATTTATTTTATGTTTCATCTATTTGACGCCTCCCGTCTAGTCTGTTCTTAAATAACTCATTTGAAGTGTGACTCATTGAAATGACGATTGAGATTATTTGATGACTGATTCGTCTAATTGACGCATTCATCTAATTTCATTTAAATAATTATTCGATGCATGATTCATGTATTTGACATATCCGTGTGGTTGGTTCTTAAATAACTTATGTAATGCATGATTCATTGGTTTGAAAACGAAATTGGACACCTAAATCACAGGTTCGACGTGATATGATTTATTTATTTGGTGTCTATATGATTATCCTGTTTGATGCATGATTCATGTTTGACGCATGATTCATGTTTGACGCATGATTCATGTTTGACGCATCATTATTCCTATTCGTCTTATTTCAGTGCCCATGTAACCCCTTGCGCCAAAGACGGCAGTTCTGAACCAGGCTATGACTGTGCTGTGACAATTCCCTCACAGCGCGCACATCGCCCTGATGTCATAAAGAATACTAGGCGCCGATACGTCATAAATAGACGCCGTGACGTCATAAAGATAGATCGGCGTGGTGACGCTGTCAAGACAGACGCCGTGACATCATAAAGAGGCATAGGCGCCGTCACGTCATAAGGAGAGATTAGCGCCGTGACACCATCAAGAGAGTTAGCCGACCGTGACGTCATAAGTGGTGATGAACGGCGTGACGTCATAAACGGGGTGGACCCCAGATAGAAGCTGTGACGTCATCCTAACCGGAATGAGGATAAACTTTCTTGACTTTGTTCTGTAGTTTTGCTCTTCCAGGCGGCGAACTACGTACTAACCCTGTTCTCCTCTGTATGACGCTTATGCAGAGCTCATATATTTATATATATATAATTTTCTTATGACTTTTATTTCATAAAGGACATACAACAATCCCAGATTACACGTAGACACATGTAGTACGTTGGGATAATAAAATATCAACAAGGCATATCTACAAAATTCCAGTTCTTGTTAGTGAAAGTATAAGTCAAGTTAATATCATTTATCCCCGCAGCAGTATGAATGGTGCCCTATCCCCTTTGCAATTGGAAACTCCAGGTTTTAAAGAAGCATTTTTTTCCTTTTGTCACAGTTCTCTTGTAAGTAGTCTTAATAATCATCTATATCTCTTGCAAGCAATTTGATTTATACTTCCTGATGTGTGAAGTAATAAATGGTGGAATTCCTCCGGCGTTACCTGAGTGTATGCATTTGTCTTCACGGAATGATCGCCCATCGACAATCTGCCACTCTCCACGACCATTCATCACTACGGAGTCGAGACAACCAAGGGTATAGGGAGCGGCTTCCGCAGCAAGTGACCAGCCGCCATCTATCAGCATTAATGAGATGGATGATACAGATAAAGTACATGACCACTGAGCCACCGCCCTCTTACTTCACAGTTGGCCTCTCTTCATCATTATCGCTGCTTTAGCTTCACGGGTGTTTGGATTTTCCTGTTCTCTGTCCCTCGTCAGGTGAGCCGTTTCTAGGATGTCAAGGTGGTTGTGGCAGCGGTGGCGGTTGTGGTGCCGGTGGTGGTGGTGGCGTTTTTTGGTGGTGGTGGTGGCGGTGGTGGGGGGGGGGGGCTCTAGGCTCGTATTCATAAAGCCGTACCTACATAGAAAGATCAGAAGAACATTTTGAATGTTTTTACCCGTTTAAGCAAAACAAATACCAACCATAAAATCATTTTTTAATGTAGAATGTGCCAACATTTTAAGATTACGATTTTTTAAGATGATAAGTGATTTCGATTCTAAATACTACCACCAGGGGCGTAGCCAGTTGTTAAGAATACCAATCTTCATTTTATGTTATAATCATATTGACCTTGCAACTAATGACGCAATCAAAATCTACCCACCGTGTGAGTGACGTGATATGTTTGACTTTCAAATTGCCTAACCCATGCCATGCTCATAGTTCTCACTAATAAAATTATGTCCCAGCGACTCAAATTTATGTGTCAAGGACCAAGCGATAATCCGGACAAGGAGACTTTGTGGTTATCGGTGGTCAGGTCTGAAATCGGCTCTATCGGGGGTCATGGGGCACCGTCGGTCCGAGACGGGATGGTTCCCAATGATAAACCCTGCCGCGGGAAAACGTCAGATTTAGGTGACAGCGCAATTACCCAGGTCTCCACAGGGCATCGATATGGTGGCTGCATGGTAATGGCTTGCCCATCCATGGGGAACAATGTCGCCAAACCAACTGGATATCCAGAATTACAAACTAATAAAAAACCCTTCAGATCAGCCCGGTGGGCGCCAATAACAAGAATATAGAGACAAACACAGTTCAATAAATATATTGAACGTGCATGTTACATGGTGATCAGTAGTTTAAAACAATTCCGGAACCATTTACTTACAGATTTATTTCACATTTCAAGGGCTTTTAAAGGTAGTCTATTGGGCACATTTGCAAAAAACAGTTAAATTTATCCCTCGCATACCTCTTCATCCCTAGTCTGACAAAAACTTGTTGAGTCTTATTTTAAAACTGAGTTTGAATTTCTTTGTTACAAAATGAGTTACATGCGCCATTTTAGAATCAAGACTAAAAAGTATCTCAAAATATGATGCATATATGTTTTATATATCGTTGAGTCTGTGGAACAACAATATCCACATAAAACTGCGCGGTTTATTTATATCGCGCGGACGTGATAGCGAGCCGCGGTCGACATCACACAGAAACCCAACGATCGAACAGGCGCGCAAGGATATAAAGCCGGCTACCAACTTCTGCTCAGGTAAACAAATTTGTTTTTCTCCGGATAGCCGACAGGCTTTCATGGTTTAAATTCAAGACAGAATATACTTATCTGACCTGGCGAAGAGATTGGAAATACAAAAATCACTGAACATATTAACTTACATTAATTGATGTACTTTTCCAATGGGTGCAAATTAAATCCCAAATATACATAATAGGGCAAATCGGTGCGATCCCGTGATCACATGCTACATTTTGCTCTCGGATGCGGATTATGAAGATTTCCAACCTGTCGCCTAGTCTTTTCAAAGATTAGCTCAGTTGTTAGCAGACGGAATCCAAAATCTTCGATCGGCGCCTGAATTCTCGTTATTGTTCAACACAACTTGTCATCCCTTTGTCTCAAGAGGATTCGTGGCCTGCCTTATCCCATCATCTGTGCACAAATATGGTCTAAAACCCCAAAACATGCATCCACGCTGCCGTCCCGTCGTATGTTCTGATGCCAAATTTATATCCACTCCCCAACTCGCCTCAAAAAGCACGAGGAGTTCCAGGTACCACTCGGGTTCCAGGTCTAGGACTACATCCGGGACCTCAAGCGTCTCAGTCACGTGGTCATTACCGCCAGAACACCAGCAGCGACACCTACATCCGTGACAATGCCACGGGAGCCAGAATACCTTGCGCGAACAATCAAGCGCGGTTGGTAGAAACAAAGCGCCTAATGAAAGCAGGAGAGGAGGTGGGCAGGGGTGGCCGGAGAAGGTGTCGGGGGGAGGGGGAGAGGGAGGGGGAGGGAGAGGGGGAGGGGGAGGGGAGGGGGAGGGGGAGGAAAGGAGCAGAGGCAGGGGCATGGGCATGGGCAGGGGGAGGGGCAGGGGCCGGGGGGAGAGGGAGGAGGAGGGGGGAGGCAGGGGGGGGGGGGCAGGTCAGGGGCCGGGGGAGGGGGGAAGGGGCGGGAGGATATAGATAAGAGTCAAACCTCTCCGCCTTCTCATCTCCGTCACTCGCCGTGGCACGGTCACCGGACAATCATTGGTCACTGCGGTGTATTTTTTTTCCTTCTTTAACATTGATGGCGGGGTGAAGACGATAGCTCCTCCTAGCGGGAAAGTGTTGTTATGTTCCGGTGACGAAAGCCGGATATCCGGTCCTCTGCCTGATGGTAATTAGGACATTTGACAGGTGACGTTTACTTCGGGGGTCTCTCACCGACAGAT